>VZTN01030347.1:8663-32185 GCA_013400515.1 Erpornis zantholeuca | reverse complement strand
CCATGGAGTCTCTCTGGAGACATGCCAAACCCGCCTGGAGGCGTTCCTGTGTCACCCGCTCCAGGTGACCCTGCCTGGGCAGGGGTCGGACGGGATGACCCCCAGAGGTCCCTCCCAGAGCGGACAATTCTGTGGCTCCCTGTGCGCGCTCTGGTGTCCCTGCAGAGAGCGGGACCGAGCCCGTCCAGCTCCTGTGTCTGTAAGCGCTGGTATCCATGTGCACGTGGGCGCTTCCCGAGGGCTCAGCCGGCTCCAGCCCCGGGCACGCCTGGCACCGGGACAGGGACAGGGACAGGGAAAGGAGCGGGGTCGGATCGCTGAGCACACACAGTCCGTGTTTGCTGGCACACACTCACGCACTCCTGCACCGAGCCGAGGGGAGCAGCGCTGCAAACTAAACCAGCATACACCCGTCCTGTTGGCAGGTACACACACACACACACACACACATATATATATATACACTCGCACATGCGACAAGCAGCTGAAACCTAAACAAGCATACTATAATATGGAGTTACACAAACAGCAAGCAACAGATGGACAAGACCAAAGATTCAGTCGCCACGTTTTCCCGTCAGATACACATATTTATTATTAATCTATTGGTACCAACAGTTTACAGCAAATACATGAGCTTTATGAGGCACGCAGATAAGCTCAGTACATCCTTACATCGAAAAGATTTGCTTAACCCTCCTGCCTGAACCCCCTGCAAGAGCAAATTATTTTTAGTTCATCACCTCAGACTGATGTAGCTGTTCTGGAGGCAGTTACCACCTTCCCTATACAGAAGCAGTAGGGTGATATATTCACTTCCAGAGAACAGGATACCCTGGAAGAACCAAGGTGGTGGTGGTAGGTGATGTCTTAATTGTTTGCAATATCCCTGACACAACATTTTTGAAAGGACAGTAGCTAGATAGAGGGGATGAGGTCTGCTATGGTGTTTTCTTCCCTTCTTGCTCCAGGCCAGATGGAGCCTGTGGGATAGAGTGAGCAGTAGCATCTGTGCCAAGAGCAAATGGGCAAACCTAGAGAAAAGATTCCCATAGTGTGAAGCGGGGATAGGAGAGAACTGAGGGACAGCAAGCTGGGAATTCATAGTATCAAATGTAGGGACAATGAGTCTCTTGAGTGGTGTTAGGAATGGTCATGTTGTCAAAAAGAACAGAAAGAAAAGCTGTTTTTTGGGATTTAGGAGAGCCTGTAGTTTTCCTTGTATCCCAGAAAGCCACTAAAAATTGCATCACTAAGAATAAGGACCTTCAGCTTGCTCTGCAAGTATATATTAGGAGAGGAATCATCGGAACATACTCTAGTTATAATCTGTCTCACTCTCACTTCCTCCTTATCTAAAGCCACCTTGTTTCATTTGGGGCTGTTGATGAAACACAGCTTTAGAGTTTAGAATTTTATAAGTTTTTTTGTGATGCTTGTGGTAGGAAAATGGCTCTAAGCAGTTCCACTGCAAAGCTCTGGCTGACCTTCAGATCCTGGAACAGCAAGGAAGACACATGGGCTCATGGACAAGGAAAACTGCTGTCCTTGGTCTGGACATGATCAGAGTAGAAAGGCAAAAAAAACCGAGGAGCAAGTAGTAAGAAGAAAGATAAGTCAGCTGTTGCTTAAATAGTTAACAGATGCACATTAGTTTCTTTTTGCTGATTAAGTAGTCCTCAATTCACAGTTTCCAGGCACCCTTAAGCACATTCCTCCTCATGTGCTGGGGCTTCTCTTTACCATCAACTTCCGTTCTTTGGCAATTCTCCTGCTTATACAAAGTCCAAACTTGTCACCAAGGCTCAGAAGTGTGAAACTCTGGGAGTCCCACTCCTGGACTTTTCCTTCACAGATGCTTTTGCTGCCTACAACAATAATACTTAGAAAAATGGAAAAAAGATGCTCTAGTTTGTTTTTTTTTCTTTTCCTTTTTTTTTGGTGATGTTTAGGTGGGGTGCATATTGAATAAGTCCCATAAGGAAGAATGTGCTGTAGGAATTGTGTTTGAAAAGCTGTTTATTTGAATTTTAAAAGTTCCTGTTACCATGTAGGAGACTGCAGCATATAGATTGTGCAAGATATAGTGCAGCCATGAGAAAAAAAATATTTGAGGCAGAAATAAGATGCCTTTCAGTTGTCACAACTTACCTTGTTTCTGTTGTTTCCTCTTTTGTCAGGCCAAGCAGTTAGCAGTGCTCGAAGCCATGCCCATGTTGTGTTAGAGAGACTGGCTGGCTCCAGGTTATATCCTGTGCCCTGTAGTCTCCTCTTTCCTCCAGGTCGCTGAAGAAAATCCAGCTGTGAGGTTAAATACCTTGAAGCAGAGCTGTCAGATATTTTTTTGCCTGTTTCTGGTGCCCTGTTTGTAGCTGCTTTTTACCACCTCCCTCCTAGGCCCCAGTGCCCCTTTGTCACACAGCTGGACAGACAGTTCTCTAACACTGCATTTTGAGTCAGTGAACCCATCAAGCTTCTGGCCAGGCCTTTTTATATTTCCTCCTGCACCCTGAGGTACCTTCAGCTGGTTCCAGATGTTTTCCTGTATAAGTGGGATGTAATTGCTCCTTCCATTTAGCTTGAAGTCAATATACTTAATAAAGCCATTAGTTCTGCCCTGATTTATGGGATCACTTGATAGTAGACTAAAAATTTTCCAATCAAACAAGATGCTGTTAAGAAGAGAAACACTGTGAATTCTCACTGTGTCTAAAAACTTGAGGATGTTTTAGCAAAAATGTCACAGCTTAAAAATATTGATTCTTTAAACTATGGTTCTTTTTCTTACAGTCAGCAATCCAGTGGTTCATAATAACTATAAAATCGAGTCTGAATGATTTTGTTGTAATTTTGTTTATGAAACAAAGTAATTTTCTAGCTTTCAAAATGTCATAATTTCATGAAGTATATAATTAGAATGTCACTTTTTTGTCTTCTACTACCTGGATACTATTCTGTTAAAAAAAGCCCAAACAACATCTTGCTTTCGATATGGCATGGAAAGGATTTTGTGAAGGTAATATTCACACCAATTTAAGGCAAAATCCATTCAGCATGACATTTGGAAGGTCTCCTTTAATAACAAATGTGGAGATGGTTAGGTCAAACCTTCACATGAGGGTTGTTCAAGCAGCTGTTAAACCTTCACATTCAAGAATCTGTGGCACTCGTAAAGACTCAGGCATGCTTCCCCCAGCAAATCATTGGCACTGAGCGTGTGATTTTCTGTGCATGTATCTGGTGGCACTGCTGAGCATGTGCAAGCCCTGCCCCAGGTCCCAGGCCTTCAGTCCTGCCGTGCTGGCACCTTGGTCCTGGCCTGGCACGGGTGTGTCTGTGGCCTCGGTGCGAACCAGACAGATGGGGGAAGTGAACTGTGCGAGGAATGAGTGCTCGCAGCACTGCTGAGCTCCCAGCCTCCCCTGGCTGCCTGCCCACCTGCCCACGTTCGCTCCTCTCTCTGAGCTGCACCTTTTTCTGACAAACAGCAGAAATCGCTTGAGCCAGTGTAGTGTTGAGCAGCCCATTTGCCTCACTTCTCCAGCCCCTTTGGAGTTGTTATTGCGTGGTAGTTGCCTTTTCATTTTCATTCCTTCCCAAAGGCTGCCATAATTTCCTTCTCGCTCGGGCTGGCAGCGTCACTGCTGCCCCTGCTAGAGGAGAGAGTGCTGGGGCAGCACTAATAAGTTCCTCTTACTCATCCAGCTCATCATTTGTGTGATGCCTTCCAGCATGCTGATTTCCTGGGAGCAGCAGGTTGCTCTGGAGGAGCCAGAATGATCCAACAAGGCTTGATGACCTGTGCTCCACTTTTCCCGGGCGTGCGCCTTCCGTGCTGCAGCATGGCAGCTCTCTCTCTTTGGGAGCCTGTGCCCTGTGCTGTGTGCTGGAGCATGGCAGCTCTCCCTCTTTGGGAGCCTGTGCCCTGTGCTGTGTGCTGGAGCATGGCAGCTCTCCCTCTTTGGGAGCCTGTGCCCTGTGCTGTGTGCTGGAGCAGGGCTCTATCCCTTCCCAGGCACAACTGAAATGTGGAGTCTTTTCAGCCCACTTATTAAGCTCTTTTCAGCCCATTTATTTCAGCCCATTTATTAAGGCTCTCACTAGATTGCACTGGAATAATTTCCTCACGCTCAAAAGTTGGAATTCTCAGTTCTACTTTGAGACCACTTCTCAACTCCAGCCCTAAGGGTTAAAACAATTTTAGTCCTTTTGTTAGGAATGTGTGACTTGCTGAAGGTTCTTTCATGAGTGTGGGGTCAGACTGTTGCAGTTTCATCTGCTGCTGTTATTAAAATACTCTCTCTCTGCACTAAATTGAAATCTGGCTGCTTTCATTGCAGCTCTGAACAGCTCCCCCCCTGCCCCCAGATAAACCCCAGCACGTTAGGTTCTTAGCAGTTACATGTTTGTCTGCAGTGGGGCTCCCTGGTGAAGTTTATGAGACCATTTTGAGAATTTCTGCAAATGCTAGTCCACACAGGAATTGGATGATGTTCTGTGGCATTGTTGGATTTGGAATTTTGATATTACACATACTGTGTATGAAATTATTAATTTACTATGATTTTCAGTTGACGATTGCATTCTTCCTGCATGTAAGAGCCTGGCTTTTTACCAAAGGACTTTTTTCCTTTGACTGACTTACTATCAGCATCACTTAGTAAAATATAACTCTTTACTTCCTCTTTTGCTATGCATTTATTTGCAAGGTACTGAGCTTTACCTTTTTTACAGGCCCAGTTCCTGCCCATGGCCTAGCTTGAGGAGAGCTAGAGGAAAGTTACCTACTGTCATTAGTAGAGATTTTTTTTTTTCCTTCTAAATTCCTATGTACATATTATACTTGTGGAGTGAAAAATTCTTTTTGATTTACCTTTAGTCACTTTTCAGAGGGCACAATCTGAGCTGGAAAAACAAATTTAACAACAGGAAAAGACTTATTTCAGGAGGAGGAAGGGAGAGTCTATATCAATATAATTGCATTGAATTCTAGTGTTATTCAGGAAAAGAAAAAGCTTCCGTGTGTATATTTAATCATAAAAATTTTTACTTTTATCAGTGTTTTAAATGTTTGAAATGACTGTGTGATTTCAGTGTCTTATCTTTAGATAAGAAGAAATGAGAATATGATAAATCTAAAGAAGATGTGTGGAATATTTTGTGTGTGGAATATTTTTCCTGCTTGTGTTGCCTTTATCCCCATAATTTTCCTGACTTCTATAGCTATATATTTGTGAGGGTAATTGTGTCAGATCTCTTAATAAAATTCTAGACTTCATCCTCCAGTCTCTCTCCAATTCCTGATAATAGCAAAGAAAAAATACTGTCAAAACTTACAGAAGGCTTTTTCCTCCTTCTTTATTTATTTAATGCAACACTGAATACACTGACTTCAGTAGCATTTCTCATAAGGTTTAACTTCACAAATTCCTTTACTTCCACCCCCATACCACTTTAATTACAGTTAAAATTTAACACTAGATTCTAACATGAGAAGGCAACCATTTGGAGCCAGTATGGGATTTTTTTTTCTGTCATTTTGTTACCACAGCTGTATGTGCTGAAGTTCAATAAAATATTATTGATAGCCATTATCTTATCGCTGTCCTGATAAACTGACAAAGACTGTTTTGAGCCATCAGTTTCCTTCTTTGCCCAGTTGATTGGCTAGACAAGCCACCAAGATATTGAAGATGTTCAGGCAGTCCTGTTGTTTCCATAGGTTAATAAGATTCAGTAGCAATTATACCTTCCCTAAGATAATACCTTTCCAACCACATCTCCCTGGTAATCACCATTTAATTTGGCAGAATCAAACACCTGTTGCTCTAAAAGAGGTGGTTTCCAACCAGTGAGAGAGAAGATGGCCCCATTTAATTAAGTCCTAGCATGGAAAGTTCCATTAGATAATTACATTAAGTCAGGGCCTCATTTTTACGCCTCACCTGGCATAGCAACTCTTGCCCTGCGAAGGGAATGGAGTCATCCCAGAGCCACTGGTGCTGCTGCAGAGAGTCTGGCAGTGCTGGGGAGCTGCCCCCGTGGTGCTAAAATAGCTTTTTATGAGTTCTGAACATTCACACCAGCTTTTGTTTGAGCTACTTGAGGGAGTAGAAGGAGAAAGTCTGAATAACTTTGTGCTTTTAGCTGTTATGGTGTTACTTTATTAAGAGAATTTGTGTTATTTCCTTCTCGAGTGACAGAAGTATCTTCTTGGGTTTTGTTGTCGTGTCTGTTTGGTTTTTAAATGAAGGATGTTGGTGTTAAAGACTGATACAGCATTTCGTAGCTTTAGACACAAGCGAATGAAGAGTGTTGTAGCCATACTGAATTTCAGAGAGCAGGTAAATGATGATATAAGGAAGGATCCCTAAAGTTAAAGCAACCAACCAAATAAGGGGAAGTTTCTGTCTTAAATATTCCCCTGATGCTTTTGTATTTCTGCCCATGGATGTTGCTGGGGGGAAATTCTTGTGCTGCTAATGGCTCTTTCAGCTCTGCCCCTCCAGGTGGGCACAGCTGCTGAAGGCTCTCACAAATACACCTTCTGGAGTTAAAGTGAGCCTTCAAAGCTATTTTAAATGTCTTTTAAGGTGAGATCACCTAGCCTATAGGAACATGATCTTTATATTTTGGCACAACACCTTGGGTGATCATTTTCATTTGTTACTGGCTTTATTTGGCTAGAAAATATGAAGGAGAGATTTGTTTTAAAGTAAGCTTCCTTTCAAACTGAAAATTGACTTTGTTGTTGTTGTTGTTATGCAGCATGTTGCAATAAGGATCCATAATTACCTCTATGCTTTAAATGAAATTACTTGCAGCTTCCTGAAGAGTAAAAAACATTTCAATTTTATTCTAAACCTTCATTTTGGTCATTATTTGTGTTGCATTAGGGTTTGTGGGTATGAGAAGAAAGACCTGGGTGGAAAAAGGAGTCCAGATTTGTGTAACTATACCAGAAAATGAAACTTGGTAACATTTGAAGTGTTGCCCTTGGAAACAATAAATGCAGTCTATCCCTGGTTTTTAGAAGGGTTGGATTTGGGCAAAGGCACCTTCCATCAGGCAACCAATAGAAGATTTAAGCACTTTTGAATGAGATTTTGAAGTGGAAACTAAAGGTATTAGCACCACAAACCTCCAGCGAGTGTCTGAGTCTGGGTTTATTACAGTTGTGTGAATTCGTTTCCCTCGGTGGATTCTGAGAGCTGTGAAGGCATTTGGCTGTCCCTCTCTTACACTCTGATTTTGTCGTTTTCTGGTGATGCTGTGCTGCTTCTTCTGTCAGATTAAATTTGCAGGCATATTACCTCGCCTGACAGAAACATGAACTGCATGGGTTTTTCAAAGGAAACCTTCCACGAGGAGTAACAGGACTTTTTTATTTTTTTTCCCTTCCCTTTCATTTTTCATGCTGGATTGCCCCAATCTGTTAATTTTATTGTCATCCTAAATGAATCTTATGATATTAAGCTGAGCTTGCTTTCTTATCTACAATGAAATTGCTGTGTCACCGAGGCTCTAGTAAACCTACCAAGACTCTGTAAAACTAAATCAGGTTCAGGACATTTTTTGGGGGGGGTTAGTTATTTACTTTTGACTTGCTACTAGGCTTTAAGGAAAGATCCTTCTGCAACTGTTTTACATGGCTTCTGAGGGAGTTCTCTTTTTTAAAGGTCAGCTGATACAGCATTTCATGGTGCTCTCAGAAGGGTTCAGGTTGAAAGGGGCATGAGGAGGTTGTGTTGTTCAACATGATTTTGACAGCGAGGCGAGGATTGGAAGAAAACTACAGAGGGTGTTGTGTCATTGTTGGTACAGTACAGGAACATCCACACTGGGCAGGTGGTGTGCATGAATCACAGCTGGTGTCATGAGGGGACACGAGGACCAGGAAACTTGGGATGAACTACGGGAGGCAGAGCTGAGGTAGAGCAAGGCTTGCAGTGCTAGAGTGGAGGGCAGTTTAAAATAAAAGTGAAACACTTTTTACTCTTCAGGAAGCTGCAAGTTATTGCATTTAAAGCATAGAGGTAATTATGGATCCTTATTGCAACATGCTGCATAACAACAACAACAACAACAACAACAACAAAGTCAATTTTCAGTTTGAAAGGAAGCTTACTTTAAAACAAATGAAAATGATCACCCAAGGTGTTGTGCCAAAATATAAAGATCATGCTCCTATAGGCTAGGTGATCTCACCTTAAAAGACATTTAAAATAGCTTTTAAGGCTCACTTTAACTCCAGAAGGTGTATTTGTGAGAGCCTTCAGCAGCTGTGCCCACCTGGAGGAGCAGAGCTGAAAGAGCCATTAGCAGCACAAGAATTTCCCCCCAGCAACATCCATGGGCAGAAATGCAAAAGCATCAGGGGAATATTTAAGACAGAAAAATGCAGGCAAAACTGAGGCAGGTTTGCAGCCAGGATGGGACACCTGCTAGGAACAAAATGAAGTGGAAAGGACAGAGCTGTGTGGGTCTTGGGGCAGGAAGATTCAGGTAGATTTTACAACTGGAAATGGAGTAAGAGGAGTGTTTTGATGCAATGAAGATGCAGAGCACAAGGATGGGTAAGCAGTGTGCTGTCATTACCAAGGACTGTCCTTCTGCCACGACCATTTTTGGGTCGCTTTCATTGCTGGTTGTGACGTGACCTAGTTGGAAGTGGCTGCTGCTACAGAACAGAACCTATGGAGAGTCTCCCCTCACGCAGCGCTGAGCAATTGGAAAGCAGACACAGCATCACACACATTCTCTGTCTCTTTGTCTCCGAGGGGTTTCTGAGGGATACAGACCAACAGGCATTTTCTCTTGAGCAAGGAAGAGATGCAGATCTAACAATTGCAGGAGAAGTTGACTGACCACCAAGAAAAGCCTTGTAATGATTGAGGAAGCATTTATGAAATGATAAATCCTGCTACTTGGCAACAGTTGCCACAAGATGTAGAAGCCCTCTGCACAGTTCCAAGAGGGATGATGTGGTCTAACATTTTCAAATGTCTAGGTGTCATTAACTCCAGCTGACAAATAGCAGTTACATTTTATCCTAAAAGCCATACTTATCCTAAAAGTGTGTCAATAGAGACTGTGGTTTGAAATGTGCTTTAGGATATAGAGGGAGGAAAAGGCGTGGGGTACTATTTTTAACATTCTATCTTCGATATTGCTGTTTGCAAAAATTATATAAACCAAGCTGTTTTGTCTGAGCTTTAAGGAGTTTATCTATGCATGATTGTATGCGAAAAAACACAGGCCCAAAAGGAGAGAGGCTCATTTTACTTATCACTAAAAATTTCAAGCAATGATATGATGTAAAGCTTTCTTGAAGTTTGATTTCCTCTTATCTGCATTAACTCCATCAGTGGTGACTCCATTTTCATTCAGTGTAAGTGAATAAGGTTGCCTGACTTAGGGGTTTTTCCTTTCGCATGGCAACTCCACCTTGCCATGCTGGGAGAGAATGGTAAGCACATTGGTTTTGTAGCTGCATTGATCCTGAGCTGTCCTATGGTGCTGAGGAATATGATCTTTGTTCTGTGAATGAGAATACTGTGCTTCAGCTGCTACAGTAACAGGAAAAAAGATCCCAAATTTCCCTTTTCAGTAGAAATGTTTCTGAACAGATCTTTGACTTGAATTTAAGTAGTAGTGACAGGAGTGGAGATTCCACAGCATTTCTGGGCAATCTATTCCAGTGTTTTATTACCCTCATCATAAAAATTATTTCCCTTGTATCCCAATTGGAGTTTCCTCCTTTATGACTTGTCTGCTGCCTCTGATTCTTTTGCTGTGCACCTCTGATAAGAGGCAGGCACCAACTGCTCTATACCAGTTGAAACATGCAATAGCTTGTACTACATCACATCCCCATTTCATCTTTGAGGATGTAATGTATAGGTGCTCATTTCCTGACTCATTTCCCCATATGATACTTTCTGGTGTCTTGGACAGTCATAAACTTCAGTTTTCAAATCATAAAAACCTCCTCTTGAACACCTGAAGACAGCAACAAGGTCTATTTAAGTCATCTCTTCTTTAAGCTTAGCCTAGTTCACTCAGCCTGTACTCATACACTCTGTGCCTCAGGCCTTAATCCTCTTAGAGGCTCTGAACTTTGTCTTATTTCAGTGTTGTGTACTGAGCAGCCTCAAACATGATGGGGCATTCCAGTCGTGGTCTCATGGAACAGCTTCCCTGTGACCAGCTGGCAACATCTTTGCTGAGAAGGTCCAGGGTGTCCTTCACAGCCAGGACATGCTCCTTGCTCATGTTCAGCTTTTTGTCTACCAGGACACTTGGTTCTTTTCTGCAAAGCTGCTTCCCAGCCTTCACTGGTGCGTGGGATTGTTCCATCCCTGGGGCAGGGTTTGGTGTTTGTGATTTGGGCCAGTCCAGGGAAATTTTCACCTTTCTTCCATACCTGGTCTACAGCTCTGCAATCGAGCCACAAAGTCATGTGGGAGACTGTCAAAAACCTTGCTAAATTTGAATTAAGTGGCACCCATTACCCTCCCCTTGTGCACAGAGCCAGTGATCTTGCCCTGGAATAGTCAGGTGGTGTGGCATTTTGTTCTTTTGGTAATTCATATTCCTTTTTATCCTTTGGATATAGCTTCTAAGATGACTTACTCCATGATCTTTCCAGAAACTGAAGTTAGTTTGACTGCCCTACAGCTCCCTGGCTCCTCCTTCTTGGAGATAGGTATGGTGTTTGTCTTGCTGCTCATCAAAAACTTCCCCTGATAGTCATGACCTTTCAAAAACGAGGGGATGACTTTTACAGTGACATTGGCCACCCTTCTCCACACCTGCAGATAAAACTCATGTTCCAAGGATCTGGGTGTGTCCAACTGGCTTAAGTGCTCCAGTCCCACAGACTGACGCTGGGCTTGGAGACTCTGAAGGCCTAAAGACAAACCTCACCAGGAACTAAACCCCTTCCTCACAAAAACCCCCAAACAATCCCCCCCCACCCAACCCCAAAAATAAACAGAAAAAGATGTAAGGCAAAACAGTCATTGGGTACCTGAGCCTTGTCCATGTTCTCTCTCACTGCTTTCCCTGCCTGACTGAGCGACGGGGCCAAATTCTTCCCAGCCTTCCCTTTGCTGCCAAAGGATTTACAGAAGCTATTTTTCCCTTTCATCTCTCAGTTTTTCCAGTTATGTTTGAGCTTTGGTATTGGCCTTCCATCTCCATGTCCTTGGGCTGAGATGGGAGCTCCTTGTTCACCTGTGCTGGCTGCCTGCCTGTCCCTCTGACCTGTTCCTGTGCTGCCTGCCTGTCCCTCTGACCTGTTCCTGTGCACCCAAAGGGGGTCCATGAGGACCAGCCACATGTCCTGCAGGGCAGGCTTCTAAGGGATCCCCCACAGCCCATTCCTAAACAAACTGAAATATGGTCCCAGTTCCAAAGCTGTGGTTCCAGTTGTTATCTTGCTTGACTTGTTCCAGGGTGCTGAACTGCAGAATGCTGTGTTTGCTGCAGCCTAGGCTGCCCTTGACCTTCACATCACCCAGCTCCTCATCCCTTTTTCTTTATGAATACCAGGCTGAATGCCTCTCCCAGTCATCTCCTTGCTAAGCCACGTCAAGAAATTGTCATCAACATATTAACATGATTATTCATGAGAAGGAATTGATTTCATGAAGTGTCTAGTTCAAAATTACAGACTAAAGAAGTTTGAATAAGTTTCCCAAACTACTGGGTAATTATCCAAATAGAACCATTTAAAGCTCTTCCACTCCTTGTATTAATAGGAGCCACAATATTCCCATGCTGACTGCGAGAGGAAAAATCAATATCAGCAAACGTACATTCATATTGATTTATCTTCCCTTTTGGTTTTCTAATTTAGTAAGGGCTACTAATGCAACATTACATAAAGATTCTCAGGAGAGTAAAAAGGCTAATAGGAGCAGGTACTGCTGTTTGTTCCGGGGCAGTGAACTGACTGTACTGCTCGTAGTCAATTGTTGCCCAGTCTCTGAGACATGGATTTTTGAGCCATGTATTTGAGCATTATTCCAGGGAAAGGGATTGGAAGGTCAGGATGACGTTAGGATTTTTGAATCCTAACACATGTACAGAGCAGTTAGTGACCTTTGTGAAATTAGGTCAGAAAAGGGTTTGCAGGTCATGTCCAATTCTTAGGCATATATTTGATTTTTAATATATTGGTTTGTGTCTTGTATGAGGAAAAATGAATGCTTTATGAAAATGATCATTTTGTTTCAGTTAATTCTTCTAAACAAAGCAAAAGGAAGCAAGTGAGCAAATTTTGATTTGAAAACTGAAGTTTATGACTGTCCAAGACACCAGAAAGTATCATATGGGGAAATGAGTCAGGAAATGAGCACCTATACATTACATCCTCAAAGATGAAATGGGGATGTGATGTAGTACAAGCTATTGCATGTTTCAACTGGTATAAAGCTTCAGAAAACCCCAAACTTTTAATGAAAAAAATACTCCTTGTGATGTTACAAACATGGAAGTGCAACAGATTATAAAACAGGAAGAGCATTCTCTGTGCTCTTGCTGTGCACCATCAGCAGGCACAGGCTCATGACTGGAAGTATTCCACAGGGTTGGGGTTTTTTTTCCCTCCCCTTTTTGAGGATAGGGCATTTGTGAGGACACTGTCAAAAAGTAGGACATTTCCTTATCCTACCAAAGGACAAGGAAAACAACAGATTACTGAAAAATAAGACACAAGAATTAGGTCGTTGAAGGTCTGGGCTCATAGAGGTATTTAGTGTCCCAGAAGAACAGCTGATAATCTGCAGCTGAAAAATCACCTTTTGAGGATGATTGTAAAAGTTGAGTTCTGTCTTCCAAGGCCCAAATTCCTACCTTTTTTTTTTCTTTTTTTTTTTCCCCAACTTTTATTGAATTTGGTCATTTAGGCTTTCTATTAGAGAAGTAAATGCAAGAGTAGCTTTTGTCCCTCTCTAATTGATGGAAAACTAATTTTCCTTCGTCTCCTTCATAGAACCATCAACAAGTTCTTGCATATGAAGGAGGATTACAGCTTGATTTGGAGTACCAAGTGACAGGGTGGCTGTCTCCAAATGGCCACAACATCCTAGTTTGAAAAACTTTCTTCAGACTGCTCTTCCCTGATGTCCATCAGCAAAGCCTGTGGCTCCTGCTGGGAGTTACAGTGACAGCAGAGTGGTGTCTCACTAGAGAGATGTGCCCTTTTCCTAGGGGCAGGGATTTCACTGCCAGTGCAACCTCTTTATTCAGTCTTCTAGTTCCAAAAGTAGAGAAGATAAATCAGTGTCACAGAAGTAAGGTATTCCAGGGGTTCTCTCAGGAAGTAGTACTTGAACATAATGTAAATATTATGATTCCATGGAAGCAGAGTGAGGATGTTACTCCCAGAGGCTTTGTTCTTGTGTCATGCACAGTCTTTTGGATGTCATTTTCTTGGTGTGCATCTCCTGAAACGCACACCTTGCCCAGCCCCAAATTTAAATACTCAAAATGGTTTTACTGCACAGTTTATTAAAAGAGCTGAAAGATTTCTATTCATAGCCCTTATTTTACCATTTGAAACCAGGAGTGATTGGTAACAAGTGCAGGTGATCATACTCTTAATGTCAGCCCTGAGTGATGCCAGAATGATTTTTTGCTTTTTCATTTTTACCCCTCTTACATACTCTTTTACAGTTTTATGTGTTCTTAGTACTTTTAAGCTACATACTTGTAACTTTCCAAGTCTGATAACTTAACTGAGACCCACAGCACCATTAAACCAAGAAACCAAACAGTCTGGAAGCCCCAGACACCAAAGTCCTCTCCAAAACATATTTTTGTAAACCAAAATAAGCCCATCCAAAGAGAAAGTTCCTCAGAACGAGAAGTTCACTCGAGCCTCTCATTTAAAAATCTTTAATAAATATGTTAATTTTGCAAAACCTATAATTGTGTGTATTTCAGTGTAAATACAATGCATGCATTTTCAAAACATTCCACCTAGACAAAGTGCTGTCCCCCTAAAAAAATCCTAAAAATCCTAAAATAAATACTGAAGTAAAAACTCCTTTTCCCCATAAACCGTGTTTTAGTTTTAATTTTAAGACCAGAAAAAGGCATCAGAGGAGAAAACAGGGGCTGCACCTCCTGAAGAGCATAGAGATCCTGGTATGGAGTTCCAGTTAGTTTTTAAGCTCAGTGCCTCTTGTGTTTTGGGGTGGTTCTGGCCCTATAGCTTATTCTTTATCCATACTGAGCATATGGAAAGTCACAATTCTTTCATGGAACTTTAACTTGACAAGATTCAAGTCATGTACGTGACAGAAGGCCTTGAAATCTGGGCAATGCTGCTTGTCAGATTGCAAGTCCTGGCTCTGAAGCATTTATTACCCATTTTCATTGGGAATTTCTAGTGTGTGAATTTTTGAATATTGTAGGATAAAGCACTTCTTACCCTTCTTTTGAAAACGACTGATTTTTTTTTTTCTCCAGAAACTTGCAGAATAAAATCAACCTCCATCCTGAGAAATTTCAATCCAGACAGTTCAAAACTTTATCAAAAACTGAAAAGAATGCCTTGTAGTAGTGTTGCCTTGTACTTATGTTGTGTTAAAGAGGGGTTATTTTTAAATGAAAATCAAACTACAGAGTACCATTTAGTAACACCAGCTCCTGTGGATTTTCAGTTCTTTCATTACAAGGTCTCAAACAACTTCACAAATACCTCGGTGAGATGCAGAAATACTATATTCATCTTATTTCTAAATAAAAATAGGGTGGGAAAGGCTGCATTTGGTCAATGTGAATGAAGAGGCAACACACGTTTGAGATGAAATAATTTACCAAGTGCTTCCTGTTAACCTTTGAAACTGAAAATTTAGGAAATACTTAATTATTTTAGGAAATACTTCATCTTCTCTGAGGTCAATGTGGCCCTGTGACTTCAGTAACTCTTGATTAAGGTCTATTAGTTTTTGCACAGTCACAAAATTCTTGCTTAGTGGCAAGAATTTATGGGTTTTTTTACCCTCTATATTCCTTTGTAGGTAATGCCTATGCATGTCCTGCTCAGGTGCCTGCTAAGGGAATACCAGACTTTAGATATTTTAGATATTCACTACTTTAGATATTTAATTCCATCATTTTGGTCTGGCTAGGGCAAAACCCTGATCACCTGTGATACCTATTCTAGAAAAATAGAATCTTCTCAAGGCAAAGATCAACTTGGAAA
This sequence comes from Erpornis zantholeuca, assembly GCA_013400515.1. Taxonomy (NCBI): domain Eukaryota; kingdom Metazoa; phylum Chordata; class Aves; order Passeriformes; family Timaliidae; genus Erpornis; species Erpornis zantholeuca. The sequence goes on along the minus strand of VZTN01030347.1, from coordinate 16,965 downwards.
TAATTATGGATAGCTTCTAATGGAGGACTCTCTTGGTGCTCTTTCTTTAGAGAGAATCTAAATGGATACTCTCAAGAAAAGACTTCCAAGAGGAAAATTTTTTAATGTATTTTACCTGTAGGCCTGTATATTTTAGAAATATTTCTTAAAAAGTCAATACCAATACTGTTTGTTTATACTTTGCTTTGGATTCTTATTACAATGACCATTGTCAATTTTCATTTACAATCATTTTCACCTTCTAATGCACTGGCCAGAAGTTTGTCTCATGTAACTTGGTGAAGTTATTTACCCCTTTACCCTCACAAATTTGCCCATATTAATGAAATTCCTCTGAAGACACCTGATATATCACCTCTCTGGACTATTTGCTGCTGGTGAAAAAATGATGAGAATTAGTTTTCCAGAAATATTTCCAGTATTTAGCAAGTTTGCCAGCTGAAATATTGGCAGTGTTGGATGTAAATGATGTTGTTTCCCTCATGGAGAATTTAGCCAGGAGATGTCAAGCATGTGTTTCTTAAATGTGATCTGAACCCAGAAAGCTGAGTAGGGATGAGAACGAAAAACCACAAGGAAAGTGTGCAGAAGATGCAATGAATTGATACTTTAAACAGAGTCAAGGATTGGAGAAACAAAGTAAAATATGTTGCATGTTTTTTCCCCTTTTTTTGGGAGGGGTTGGGGGGTGAAGGTGGGACAGCTGGCAAATCTCTTATTTCAATATAGTGTATTTTAAGGTGTACTCTGGCTTATCCTTTGGAACTCAGTAAGAGCAGGTGTCTAATAAAGAAGGTTTTGAGTATTTCAGAAGTCACTAATCTTTCTCTGAGCATGCAGCAGTCATTGTCACTCAGGTATTCAGGGTGACAGCACTCTTTTCCTCAATATTTTGTTATTATGAGAGTAAATTATTCATTATGTACCACTTGTAGTAACTTCCACGTGCTGGCCTCTCACAGGCTGACATTTTACTCACCGAGTTCAGGGTTGCCATGTGGTTTTCCCCCCCTAATTTGTGGGGGAACACACGGCTCAGATCACTCAGTGAGTGTATTTCCCATTCAGAGCTGAAGGAGAGGGCAGTGCTGTGGGATTTTGCTCTTTTTTTGGATATCCTGTGGTATACACAGCTGCAGGTAAGTGGTGCCCTCAGTCCCTCCTGGAATCCCTTTTTACATTCAGAAGAATCGAGGTGGTGGAAAAAAAATGAGCTTCATTCCCACCCTGCTGCATGGGTGTTTTCTGGTGGGAGAGGGTAGTTCAGCTGGTGATGCCTTCATGATGTGCTCTGTAGGTTTGTGGGTCCAGTCCTGCCAAATGTGGAGATGGTAGCAGGCCAAATGCAGCCTTTTACTCCTGTCTACAAAGAGCTTAATTTGGCCCTGGCATTAGTTCTGATTGCTTAAAGCCACAAAGCAACTTTTTTCCCTTTCTTTTAACCCTATACAAAAGGAAACTGCTGCTAGCGTTGCAAAATAATTGAGCCAGAGCCTCTTGCAATCAAAAGATGATTAGCTTCTTGTGCTTATGTGTGTTCTGATGTGAACCAATCCATTATGTGTGTTTTGTGTTCCCAGGGATGCACTATTTTTGTGAGGAACTTGCAAAAGCAGGCGCAGTTCGCTGGTGTTTATTGGTGACCTTGTCTTGTCCTCTGAATTACAGACAGCCTGCTTTGAACACGGGGACATGCAACCAGCAGTCATTAAGGGGATGTTGGGGTTTTTTTGTAGTTGTTTAACCTCTCCAAGGCCCTGCTGCCATTCTGGATGTTAAAAAAAAGAAAAAAAGAAAAAAAAAAAAAAGGAGAGAGAGAGAAACTGAATTATGGGTGTTTAAAGCTGAAATATTTATAGAAGCAGTTTTTTATTTAAAAATAGCATTTGTGCCTGAGAAGATCAGATGTACCACTTCAGTAGGAAAAGCCAAAGCAGATTTCAGTTCACATTGTTAATAGAAATGGCATGAAATTTGATAATGGAATTTAGCTGGAAATATTTTCTTCCAGTCTAGGTTTTGGAGTGGCTTTTGTGTTACTAAATATTACAAAGAAAACAATTTTAAAAAAATTCTGTATTTTCTATAGTTATAGAATACAAAGAGCGGTAATTGCATTACTGTTTATTAAAGAAGAGAATATACCAAGTATCAGAACACAAACCATAGTGATGAGATCTTTCAAATTAAAACAAAGGCAAATGATATTAGAAAAATCATTTTGCTTACCGTGAGAAGATAGACGGGGATTCCATCACCAACAAAATGCAATATATTAAGATGAAAGTGTGTTCCAAAAATAATTACAATTTAAAACTGGATTATTTAGGGTCAAAAGTTATCTTAATTGCTTGTGAGGGAAGCTGATGTGGAATTAGGAATCCACCATTTTTGAAGATGAAAAACAACAGTATGTGAAATCATGAAGTCCTTGTTGATTTGAAGTCACTCTTTAGGCTGATTAGAATTTTACCTGAACGAGTGTAAGTCCTGCAGGATGTGGCCCAAGTGACTTTGAGGTGGTGGCCACTGTTAATGCTCCAGTATCAAAATTGTATCCAAATTCGGGTGGTTTGTAAATGTTTCCTTGAGAAATCCTACACTGATGGGGTTGGAGGAGTAAAGAAATATCCTGAATTTCTCTGTTGAAGCTCAGGAAAAGGATGTAACACTGTGGTGTTTTTTCCATTCAGTGAAAGGAACTTCTGCAAATTCTTTGTGAAGTGTTAAATTGTGGCAGGGAGTGAAAGAAGTGACAGTTGTGATTACAGCTTTGACTTTTCAAATATCATCTTAGAGCATGATTGGGGGGGAAGAGGAGTGCCCACAGAGCAGTAACCCACAACTCCAAGTAAAACAATGTAAAATTTGGATGTATTTTAAAGAGGGGTGTTCCCAATACTGTGACAACTTTCTTAAATAAAAATTCAAACAGAAAAAGGCTGGGTGGCGACTGTAGAAACCAAATCCTGTCTGAACAAAGAGAAATTCCTGCTTCTTGTTTCCTTGGAATGACAGATCTCCTTGGCTTTGCAGCCTCCTTCCCCAAACCAGCGTGAAGCAGCGCTCTTGATTAGTCCGGAGAAGGCAGCATGCAAACATTAATATTAACTCTGTCACATCTCACCATCTGGCCCCACCAGCTTGGAAAGGATGGCCTTAGTCATGGAGCTTTCCTTACTCATGGCTGACAGGAAACAGCAAATTAATTGGGCTACAATTGGGATTTGCCTTTTACCCCTTACTCTTGAGCCCCGTGGTCTGCCCTTTGATTTGTCTTTGAAAGGCCTGAGACTTCTGAGAGTCTTGTTTGATCTACTAAGAAGAGAATATTTGTGTTATGTTGGAACCCTGGAAGCTGAGAATTTTAAATTCTCTGTGCTGAAAGGCACTGATCCACAAGAAAACACTGCATTTGAGCTGAGGCCTTGGGATAGGCTTCCAAAATTGAGTGATGACATTAAAATCACACATGTGTAGTTTGAATAGAAGGTGTGGTGTCACAGGGTGAAACATTTAACATTTAGGGTTTTGGAATATAGCAATAAATATAAATATATATATGTCAATATGGAGGTTTTAGGGTGTCTGCTAGAGACTTCTTTTTCACTTCTTCCTTCTTCTTCATGGGTTTGGATGGTGTCTTGAAATTAGGTAAGAAAATCTGCACTGCTGAACTTAGGGGTTAGAGTGTTGGGTTAGAAATAAAAATAATTTAGGTGGCAAATCATTATTGGACAAATTGTCCTTGAAAAGTTTGCAGAGCTGGAGAAACACCATTATAGCCTTATTCCACCTTATTAAGAGAGCTCACAGCTCCTAAGGCTGTAACATGGATAAGAACTAATAAACAACTGAGTCAGAACAAGAAAATCCCACATCTCCTGTGTTCCATCCCAGCTTGGGAAGTGAGGGTAAGGGGCTGGAAAAGAAGCCAACAGCCCAAGAGTTGTATCCTGGAGCACTAAGTATGTAAAGAAAGACAAAAAGTAGGTGGAAGCTGGTGTAGAGCTTAAGTTTTCTCTTAAAAACCCACAAAATCCTTTTTGAGGTACGGAGCTGAAGGAATATATTTTTCTGTGAGGGCACATTAAACATTTATTCTCAGAGGGATTTATGGACAGACAGGGGAATGCTAACATCAAGGAATACTGCAAGGCAGCCACCTACTCACCTTTTTATTTCCTAGACCAGGACCGACCTGACATCCTGCTTTATTTGAAAATACACTGCATCTCGCCTCCACAAGTATCATTTTTCTGCAAGTGTCCAAGATCCTTGCAATTTACTCAGGTTGAATCCAAGCATAAAGAACAAGATCTTATTTGCTGTCTTCATGGATACTCTAAGAACTAATTAGCCAATATTTTGCAGTGCTTTAAAGAGTTAAAATTCTGTGTAGATGTGACAATTTGGTTCTTTGCTCCAGTGTAGCCCAGCCTTTAGTAGTTCTGCTTGCCATAGTAGCAGGAATTGAGCTCTTGCAAAATCAGCTGTAGTTACTAATCCAGTGAGGCTTCAAGAAGCAATTTGGGTGAGAGCAGGTGGAGTGAAGCTGGTCAGCAGATCCCATTCCTCTCCTGGAACAAGCACTGAGCTGACAAAACTCACGGTGGGGTTTCACTGTGCTGCCTGGTGTGCAACCTCTCTGTAATTGTAACACACCACCGAGAGCTCAGCAATTTAAGGTCATTCTACACCTCACTGAACCTTTTCACGTTCGTATTCTCACCAAGTTCTTACAATAGTAAATCATTCCCCGTGGCATTTTTCCAGTCCAATTCCAAAGTATGGCATGGGGTTCATTCAAAGTGAACCTTTAACTCGAATGTCAATTGTGACAAAATTATTTTTATTTTGTGCACTCTGAGGGTTTTTTTGGATGCACTCTGAATACCATCAGTGGCTGTATTTTATGCTGCTGCAAACTATGGGAGCTTCTTCATCTCAAGGGCTGAGGAACTCAGAACACGGGGAGTCACGAGTGTGTTCTCAGCCAGTGCCAGAACGTCAGCTCGAGCTGATTGCTGCTTTGTGTCACTCCTAGGGCAGGAGTGTGACTCCTCACTCCCATCTCGCTGAGCACTGCAGCTTTATGGGTTAGATTTTGCTTCCACTGAAGGCTAAATGGCATCGCGATCTCATTCGTGACAATGTTGAGTTGGGAGTAATTCGGTAAAAGTGATTGACCTACATCAGCGTAATTCTTGTGTGAGATCTTGTCAGATTCAACAGCTGCTCTGGGAACAGTTTGGGTCTTGGCAAATACATATGTTAATTCCCCAGGAAAGCATTGGGATGTGGATTTCCCCTGCACTCGGGAGTGTCTGTGGATTCTGCTGGTTATTCGTCAGTAGAATATTTGTAAAATAAATTAAGGCATTCAGACCTTGTGTTCTTCATGTGTGAAAGTTGAGGCATGCTGTAGCTTTCAATGAATTATTAGACTTGACCACCAGCTCACTTCCATTTTGACAATAATACCATCTGCCATTCTTTCATGGTGTGCCTGTTCCTCTGTCTTTGTAACTCTCTTGATGACTACATTGTTTTGATATGCTAGGCCAGTTAAGCTGCAAAAATCTAGTTTAAAAATAGCTGTATGATTTTAAAATGATTTTTAAAAACTGGAGGAGCACAGAAGAAAAAATTGTTTATATATGGTTATAGATCTATTTTTGTAGTTCTATTTCTGGTAAACTGAAGCTCATACACCAGCACAAAAAGGAAGATTTATGTAAGTATAGATATAGAGTCATTTCAGGCTGTGGTCAGGATCATCTTCCTGGCATGTCTTTGGGTCACTGGGCCAAGCAGGGTTTGTTTAGGTTTTTTTGTGCATTTTTTTTCCTTTTTTTTTTTTTGCTTATTTTTCCCCCTCTTTGTAGCATTCTTCTTCTGCCAGTCTATTTTATTTTGAGAGCAGAATTTCCTCCCTGGTTTCTTCCTCCTTCAACTAATTGATGTCTTTTGCTTCTAGACATCCGCTGGGCTGCACAAACAGCAGCGCAGCAGTTGTACAGCTAAATGCAGATATTCAAAATGTGAGACCCATCAGTCCATCCCTTGGGCACCAGCCTGTGCCTGTTCATGTTAGAACAACATCCACATGCCTTAATAAATCAGGTGCTCTTTGTGCAGCCTGTGTTCTGTGGATTTTCTCTGCTCTGTAGTGCATGAGCTCCGCTGTTGTGCTTGTGCTGATAAGAGTTCCTTCCTCGGGCTGCAGTGGAAACCTGCAGCCTCTGTTGTGCACGGCAGCAACTGCCACAGATGCTACACGTGGGAAATCAAGAAGCAGAAGCTTCCACAGAATCCAGTGGGTTTAACCTGAGGCATCACCCTGAGTGGAGCTTGGACTGATGAAATAATTATATACAGACAAAAGGTTATAGACTTGTAGTTTTGTTAGTTAAAGCTGTTTGAAGTAGGTAAGAAATCATGTTGAGTGAGACAGTAAAGAGTTTTAAAAAATAGAAATAGAAGTGTGATTTGTAGCATAAGTTATAAGTTAGTTAGAAGTATGTGAAAACATGCAAGTTAAGACATTGGCTAAAAATGATTGCATTGCAAAAGATTAAGGTTAAGGTGATAGGTCAGTAATTAAAAACAGTATATGTGTCAATTTCCTATTAGTCCAGAAAGTTCTATCTGTCGTGTTAGAGAGACATCTGGTGAATTTTTTTCTGTAATGGACACTCCATTGCTAAAGAAGTTTCACAGCCTGATGAGACTAATGCCCTTATCTGAATAATAACACAGAAAGAGAAGAAAATTCCTCAACTACTTAATACAGCACCCCCACAGACAAAACCCAACAACTACAGATGGGAATGGGAGACAAATGGAATCAGAGGGATGTGAAGGTCCTGCATTATTTACACATTCGTTTCCTACATTCCCAGAACCAACCCACCTGGAACTTTCAGGCTGCACTTTTCCTTGGGGGTTGACAGGCAGCACTGACCAATAGAGAGCTCAGAATGTTGGTACCTCCATTTCCCTGCCTTTCTCCAAAGTTCAAGCTGTGTTTCTTCAGGAGATGGCAGCAGATGACACAATAATTGGAAAAGTCAGACTCTCCTATGAGACTGAAGAGGGAAAGCTGTCCAGCAGTTAGTTAAATAACAGAGTTATCAAGCCTTTTGCATTGCAATGGTACAGGGGGAACTGAGTAAGATTTGGGGCCTTTTGTATTCCTTTGATGCAAGAGAAGAACCCTTCAGACTAAAGAAAGGTGGTCCAGTGCCTGGCAGCTCACAGGGGGAGTAAGAATTTCCATGTCAAGTTGGATCATCCTGTGCTGTCGTTTATGAGCACTGTCACTCGTGCCTGTTTGGAAAGGGCCTGGCTTTGTTTTACTCTGGAAGTCTAGAAAAAGAAACCAAGGAACAGGATAGAGACTTCTTCAGGGATTTAGTTGTTGAGGAGCCAGGTCTGAAATGTTCATCTTGCTTTCACTCACCCAATCTTCTTCTGAAGTCACGAGGCTGACACTGTCTTGCAGAACCCAGGTAAATGAGACAGAGGACATCAGAAAAGGTGATTAGGGAACAAAGTGGGAAGTGAGGCTTCTTCTCTTCTCTTCTCTTCTCTTCTCTTCTCTTCTCTTCTCTTCTCTTCTCTTCTCTTCTCTTCTCTTCTCGGTTCTTCTGCAACATTGGGTCAGGCATTTATTCTGTTTTTACCAGTTTGAAAGATTACCCATGAAAAGTATAATTAAATTTTATCAGGATCAAGTCCTCCGTTCTCTACAACTCCTGTTTGGTTTTTTTTCTGATTTAAGAAACAGTGCAAAAAGCTGGAGGAGGGGACAGGAAAGGAGGATAATGTCAAGGAATGAAATGATGCAATGACATGAGCTTGCTATATGTGTAATTGGCATGAGCTTTCTATTCTCTTTTTTATTTTGTTTATTTGGTTTTGTTTATTCTTATTAAAAATTTTTAGTTTCTCTTCCCATAGTGTAAAAGCAAAAATCAAATAAAGAGTTAAAAATTCCACAGCGCTTTAAAAAAGTGTGACTTATGAATAATAGTTGAAGCAGTCTTAGCCAGTGATGTAACCTATTCTGAAACCTACCTGTTTCCTACTCAGTGTGAAACTATTGCTATCTGAAGTTCAAGCAGAAGGAGGTCTTTCTCTATTTCTCTCTTACTCTCCCCTAAATCAAAGAGGATATTAAACCTGATCTGGAAAACTTACTTCTTGTGATAAATTTCTTTCAGGTAAAACTGTTCTTTCTTTGTTTCTTTGTTTCTTTTCCTTCCTTCCTTCCTGCCGCCCTTTCGTTCTTCGTTTC
>VZTN01030338.1:109925-125338 GCA_013400515.1 Erpornis zantholeuca | reverse complement strand
ATGGGGCTCAGGAACTTTTTCTTCTCCACAGCAACATGAGGCCACTCCACTGCCCATTTGGGGGAAGTCCCCCATGTTTTGGTGTGCCAGTTCGTGTTTGTGCTCCCTCCGTATCAGTGCCCCTTTCCCCCAGGGCTGACCTTGGCTGAGGGAAATACAGCAATAAAGAATGGAATCTTGAAGCCACTTGGGGGTCTGGAGGGGCCCCCAGCCTGAAGGGGTGCAGGAAGAGGTGGTGAGAGAAGCCACTCCAACATGCACTTTCTCCCCCAGTACCCCTGACATGTTTGGTCTCAGCACTGGTACAGTCTCCTTGCACTAGAAAGCCACTTCTTTGCTGGAAGAGGGGGGTCTAAAACAACCCCCACCTCGCAGCCAGGGGAGAGGAAGCTTTTTCACACCCCCCCCCCCATTGGAGTGCAGGGGTTTTGTGACCTCCAAAATGATGGATGGGCATTTTGTGACCTCACCCAGCTGAGATGTGAGGTGTCTGTGACCCCCTCAATTTGGGTGCAGGGGTTTTATAATCATCCCAAGTTGGAGTGTAGGCACTTTGTGAGCCCCCCTGCAGCTGGGGTTGGGGGCTTTATGAGACCCCCCCCAGACACAGTTGGGGGGTGCTTTGTTACCCCATAAAAGTGAAGTGTGAGGGCTTTGTGACTCCCCCTAACTGGGGTGTGGATATTTTGTGAATCCCCAGTGGGATGTGGGGTTTCTGTGACCCCCCCCCACTTGGCCTTCAGGGGCTTTATGACCCCCTCAATTGGGGTGTGGGGTCTCTGTGAGCCCCCCCAGCATCTCAGGGCCCCCTTCAAGCAGTTTTGGGGTGCGGGGGAGGCAGAGTCCTGTAAATAACCCAACCCTCCCCTGCCCCAGGTGGTTTCTGTGTATTTGTAATTTTGGGGGTCACACAGTGCGGGGGGCAGTGGGTCACACAGCTGGTGGGGGATCAGAGCTGGGAAGGGATGCCAAAGCCTGGGGGCATCCCACACAGCCAGGGGATATCAGACATCGGGTCTGTCACACAGCTGGGGAGTGTCACAGCTGGGGGAAGGGTCACACACAACCAGGGAGGTCATACATTTGGGGGGGTTCACACAATGTGTTTGGGGTCACACAGCTGGAGAGTGGTCAGAGCTGGGGTGCTGGGGTGTCACACGGGAGGGGACTGTAATTAAAGCCACAATAATTTATTGCAGTTTAAGGCAATTCAATACAAACCCACATGGACACACGCGACACGGCAAGGGGGAGCACAAAAATCACTAGGGACCCAACTGGGATGAGCCCAAGAAATGGAGGGGGGATTTGGGGGAGCTGGTGGGGTGAGGAGGGGTCATGCGTCACCCTAGGGGGGCACTCCACATTTGGGGGAGGCTCCTGCACACCCTGGCTTTCTGTCAGGAGGGTGAAGACCCCCTGCCCCTTTTGGGGGGGGGGGGAGGACAGTTCTGGATGGATAATGGGGCAGGGTCCCATGGCCAAGGATACTCAGGCAACACCATCCCAATCCCCCCCCAGGAAACCCAAAAGCTGCTTTATGGGGGTGGTGGTGGGAACCCAGATTGGGGAGGGGACCTTAGATTGGGGGGGACCCCGAGGTTGTGAAGTAGAGGAGAGGAACACCCAGTCTCAGGACCCTGGCAGAGTATGGCTGCCTTTGGTCCCTGGATAGAGGGTCCTGGCGTAGGGTGAGGGGACATGGTGTGTCAGGGGTGGGCAGTCAGGGTTGGGGGGTTTCAGGGGGCATGGGAGGGATGGGGAGGGGTTTGATGCCCCGTGCCTTCATGTAAGAGAGGAGCTGGTCGGGAATCTCAGCTAGGACCTCTCGTGCCAGCCCTGCCATGCTCAGCCCCGCGCCGGGACCCGCAGACATGTAGTCACGAAATGGAACAAACTGGCGGGGGGGTACACAAAGGGCCAGAGCAGTTGAGGGGGTCCAGGGTCAGGAAGCCCCCAGAACCGTGTGTCCCACACACAGCAGCTCTAGTGTCCCCTCTCCATTCCTGATGTCCCAGTGTCCCTCATATCCAGGTACATACTAAGACCCAGCGCCCCCCATATCCTAGTACACCCCCGCCCCACCATGAATGAATGTACTCCCACATCTCAGTGTTCCCTATTTCCCAGTACACCACTCTTCATATCCCAGGGCACCCTCACATCCAGGTGCATCCTAAGCCCCAATGCCCCTCCATATCCCTGGGCCTCCCATTTCCCACAGCCCCCACATCCCCCTATTTTCCCGTACACCTCCATGTCCCAGTGCCCCCCACATCCAAGTACATCCCATATCCCAGTGTCCCCCCGCCCTCCAATGTCCCAATGTTCCCCCATGTCCTAGTGCTGCCTATGGTTCCAGGCTCCCCCCCATCCGGGGGGGAACATGCAAAGTCTCATTGCACCCTTTTTCCACAGCACAGCCCCCCCCACGTCTTAATACACCCCCTCTTCATGTCCCAGTGCCCCCCCCATTTCCCAGTACCAACCCCCTTCATGCCAAAGTGCCATCCATATCCTAATACACCTCCATGTCCCAGTACACCCCCATTCTAAGGTACATCTCAAATCTCAGTGCATCCTCTTTTCCCAGTGAAGCCCCCCATCATGTCCCAGTGGACCCCCAAATCCCAGTGCATCCCCCCATCCAGGTGCATCCTAAACCCATTGCATCCCATTGTCCCAGGGCATACGTCTCATGTCCCAGTGCCCCACAAATCCCAGTGCAGCCCCATGTCCCAGTCCATCTCATCATCCCTCCACACCAGTCCCACCCAGTGCACCCCAGGAGTGACAGGGCTGATTTGAGGTCCCCAGAGCACCCCCCACCACCACCCTGCTAGGTGGCTGGGAGGGGGTCCCCAAATCTCTCATTGGTGAGGTCGGTACCTGGACGATGTCACGCTCAGCCACTTTGCCACGGGAAGAGATGCGGACGTCATCCCCATCCAGCTCCACCATGGCTGGGGGGGATGCAGGGGAGAGGTCAGCTGCACCCCAGTGCTCCCCACTCCAGGGTGGGATCCTACTATGTAGGATCCTATCCTATATATCCCAACCCCACACCCAGAACCCCGCCAAGACCCCTCACTGGGGCGAGCTGAGCCCATTCATATGCTGACATATTCAACTCATAGTTCCAGTGGCCAAGGGACCCCCGATTCCCCCAGCCTTCCCCCTAGTTCCCCCCAGCCCTCAAATCTCACCATCAAACTCGGCCTGGCCAACCCCTACGATGATGATGGACATGGGCAATTTGGCAGCCTGAGGGAGCCGGGGGGTAAAGGGAAATTTAATGATGCTGCTGCCAAATGAGCTGCCCCGCTGCAGCACCCAGGGGTGCCAACACCCCCTTCCCCAAGGATTCCAGTCCCTCACAATCACCCAAGTGTCTCAGATCCCCCCACTGGCACTGGGGTCCCAGGAACTTCCCAGTCTCCTTGCAGCACCCAGGGGTCCTAGACACCCCTACATCACAAACCCTGGGATCACAGCCCCTTCTCAACCCCAGGGGTCTAAGCCCTTTCCCACCTCTCAAAGGTCCCAGTTCCTCCTCACTGCCTCCAGCACCCATGGGTACACACCCTCCCATCACCCAGGGTTCCCAGCCCCTTCCCCACCCCTCCGTCAAGCAAGGGTCCCAACTCACCCCTTCCTTCTCAGCTTCAGGGTCTCAGCTCCTCCTCACCCACCCCATCACCCAAAAGGTCCCAGCCACCCCCCACCCCTCAGAACCCAGGGGTCCAAGCCCCTTCCCATCCCCTAGAAGTTCCCGCCCCTCCTCAACCCCCCAGCACCCAAGGGTCCCCAACCTTTCCTACCCCCTCCAAGGGTCCCAATCCCTCCCACTGCCCCCATCACCAAAGGGTCGCTGCTCCCCCCGCCTCCCCCCAGCACGCAGGGTTGCCACCACCCACCCCAGTGCCACCACAGAGGTCTCACATTGACGATGGCCTCCTTGGTCTGGGCCATGTCAGAGATGACACCATCAGTGATGATGAGGAGGACAAAGTACTGGGACCCATCCAGCACCGTGGCCGCCGAGCTGGGGGGACCCTGTGTGACGCCAGAGGGCACAGAGACCCCACCCCGGGGCACGGGGCCCCTCTTACCGGGCAACGTGGTTGACGACGGGGGCGAAGTTGGTGGGGCCGTAGAGCTGGACACGGCGCAGGCTGCGCTGATATGCCTCCAGCACCCCCGCAATGCCACAGCACGCTGGGTTTGATGCATCCCCATTCTGCCACAGGGTCACCAGGAACACGGTGACACCACGGCCCCCAGCCATGGACAGGGTGATACCACAGTCCCAAGCACAGACAAGGATGGCACTGCCATGGCTCCCAAAGGCTAACAAGGGTGATCCCGGCCTGTCCACAATGTGGTGACAAGGAAGACGCCACCATGTTCCCCTCTCAGTGTCAGGGATGACATCGCCAGGTTCCCAACCCAGTGACGAGGATGACACTGTCATGGCCCCAACCCAGTGACAAGGAAAATGCCACCATATCCCCAACCCAGTCACAAGAATGATACCACCATGTCCCCAGCACAGTGAGAACTGGTGACGAGGACAACACTACCATATGCCCAGCACAGTGACAAAGACCACACCACCACATCCTCAACCTGGAGGCGAGGATGACGCTACTGTGTTCCCAACTCAGTGACAAAGACAATACCATGTCCCTAATCTGGTGACAAGGATGACACTGCCACAGCCACAACCCAGTGACAAGGATGACGGCACCATATCTCAAATACAGTGGCAAGGATAATACCACCATGTCCCCAACCCAGTGACAAGAATGATACCACCATGTCCCAAATAATGTGACAAGGATGGCATTGCCATGACCCCAAACCAGTGACAAAATGATGATGCCACTATGTTCCCAATCCAAGGACAAGGATGACAACACACCACCAATCCAGTTCCAACCCAAATACACCATGTACCCAACTCAGTGATCAAGGATGAGACCACTATGAACCCAAACTGGTGACAAGGACACCATGCACTTTCTTAATCAGGTAACATGGATGACACTGCCATGGCCCCAAACCAGTGATGAGGATGACACCACCCAAAGGACACAACCCAAGAACAAGGATGATACCTCCATGTCCCAAACAATGTGACAAGATTATCCCACCATGTCCCCAACTGGGTGACAAGGACACCACCCTTCATCCACAGTCCTGTCCTGCCTTGGCCCCTCACCAGTGGGAACTCGTGGGACACGTGCCCATCCGGGGGGACCTTGGCGCCAAAGCCAAGGGCTGGGAACATCTTGTCACTGTCGTAGTCCTGGATGATGTCCCCCACAGCCCGCAGTGCCAGGCTGTAGGCATTCAGCTGGAAGGGGCTCAGGTAGTGCAGGGATGTGGGCTGCGAGGGGTTCCCTGCAGGGGTATGGGGTTCAGCACCCCCCAGCATCACCATAGCCCCCCCAGAACACTCACTGTCCCCCCACCACCCGCAAAACACTGCCAGCATCTCCACAACCATGGCACCACTATGGCCTCAACCCAGTGGCAAGGATGACACCATCTCCCCAACACAGTGACAAGGACAAGGATGATCCCACCATGTCCCCAAGTGCTACCATGTCCCCAGCCTGGTGACAAGGATGCCATCATCATGGAACCAACACAGTGACAAGGATGACACTATGTCCCCAACAAAGTGACAAAGATGACACTGCCATGACCCCAACCCAGTGACAAGAATGGAATTGCTCTGTCCCATATTCAATGACAATGATGGTGCCACCAAATGCCCAACCCAGTGACAGCTAGTGTCAAGTATAACACCACCATCGTACCAATACAGTGACAAAAATAACACTGCCTATGGCCCCAAATCCACGACAAGGACAATGCCATCATGACCCCAACCCAGAGACAGGGGAGACATGACCATGTTCCCAATACAATTACAACAAGGGCAACACTACCATGTCCCCAAATTGGTGACAAGGATGGTGACACCACCATGACTCCAAACTGGTTACAACTGCCTGAAATAAATCCCCCTGGGGGGACACAGCCCCCACTCACCATTGGACGCCGTGAAGTCAATGGCCACTGTGAAGTTGAGTTGGGTCCTGGGGGGCAAAGTGGCCTTGGGTTGACACAGGAGGTGACCCATGGGTTTGGGGTAGGGACACTGCTGGGGCCACAGGCTGGACTGGGTGCACCCATCCTCCAATTCAGAGCATCCCCAGGTGTCCCTGCACTGAGGTGTCACCATGCTGCACCCAAGAAAGCAGCTGGGGGTGCCAGACACCCCCAAAGGGCCAATTTGGGGTGCTGGGGAGCTCCTGCCCACAAGGGAGCATCTGGGTGGGGGTGCTGAGGACCCCCAATGGAGAAAATGTGGGTGGTCGGGATCCTCTTTCCCCAAAGGAGCAGATGTGGGACTGCAAAGGGAGCTGTTGGGAGTGCTGGAGACTTCCAAAGGGAGCAGTTGTGGGTTCTGGGGACTACCAATAAAGCAGCTGTGGGTGATGGGGACCCCCTGCCTCCAAGGAGGCATCTGGATGGAAGTGCTCCCAATGGAGGGGCTAGGTGTGCTGGGGACCCCCAATAGAGCAACTAGGGGTGTTGGGGACTCCACAGGGAGGAGTTGGGAATAGAAGTGACATCCAAGGGAGCAACAGTGGGTACTGGGGACCTCCAAGGGAGGAGATGGGGGTCCTGGGGACCCCCCTGCCAGTGAGGGCGGGGCTGGGGTTGTTGGGAACTCCCAAAGGATCAGCTAGGAGTGTTGGGGATTCCCTGCCCTTGAGGGAGCAGCTCGGGGTGCTGGGTACCCCCAAGGAAAGAGCTGGGGGTGTTGGAGATCCTCAAAGGTGCAGCTGGAAGTGCTGGGGACCCCCTGCTCACCCGCCCCTGATATAGTCCAGGAAGGTATGCTCGGCCTCCACAGCGAAGGACAGTAGGGTCACCTGTGGGGACATGGGGTTCAGGGGGTGAAGTGCCCACACCCCCTGTGTCCCGCCCCCTTCTGCACATCCCATCCTCACTGTCCCCGAGTTCAGGTACTTCTTCTTCTTCATCTTCTTCCGGGGGTTCACCACCTGTGGGGATGGAAGCGGAGGGGAGGGAAGGGAAAGGGGCTGCTCCTCACAGGGACAGGAGACCCCAGGGAGCAGCATAGGGGATTGTCACATCCCAGGGGACAGGGGGGCACAGAATATCCTAGAGGGCAGCAGTGGGAGCACTGTGCTGAGGTGCAGAGAGGGACCTTGAGGAGCACATGGGAGGCCGTGACACCCAGGTATGCATGTGGGCACCCTGGGGATTGTAGTGCAGGTGGAGATTCATGGTGGGGGCTGGGGACCCGGGACTCTCAAGGGAGCAGCTGTGGGTGCTGCACCCCAGGGTGCAGCGTGGGGACTGTAACACCCCAGGGGTGCAGTGTGGGGACCCCAACACCCCAGGGCGCATCACAGGTATCCTGGGGACTGTAAATCTCCATGGCTGCAGCATGAGCAGCCTGGGCACCACGACACCTCAGAGTGCAGGAGAGGGACCCTTGGGTATATGACACACCAGGGTGCAGTGCTGGGAGGGATCCTGGGGACCATAACACCCCAGGGGTGCATCATGGGGATCCTGGGGTATGTAGCACTCATACAGGGACCCTGACACCCAGAGGTGCAGCAGAGAGACCCTGGGGACTGTAACACCCAAAGGGTGCAGTGTTAGGACCCCAAACACACAGGCATGCAGCACAGAGACCCTCGGGATCATAACCCCTGGGGGGGCAGCAGTGGGATGGTGACCCCAAGGGAGGTGCAGCACCCCCCAGCCATGTGCCCATCCCGCCTCACCTCGTACACGTTGAAGTGGCTCTGGCCTCGTGCCAGCTCCCGGTAGCTGGTGGTGAACTCCCCAATGAAGTCGTGGCTGTGAGGCCAATGATTCTCCATCAGTTGGGTTAGGGAGGCTCCCATTACCGGGGGGATCCCCATCACTCGGGGGTATGGGGATGGTGGGTTTCTCATTGCCCATGAAAGTTTCCCATCAGCCAGGGAGTCCCAAATAGACATGGTGGGGGGGTTTCCATCGACTGGGGGGGGTCCATTTCCCAGTGGATGCAGGGATGGGGGGATCTCCACCATCCAGGGGGGTCCCCATCACCCAAGGGTTGCAGGTCCAGGATGTAGGGGATCCCCAGGACCACACAGCTCACCTGCCATCACGGTCCCAGTCATATAGCTCCACCTTGATGGCTCTGCAAGGTGGGGGGGGTGGGTCACTGACACCCCCCCGACACCCCCAAATCCCATCCCTGACACCCCCAAATCCCATCCCCCCCTCCCACGGGGATCCATCACACACAACCCCCCACTCCCTGTGGGATTTGTTTTGACGCCTCTGTGGGCTTTTTCCTGCTTCCTCCTCCTCCTTGCTGGGATATTTTTATCCATCGTTGCCACAGCAACGTCCAACACAGGGCCAAAGCGGCATGAGGAGCTGTTTGCCAGGACAGCAGCTGGTGACACTGGTTTGGGGCGGGGTGGGGATGGCTCGGTGACAGCGGCGATGTCCATTGCCCAGTGGTAAACTGAAGCAAAAGCAGGTAACACTGGGAGGATGGATGCTGCCCCCACGGAGATGGGAGAGGGCGTTCTGGGCAGGTCTCAGGTGGCCACAGAGAAGGGGGAAGGGCTGCACGGGGTCCTGAGGTACCACAGAGATGGGGAAGGAGGTGCAGGGGTCTTTGGGACAGAGATGGTACCACAGAGGTAACACAGAGATGGGGGGAAGGGGATAAAGGGGGTCTTGGGGTACCACAGACACAGGGGAAAGGATTCTAGGGGACCACAGAGAGAGAGAGGAAGGGGGTCCTGGGGTACCACGGACATGGAGTGAGGGGCGTTCTGGGGGTCCAGAGGTACCACAGAGATGGAGGAAAGGGGTTTCAGGGGATCCTGGAGGACTGTGGAGATGGAGTAAGGGGTGAAGGGGGTCTTTGGGGACCACAGAGATGGGGCCATGGGGTGCAGGGATTCCCAGAGGACCTGAGAGATGGGGGAAAGAAGAAAAAGGGGGTTCTGGGGGCACATAGAAATGGGGGAACAGGGGGAAGGGGATCCTGGAGGACCATAGAGACGGGGAACGGGGTCCTGGAGCACCATGGGTAGGGGAGAAGGGGGTTCAGGGGGTCTCAGAGGACCACAGAGATGGGAGTGTAGGGGGTCCCTGGGTATGACAGAGATGGGAGAAGGGGGTTCAGGCGTCCTAGTGGACCCTAGAGATGCGGAGAAGAAGGGGAAGAAGGTCTTTGGGGCCAAAGAGGGGTTGCAGGGGGTCCCAGTCTCCTGGCGCTCACCGGTCATGGTCCCCATTACAGAGGGCACGCACGGGAATGGCAAAGGCTGCCCAGACGGGGTTCAGTGTGTTCCGCACCACCTCTGTCTTGTGGCAGATGGTGAAACTGGGGGGAGAACAAGGCAGGGACAAGGGGGTCACTCTCCCATCCCAACACCCCCCAGTCTGTCACCCCCACAGTGCAGTGAGGATTTTTGGACACCCTTTCCAATGCTAGCCTATGGGGACATCGGGGTGTCCTGTGCTGGGGCTGAGCCCTCCCGTGGGGTGTGGGAGGGTCACTGTGTTTTTGAGGGGGGGTGCTCACGTCCCATCTTCATTGCTGCGGTAGAAGACCATGAAGGGGTCAGATTTGCCAAAGAAATCCTTCTTATCCAGCTTGTTGGCGCAGAACTGGAGTGTGGCCACGTCCTGGGGGGTGGAATCGGGGGACATCATTCACCCTGCACCCACCTGAGGGGTGGGATCCTGCAGGGGCGGCTGCTCCATGAGGGAAGGAGGGATCCAGGACAGGAGGGACACAGCATGGGGATAGTCAGCCCTCACCCTCATCTTTGGAGTTTGGGCTGGTGTGTCTCAGCCACCCCCCATATTGGGGGGTCCCCAAAATACGTCCCCTCCCCTGCCCCGCCACAGCTCACCCGGCAGTTTCCCAGCTCTTCAGCGAGGAGGATGATGGTGCCGCACTTCTTCCCTGGAATGCCACTGTTGGGATGGGATGTGAGCATGGCAGGGACACACGTGGTGTCCTGGAGGTGTCCAAACACTGATCACCCCAAAACTTACCCATTGGAGGTGGCTGGGGTGGGTCTCCTGCCTCGGGGGTGCATGGTGGCTGTCCCCATCCTGCAGGGACACATGCTGAAGGGTGATGGAGGGGATCCCCGCCCAAGAAAAAAGCCCCCCTCCCAAAAGGAAGTCTCCAAAAAAATAAAAAACTCAGCCCCACCCCCATCAAATTCCAGCATTCTAAAAACAAGCCATTCCTCCCCTCAAAAAAGCCAGTCCCCAAAAGACATTCAGTCCCCCAAAAAGGTCAGTTCCCACAAAACAAACTGCCCCCAAGAAAGCAAACACCCAAAATCACCAGGCCTCTCCAAAAGCCAGATCCCCCAAAACCACATTCCCTCCAAAAGCCACCACCTCAAGAAGAAGCCAGACCCATCAAACCTCAGCAAAAAGCCAGACCCCCAAAAAATATCTTTCTTGCCAAAAGCCACCCCCTCCCCCCCCATAAAAATAGCCAGCTCTGCAAAACGCCACCATCAGCTCTGGGGTCCATCCTGGGCACACCAGAAGGGACCCAGGGGCACCTGGGAGCCAGGGGGGGCTCATGTCAGGGACTTGTCTGGGATGGGGAGTTGGGAACCACTGGGGACCACCAAGGCCAGGGAAGGCTCATGTCAAGGGCTTCTCCTGGGGGGGACATGGGGAGATCGGGTTTCCCAGTTTTCTCTAAAACTGGTTTTGGAGAAACCCAGGGGCTTCTCCAAAGGGGACATGGTGACCCCAGGGACATTGGGGCACAGGCAGAACTCATGTCAGGGGTTTCTCCATGGGAGAGGACATAGGGACATTGGAATCAGTGGGGGCTTCCCTGGGGCAGAGACATGGGCACCCTGGGACACTGGGGCCGAGGGGGGTTTCTCCAGTGGGGGGACATGGGGACCCTGGGGACCTTGGGGACACTGGAGCACAAGAGGGGATCACATCAGCGGCTTCCCTGGGGTGGGACATGGGGACACTGGGGACATAGGGACGCTGGAGCAAAGCGGGGGCTCACGTCAGGGGTTTCTCCAGGCGGCTGCCGGCTGAGCCCACAATCTCCCCCAGGGTGCAGAATGCCTGGCCCAGGAAATCCTGAAACAGGATCAGGAACATCGGGTGTCACCAAGGGGATGCCCATCCCAGGGAGGCCAGGGGAGCAGGGCTGACCCTGCACTTACATGCTTGGAGAGGTCAGGGCTCTTGGAGTCCACATCATACCTGGGGACAGAGGGGACACGTGGGCATGGAACAGGAAGTGGGGGGCCTTCAATGGGACAGGGATGGGGATGGAGACAGGGATGGGATGGGAGGCAGACAGGGAAAGGCAAGGATGGGATGAGACAAGGATGGGACACAAATAGGGATGGGTTAGGTGTGGGGACAGGGTGGGATGGGATGGGATGGGAAAAAGAATAGGGATAGGATGGGACAAGGATGGGTACAGAGACAGGATGGGATGGGATAGGGACACAATGGAATGCACAGGGATGGGATGTGGATAGGGACAAGATGGGACAGGGACAGAATGTGGACTGGATAGGAAAGGGGTGACAAGGGGATGGGACAAGGATGAGAACAGGGTTATGAACAAGGGAGGTGATGGTCCAGGAATGGGGACGAAACAGGGATGGGGACAAGAACACTCTGGGGTCTGGGCTTGAGTGGCAAGGGGGGGACCCTAGGGGACAGGGGGATGACACTGGGGGTGGCACTGGGGCTACAGGGGCCACTCACAGGTCAAAGCGCAGGTTCTGCCGCTCCTCAAAGCAATAATCGAGGACGAACTTGCGCAGGAAGTCGGGATTCAGGGAGTTGTCGATGACCTCGGTCCGGCCAAACTGGGGGATGCAGGGACAGTGGGGATAATGGGGTGACAGGACAACATGGGGTGGGGACAGGGACATGGAGACACAGGGACATGGGGATGTGATGATGTGGACACAGGAACATGTGGACATGGAGATGCAGAGACATGGGGCATAGGGATGGGATCATGGAAACACAGACAACATGGGCATGGGGAATGGGGATACAGGGATATGGGGACACAGACACAGGGATATGGACACATGGGAATGTGGTGATGTGGGCAAAGGGGTATGAGGACATGGAGATGCAGAGACATGTGGGCATAGGGATGGGGACATAGGGACATGACATGGGAACACAGGGACGTGTGAACACAGGACAGGAAAAGTGGGGGCATGGGAATGAGGGTGGGGACACGGGGATGGGAGCAGTGGAACATGGGAATGTGGACATGGGGACATACAGATATGGGGACACAGCGACATGGGAACACAGGGACATGGGAATATGTGGACATGGGGTTGGGGGCATGGGAACATGAAGATATGGGGACACAGCAACATGGGGACACGGGGACATGAGAACATATGGGCATGGGATCGGGGACATGGGGACATGAGTGGGTGGAGTAGGCGGAGCAGCAGGCTCAGGCGGGGCCCATGTGAGGACATGTGTGGGACAGGGGCGGGCAGGGGCAGGGCAGGCCCAGGTGCCGCTTTGTGCCTCGGGGCCGCCCCTCCCCCCGCCCCACCCCCCGCTCATTATCCCGCAATTAACACCCCGTTAATTACAGGGGGACAGGGCCTGGCTGCCTGCCGGCAGCTGATTGGCTGGCTGCCTGGCACCTCGACATGCTCCCCAGATCCCCAGGATGCTGGCTGGCTGATTGCAGTGCCCCTGGGCACTGACTGGATGGCTGCTGCAGCCCAGGATGCTCATTGTCCAGGTGCTGCACCCCCAGACGCTGATTGATCACTGGTGACTGGCCAACTGCCCAGCATCCCAACACACTGATTGGCCAGTTGGCCAACACCCCAACATGCTCACTGGTCAGCCTCCCAACATGCTGATTGACCAGAATTTGACCTGCTGATTGGTCACCTGCCCAGCACCCCAACACCCTGATTGGCCAGTTGGCCATCACCCCAGCATGCTGATAGGCCAGGATCTTTAAGCTGCTTGTCTGGCTGGCTGCCATGACCCCTGACATACTGATTGGCCATTTGGTTGGCATACACACATGCTGATTGGTCATTGCCCCAACATGCTGATGATTGGTTGGCCAGCCAACACCCCAACATCCTGATTGGCCGGCTGAGTGCATGCTAATAAGCCAATTGGCAGCTGAGCACAGCCCAACATGCTGATTGGCTGCCCCCGCCAATTGGGTCACTCACCTCCCGCCATTGGTGGCTGCCAGGGCGCTGCGTGTACAGCACACAGACTGCAGGGGAAGGGGTCAGGGGGGCAGGCACCCCCAGAGACCCCCACAAACACCCCAGAGTCTCCCAAAACCCTTAGAGACACCAACCTCTCCACAGACTCACAAAACTCCCCAGAGATCCCCCAAAACAACTCAGAGGCTCCCCAAATCCCCCGGAGCCCTCCAAAACCCCCAAAGACCACCCAAAACCCCCCAAGACCGCCACACTCCCCAGAGCTCCCAACACCCCCAGAACCCTCCAAAACGTCTTTGAGACTCCCAAAACGTCATAGAACCACAACACTCCCAGAGACCTCCCAAAACACCTCCGAGACCCCAAAAACTCCCCAGAGACACTGATGCTCCCAAAGACCCTAAAAACCCCAAGATACCCCACAAAATACGTCAGAGACCCCTCCCAACCCCCCAGGTACCCAAACATCCCCCGAGTCCACAACACCCTCCAGAGACCCCCAAACCCCCAGAAACCCCAGCCCTCCCAGAGTCCCCCCAAAACACCTTAGAGCCAAAACACCCCTGGAGACCCTAAAATACCCCATTCCTCCTTCCCCACTCACGTGGGTCCGACTTGGAGAAGGTGTCCCTGTCCAGGAGCTGCCTGGGGGGGCAAGGGAGAGCGAGTGTGTGTGAGTGTGAACACCTGGCTGTGTCTGTGCTTCTGTGTGTACCCCTTATGCAGTCAGATGTGCCCCTGAGTACACACTGGGGCGCACAGCCACGTGTCGGGTCGTGCCCAGTTGTGTGACAGGGCGTGTGGCAGGGTGCACAGGTGTGCCCCAGGACATGGACTGGGGTGCAAAGCATGACTGACACATGTTGGGGGGCCATGTGCTGCGGGGCCATGTGTCGGGGTGCACAGCAGGATGTTAGTGAGCATGGCCAGGTATTGGTGAGCATGGCTGGGTGTTGGGGTGCACTGCCAGACATGCCCCACAACACACGTTGGGGTGCACAGACACATCAGCACAGGGTGCACAGCATGACACATGTTGGAGTGCCATGTATCAGGGACACAGCTATGTGTCAGGACACCAAAGCAGGACCCCAGGTTGCAGACAGAGGGTACAGGGGTTTCAGGGTGGGCAAGGAGTAACAGGGAGTGCAGGGGATACAGGTCCAACCTGATCCCCCTGCACCCCCAGTCCCAGAGACCCCCAAGTGCCCCCCCCCGTGATCCTCACTCCCCTCAGTGCCCCGCACCCACAACACCCTTGGTTCACCCAGTGCCCCTCTGTCCCCACACCCAACACCGCCACTGCTGCCCATACTCCCCAATGCCTCCCAGCACCTTCCAATGTCTCCCAGTGAATCCCAGTGCCTCCTGGTGCATTTCAGTGCCTCCAACCCCAGGTGCCTTGTTCCCCAGTGCCTCCCCGTGCTCTACAATGCCTACTGCTCTCCGTTCCCTAGTGTCTCCCGGTGCCTTCCAGGGCATCTCAATGCATTCCAGTACACCCCAGCAATTCACACCACCAACCGCTCCCACTCTCTGGTGCATTCCAGTGCCTCACAGTGCATCCCAGGGGATCTCAGTGCACCCCAGCACCCTTCGACGCCAGCAGCTGCGGCACTCCAGTGCCTCCCAATGCCTCCCAGTCCATCTCATTGCGTTCCAGTGCAACCCAGTGCCCTACAGCGCCAGCTACCCCTACAACCACAGTGTAACCTAGTGCTTCCCAGCACCTTCCAACGCCAGCTGCCGCTGCTCCCCAGAGCCTCCCAGTGCCTCCCCGCGCCCTCACCGCCCGGTGCCGGCTCCCGCCGCGGCCCCGCTACCTGCAGGACACCGTGAGCTCCACGCGGGTGGCCGGGACGGGGCCGGGGCCGGTGCCGGGTTCCGGGACGCCCAGGCCCGCCATACCCCGGGCTCCGCCGCTGCCCCGATACCGGTACCGCGATCGCGATCGGGATCGGCTCCGCCCCGAGACCGCCCTTGGCACCGCCCGGGGCTCCCGGTCCCGGCCCCGGCCCCAAACCGAGGGACTGCCCTGGTCTTCTTCGGGACCGCCAGCGGGGAGACCGAGACCGGCTCGGGGCCGCCCCCGGG
>VZTN01030338.1:81274-105026 GCA_013400515.1 Erpornis zantholeuca | reverse complement strand
GGACACCGATGTACCCTAGTGCCGCGGAAGGGGGCGGGAGCAGGGGTGGGCATGGCCTCCCGCGCCGGTGACGGTGCCGGTACCGGAGCGAGGCCCCGCCCCTTACGTGGTCTCCATGGAAACGGTGGGCGGCTGCCAGGAGTCGGGCGGGACGGCGGCCATGCTGCAGCGGCACCGGTGGCGGAAAGACCCTGCGCCGCCGCGTTTCCGGGCCACGGCGGGCAGCAATGGAGGGCGGGGCACGGGAGCGAGGGAGAGCCAATCAGTGAGGCGGAAGGCGAGGAGGCAGACCAATCAGAGTGGACGTTTACAGGGCGCCGACCAATCGAAACTCGGGGCGGGCGCACTGAGATTGAGCCGCAAGGGGAGGGGGAATTCGAACGAGACCACGCCCCCTAAATTAGGGCACGCCTCCTCGGCGCGCGCGACGAGCGGGAGCCGGGGGCGGTGAGGTGGGATGGGGGACAGGCGGACACCGGGACCCCCGGGAAGAGGGGAGGCCTGCGGGGAGATCGGGCGGGCGGCCGCGGAGCGCGGGGATGAACCACCTCATGCCGGGATGGGGTGACTTGGGGTCGGGGTGAGGGGCTGGGGCCCCCTGGTGGGGGCCGAGGACCCCCAGGGATGGGGCTGTGAGGCCTGAAACCCCGGTGGGGGCTGGAACCTTCTCAGTGTGGGGCGGGGGTCACCAAGGGGTAGGGGTGCGGGACTGGGATTCGGTGGGGCTGGAACCCTCTTAGTCTGAAGCTGGGACCTCCCAGTGTGGGACTGGGTACTCCCGGGTTGTGGGTGTGTGCCCGGGGGGTTCCCCGGGTGTGGCGAAGGAATCCCCCCATTATGTGGTCGAGACCCCCCGCGTGGGGGCTGGGAGGCCTAGGAATGGGGATGGGAAACTCTGGGACCGGGATGCAGTGCTGGGAGCCCTCAGTGTGGGGCTGGGGTCCCCAAGGGATTGGGATAAAGGGCTGGGACTCCTAAGTACGGGAATGGGGCCCCCTAATGTGGGGCTGGGACCCCTTGAGGATCAATATGTGGGGCTGGGAATCCCCCGGGATCGGGGTGTGGCGCTGAGACCCTCTGGGTGTGGGACGGGGGTTCCCCTGGGTGTGGGGTTGCGACCTTTCAACGGGGTAGGACCCCCTCAGTGTTGAGCTAGGATCCCCCGATAGGGGCTGGGAACCACCGTTGTGGCACTGGGGACTCACAAGGGATCAGGGTGCAGGGCTGGGACCTCCCATTGTGGCACTGAGGACACCCAAGCTGGGGGTGCTGGGCTGTGGGTTCCCCGGGCGGGGGTCGCCGTTGTCACCCCCGCCTACTGGAGCCAGCGGAGCCGTCCCTGTCCCCATCCCGGTGGCACTGAGCCCGGCGGCGCCTGGCACCAGCCGTGTGACCCGCGTGCTGGCCGGTACCACCGGGCCCCCGCGGGGGGTTGGGGACACGGGGAGAGGGTAGGGACAGGGGTGGGGGGCCCCGATGGAGTCGGTGGTGACCCCCTAGCTCCCGCAGGTGACCCCGGTACCCCGAGGAGATGGCCGAGGACCGAGGTATGGCAGCGCCAGTGCTGCATGTCCCCCGTGTTTACCCCCTGGGGTCGGGGGGGGGCGGTCCGGGGCTCACCCCCAGTGTCCCCCCAGATGTTCGATTTGTCACCGAGGAGAGCTTCGACTTTGGGGTGCTGTCCCCGTCTGACAGGTATGGAGGAGTTAGTGGGGACAGTTCCCATTCCCTGGATGGGAACAGGGGGGACAGGGCCCCCTATAGTTGGGGACATGGAGAATAGGATGGGACATGGAGGGGAGATGGCCCTTCATTGTCAATGTCCTAGGGGACGTGTCACTCCATGGATGGGGTTGTGGGGGATGTGGCATCTCGCAGTCGGGGTCCTGGGGGCCACGAGGGACATGGCATCCCCAAGATGAGGTCCTAGGGGACATGTCACCCCATGAACAGGGTCCTGGGGGTCCTGTGGAAATGCCCCCCTCATAGATGTGGTTCTGAGGGTCCCTGGGGACATGTCATCCCATGGATGGGGTCCTGGATGGCATGGGGGGTTCCTGCCATTTCTGGCAGTGGCATTGGGAGCTGGCACGGCTAGGGAAACAGGGCTGACACCACCTTTCCCCCTCCCCCCACCCCATCCGCAGCCAGGAGGAAGAGGAGGATGAGGAGAGCCCGGGCAGGAGGTGCCGACATGGGGGCAGCAACGGGCGCTGGAGTCCCCTGCGCGGGGCCCGTCTGGAAGAGATGGTGCGGGAGGCCACGCGCCTGGCGGCACAGCTGGAGGGGTGTCACCTGCCNCGGCAGACCTTCGTGGTGAAGGACAGCCCGGTGCGGGCGCTCCTGCCCACCGTGGAGTCGCGGGGACCCGCCCCCACCCCCTGCCCCTCCGCCAAGCCCCGGGGTGCCTCTGCTGCCACCACTGTCCCTAAGGTAGCTGAGACCTGGGGGTAGGGGTCCCAGTGTGGCCGTGTCCCACCTGAGCTGAACACCCAAATCCCACCCCAAACCCATCCTGGATGGGGGGCAGTGCGTGCCTCCCCTGTCTCCAAGGGGCATCGCGTGCTCCCCAGCCCTGTGGATGGAAGGTACTCACTGAGTGATGTCCCCATGTTCCCCCTCTATTTCCAGGTACCCCCCAGCCGTCACTCAACAGCAGTGCCGAAAGGACCCTCCGGGAGCAAGGGGCTCCCTCCCAGTCGCGTGGGCCCCCCCCGGCCATGCCCTCCCCACGGGCAGGGGGCTGGTGCACGGGGCAGGTCGGAGCCCCCCCGGGGGGGTACAGCAGGTAGTGATGGTGAGGGGATGGGGACACCATGGCCATGGGGGCTCCTGGGCCGTTCCCCAACCCTCCCTCTCTCCCCAGGCCAGCCTAAGGCGAGGGGGGGCACAGTCGCCTGCTCTGCCCCCACCCGCCAGCCCCACGCCAGAACCACCACCACCCCTGTCCCCTCTGGCTGTTCCCCGGCACCCACTGCCCTCCCCAAGGTGTCCTCCCGGACTCCAGCAGTGAGTGGGAGGACCCCCACCCCCAGAGGTAAGGATGAAGTGGGGTTGGGGGGTGCAGGGGATGCCCCCTCTCCTGTGCCTCAGTTTCTCTATTTCTCTATTGCTTCTCTCCCCTTTGCAGGCATGGGGGCAGCACGGGCAGCTCCCTCAACTGCTGCCTCGGGGTGCAAACCAGGACCTCCCCCCACCCGCCTGCGGCCTCCCCGCAAGGCAGCGGTGAGCAGCACCCCAAGGTGACACCCCCAGACCACCCCACACCCACCCAGAGGCTCTGGGGGCACCTGGACCCCCCCTTCCTGGGGGATCTCAGGCAACATGGGGGGGTGCAGAGGAGAGCCAGGCTCCCCCTAGGGACTAGCCAAGGTTGGGGGTCAGAGCCAAGGCGACCCCAGGGATGAGCTGAGGCATCCACTGTGTTTTGGAAAGAGGCAGGCAGCACCAGGGGCCCCAGGAACCATCCAAAGTACCCGATGGGTTTTCAGGTTGGGGGCCAGAGCTGGAACCCCCAGGGACCAGCTGAGGTTGGGGGGGCAGAGCCAGGGCCCTCCCCACGGAGGAGCTGAGGCACTCATTGGGTTTTGCTTTAATTACAAAAGGACTTGTCAGCAGTAGGAAACCCCTCACAGCCCCCCAAGCACCCAGGGGTCCCTCATCCCCCCAACACCCACCCCTGGGTTCCCCCACCTGAGCCTCACCCCTGGGGGGGTCCCAGACTTCCTTGCAACCCCCAACTGATCCCCCTCCACATGCCCCCCACCTGGGGGGGTTGGCACCTACCATAATGTACGGGTTGGCACAATGGGGCGGGTGGCACCTTTGTGGGGGGGGTTGGCACCTTTGGGGGGGGGAAGGGGGGTTGGCACAATGTGGGGAGTGGGTTATAAATTCCTTTTTTTGTATTTTCATGTATTTTCTAAATAAAACCCTCTGCTGGGCAAAGGGGCTGGGGGTGATCATGGCAGGGAATAGTGGCACCCTGTGCCACCTCTGCAAGGTGCCAATCCCTGCAAGGATGCAAAGTGCACTGGGGGCAGTTGTGACTCCTTGCTCCTGCCTAATGTTCTCCCAATCCTGGCGCCCCCCACTTCGCTATCCCGGTGCCCTCCCTGTCCTGGTGTCCCTGGCAGAGTGGGGGGGGTCCCCATTAGATCGAGGTCTCGTCGCTCCTGGTGGGGGGGACGGACAGATGGGGGAGGGTGGATACAAAGTGGAGGGTAGGGGGGAATAAAAAACAAGACAGACAGATGCGTGATGGGGGAGGCGGGTGCCAGGCTGCCCTCTGTGCCCCCAAGCACCCAGCACCCGCCCATGGGGGGAGATGGAGGGGTGGGGGCTGGCGGGCAGAAGCCCCCCAGCCCGGTTGGGTTAATGGAGAAAATTAAAAAACAGAAATCTGGAGGGTGGGGGGGAGAGAAGAGTAAGGTTAGTGCTGCCATGCCAGCTCTGCCCTGGGCACCCGTGGGTGGTCAGGGGGTACCCAGTGGGCACCCCAGCACCCAATGAGCACCCCAACACCCAGTGGGTGCCCCAACGGGCACCCTAACACCCAATGGGCGCCTAATGGTCAACAGGCACCTTTGGACAGCCAGTGGGCGCACGACAGGCATTCCACCACCCAAGGGGCACCCAGTGGTCAGTGGACACTCATGGACAATTAACATGCACCTAACAGGTGCTGTTAGACCTGATGGGCACCCAGAGGTCACTAGGCACCCAATGGACAGTTAATGGGCACCAAATGGACACATAATGGTCAACACACAATGGGCATCCAGCCATCAATGGGCATCCAGTGGGTGCAGTTAGACCTGATGGGCACCCAGTGAGTCTTCAGTGGGCATTCAGTGGGTATCCAATGGGTACCCCAACACTCAGCACCCAGTGGGCATCTAGTGAGCACCCAGTGGGCACCCAACAACCACCCTGGCACCCCATGGGCACTCGAGAGGAATCCTGGCACCCAGTGGTAACCTGTTGGGTTACCCTGGCACCCTATGGACACCTGACAACCACCCTTACAGCCTGGCACCCAATGAGTGCCCAAACAGACTGCTGGGACCTGATAAGCACCCAACAAGTAGGAACCCTTACACCTCTTGGGCATCCTGGCACCCAGTGGACACCCAAAGGGAACCCTGAAACCTGATGGATACCTGACAGGTAATGTTGCACCCAATAGGTGTCCAATCACTACTGTTGCACCTGATGGGCAGCCAATAAGCAGTGTTGGACCCAATGGGTACCCAATGGGCACCCGAGAGAAACCCTGGCACCAAATGAGAGTGCAACGGGAACCTCGGCACCCTGGCACCCAGCCATCCTTGCACCTGGTGAGCACCCAAAGGGCACCCAACAAGAGGTGTTGGACTGCTTGTCCACCCAACAGGAACCCTGGCACCCCAAGGGCACCCTCAGACCCAATGGGTGCCCAGAGGGAACCCTGGCACCCAAAGAACCCCCAGTTAGCACCCCTGGGATGTGGTGGGCACTCACTCAGAGCCAGAGGAGTCCTCGTCAGCGGTGCCTGTGCGGATGCTCATGGCAATGGGGGTGAGGCCGCTGAGCTGCTCCTGGAGGCTCTGCCGAGGCCGGGGGACTGGGGGAGGCCCTCCATCGCTGCCTGAGGAGGCAGCTGTGCCGGCGGGAGGCGGCGGGGGTGGCCCCGGGCGCTGGGCACTGCCCCGCTCACTGATGGGGGGCAGGCACTTCTTCTTCAGGATCCCTGCAAGGGCAGCATCACCTATGGGTGGGGGGGGCCAGATTTGGAGTGCCCACTCCCCCCATGGCAGCCTGTACCTTTGTGGGGGTGGGGCAGGGGCAGCAGCAAGGGGCCCCTGGGGAGTGCCTCGCCGTTGAGCCGGGGGGGGTTGCCCCAGGGGTGTCCCTGGTCCCCTGCCGGCTGCACTCGAAGCCCCTCGCTGCCTCCTGGTCCCTCACTCTCGCTCGCTGTTGTCACAAACTCCCCTGGCCAGTATGGGCACCCCGGGGGCACCAGGGGGTCATCTAAGGAGAAGGAAGGAAGCTAGGACAGGCAGGACCAGAGACCCTCCCCTCCATCCTGACTGGGTGCCCCCATCAACACAGTCAGGGTGAGGGATGCACCCAAACCCATTGTGTCAGTCCCACCTACACCCCAGACTGGACAAGAGGCCACCCTTCTCCCCTGAGTGCCTCTATCAGCACCTCAGACTGCATGAGTGACCCCCCAAACCTTTTAGGTATCCCCCACCACCACCCCAGGCTGGACAAGGGATCCCGTGTTCACTGGGTGCCCCCCACATCAGGACCCAGCCAATATGAGAGACTTTCCACCAAATCCATTCAGTGCCCCCATCACCATCCCAGACTGGACAAGGGACCCCTAGCCCCAGCAGGTGCCCCCCATCAGTGTCCTGGATAAGGCAAGGGACCTCCCCCAACCCATTGGGTACATCCCCATCAGCACCCAGCCAGGTTGAAGGTCTCCCATCTCCACTGGCTGCCCCCTGGGGAGTGTTACCAGGGCCGGGGGGACTTGGGGGGGCTCCGGGCAGGGGGTCCCAGCCACTGGGGGCCTCGTCCTCGCTGTCGGAGGAATGTGTGGAGCTGTAGGAGCCACTTGGGTCGTCCAGGGACAGGTCACTGTCTGAGTCCGTGTCATGCTCTGGGGGGGTCACGGATCAGGAGGTGCCCAGGGACACCTCCTGCCCCCCGGGCGGAGGCTGGGCACACTTGCCCTATGGGTGGGGCTGTACCCTCGGGCTGGTCCTGGGTGTCAAGAAAGAGCTCCCCTGGCTCAGGCAGTGGCACCGGCCCTGGGCTGCCCACCAGCCCGGAGTCTTCTCTGCAGGGACACAGTACTCATCAGCACCTGACCCCCACTCAGGAACACCCACCACCCACTGTCACCAGTTGGCTGATACCAACCCACTGACACAATATCCGCTGACACCCCAACACCCACCGACACCCCAATATCCACTGACACCCACCCCCCTGATGTCCATCACCCTGACACCTACCCCTGTCACCCCCTCAACCCCCCACTCTGCCACCTCACACTCCATCTGCACGCCACCCTGCCACTGTACTGCCACGCAACCATGCTGTTGCCCCACCACTCAGCCATCTCAACATCCCCACACCTGGCATGTCACCCCGCCACCCATCATCCTGCCATCCCAATATCCCCATGCCATACCAGCCTGCCACCCCACCAACCCACCACTCAACCACCCCAGCACCCTGCCACCCCACCACCCCATCACCATTCCATTTTCACACCCCAGTGTCACGCCAGCCCAGGGCCCCACCAAAACCCATGCCCTGGCCCCTGCTGTGCCCAGTACCGCCGCACAAAGGGGATGTAGCTGTGGTGGCTCTTGCCCGAGCGTGCGGTGCTGTGCAGGGACCCCGAGGATCCACCACCTGGGGGCGGGTACAGCCGCCCTGCCACATATGTGCTGTCCCCGCCATAGGCCTGCCAAGAGCACAGGGACGTCACAGCCATGGAAGGGGCTGCCCTTTGCTACCCAGCACCCCCCATGTCCTCTGGCACTCACGGGGGTCAGGGTGGCCTTGGTGGCCAGTGGTGGGTGGTGGCAGCGGGCACAGCTCAGGCGGAGGCTCCTCCGCACCTCCTTGCTCAGCACCACGCAGGACAGGAAGATGAGGGGCCCCTGGGCAGAAAAAGGGGGCGTGTGGGCAGGGGGCACAAGGAGGGGTGCGTACAGTCTGGGAGGACCCCAGCAGCACTCCAGACATGTCAAGGGTCGCCATCCAGACCAGGTGCAATCCCATTGGCACCTCAAAGAAAATGAGGGTTCCCCCATACCCACTAGGTACCCCCAGTGATATCTCAGATGAGGATGAGGGACCCCCATATGCACTGGGTACCCCCCATGGGCACTGTGGGGTGGTTGAGGTGCCCCCATACACACTGAGTGCCTCCCATTAGTGCCCTGGATATGGCAAAGGACCCCTCTGTGCCCATTGGATGCCCCACAAATACGTGTGGGAGTCTGGAGGTCCCAAGGGTGTGGAGGGCTCTGGAGTCTCTGGAAGTTCCAAGCATGGTGGTGACTGGGGGTCCCAGGGGTGGAGGCTTTTGGGGGTTCTGGAGTCTTTGGTGATCCGAGGGGTGGTGGCTCTGGAGGTCCCACGAGTGGAGGCTCTGGAGGTCCCAGGGGTGTGTGTTTTGGTGGTCCCAGGGGTGGGGTCTCAGGGGGTCCCCACTGACCTGGAGGCAGTTGGAGGCGGCGAACAGGTAGTGACAGAGCAACGTGTCACTGTTGACTGAGAGCAGGGCCAGAAGCCAGGCCAGGCTGGGCATGGCCAGCAGGACTGCAGCTGTGCGCACCCCAGACCTGGGGACCCCAACCATTGGTGTCACACCAATGACATCTCATGTCACAACCCTCTGCACTTCTACCCCCCAGGGTTGCCACAGCCCCTCGTGGCCCCCTCCCCACCCAGATGCCCCAACCCCCATCTGACCCACTCTGCTATCCATGGGTGCTCCAATCCCCTGTGCCCCCCTGAATCCCTGTGGGCCCAGCCTAACCCCAGTCTCCTATCCCCTTTGCCCCCAATGCCCTTCTGCNGTCCTCCCATTCTCCCATGCCCCCCATTGGCACTTCAGCCACCTGTACCCCCCTGTTCTCCATGCCCCTCTACCTCCCCATGGCTGCCCTATGCCCATCTGCTCCTATAGATGCCCCAGCCCCACTGTCCCCTCCTACCCCTCATAGGCACCTGAGTCCCCAGTGGCCTCCTGCCCCCCATGGGTGCCCCAGTCTCTCCTGTACCTTCCTGCCCTCTGCAGGTTCCCCAAAAGGCCCATGGGTGCCCCCCTAGCCCCCAGTGCCCCCTATGGGTGCTCCAACCTTCTGTGCCCATCATGGGCACCTCAACCTCCCATGCCCCCCTTGGGCAACCCCATCCCCCCAGTGTCCCCTGCCCCCTGTGAGTGACCCCGCCTGGGTGACTCACGCTGAGCCCTTTTTCTGGAAGCCCTGTGGAGTGGCACAGGTGGCCCTGGCTGCCAGCACCAGGAAGAAGATGCCGACCTGGGGGTGCAGGGGGTGCTGGGAGTGAGCAGGGTGAGTGGGGGTCTCTTGCCCTCCCCAGCCCCCAGCCCTGTACGCACAGCAAGGGCAGCGGTGCAGGGCCCAGCCAGGCTCCACACCAGGCTGTCGTGCAGGGCCAGCCAGCAGAAATCAGGGTTCCCGTAGCCCTCGGGGTCCAGCCCCACTGCCAGCCCTGCAAAGGAACAGTCAGAGGCAGGGCCAATTCAGTGGACGGGGCTACAGGAGGAGGCAGGGGGCTAAGGTGGGAGGGATGGGGCTAATCAGGGTGCAGCTATGGCAGGACGGAGCATGGAATGGCACATGGATGGCACAGGGCTGGGAAGAAGGTGCTGCTCCTGGGAGTGTGGCTACTCCGGGTAGAGACAACATTATGCAAATGAGGCACGTCTAAGCTCTTGGGCATGTCGTGGCATTGATGAGAGCACAGGTATTGCACTGGGGGCTTGTCTAAGAGGTTATTACACGTCTATGTTCTTGGGGTGGGGCTATGCTGATAAGGGCAGGGCTAAGATTCTGGGGGAGTGTCTGACTATGACTGATGAAGAAGAGCTATGGCCCTGAGGGCATGTTGAAGAAGTTGGGAAAGATGCTCTTGGGGTGGAGGGTGAGAAACCCTAAACTCCTGGGGTGGGGATAAAATGTTGGGCCAGGGTTATACTCTTTGGGATGGGGCTATGACCTTGGGGGTGTGTCTGAAAAATCTGGGGGCAGAGCTATGATGGATGAAGGTAGGATTAGGGACCCAGGGGCCTGTCTAAAATCTTGTATCGGGTCTGATGGATGAGGGCAGGGCTATGACTCTGTGTGCACGCCTAAAACCATCAGGGTGGGGCTATGGTGGATAACAGTGGAGCTAAACTCTTGGGGTGAGGCTGTTTTTCGATTGGGCATGACTATCCTGCTGGAGGCAGGGTTATATCCAGGGGTGTGGGCTATGTTGGTAAAGCTGCATTTGGGGGTGGGCCTGTATTCTGGGGGTGGGGTTACACATGGAAATAAGACCCCACCATGCACCAGATTGATTGGGGGAGAGGGATTCAGGGGACAGGGCCATAGCCTACAAGGGCACCAGATGGTGTTGACCCAGGTGGAGGTAGGCAGCTGGTGGTCCAGGGGGCAGGGGCAGAATGAGGGCAGGGTTTCACAGCAGGGCTCACCGGTGATGAAGGCAGGCAGTCCCCAGCCCAGCACATGGTAGAAGCGCATGGGCCCACGGTCGACATGACGGGGTTCACTGCGGCGCCGATACAGGTGCAGCGCCTCCAGCAGCGCCCAGCCTACCGCACTCAGGTACAGGAACTGCAGCAGGATGGCCACCACCGTGCACGCCAGCTGCACCCGCTCCGTCACTGCCAGCCCACAGCCCCGTCCACTGGCCATGCCCGCAGCCCGCCCATCCAGCCACATGCACAATCACCTGAGCTCCACCCGCTTTGACAGGTCGTTCCCTTTGAGGTCACACCCCTCTAAGGGCTACCCCTTTATAGGCCTCACCCCTTGAGAGCCAACCCCTTTGATAAGATCCACCCCTTTGGGAGCCTCACCCCTTTTATCAGCCCCATCCCCTTATATAGACCCCGCCCCTTGATATCACCGCCGCTTTGACAGACCCCATGAGTCATAGTTCCCATGTCTTTCAGATCCCACCCCTTAGGCCCAGCCCACCATGGCCCTGCCCACTCCTTAGCACCACCCATTCACCACCACCCACCCAAACAATTCCAAGGCAACAGATCCCCTAACCCAACTGACCCTTCCCAGTGATCCCCTCTCCTTCCCTCCTTTCCCAGCCCCCTTTTCCCACACACCGGGACGTCGGCCTGGTTGATGCCAAGCAGGAAGACGAGCTGTGCAAGGAGCAGTGCAGCTGCACCATGCCGGCGAATGCTGTGGCGGTTGGAGCGCAGCTGCCTCACGGTCCCCAGGGCCAGGACCACCAGCGCCAGCCCCGCCAGCCCCACGCCCAGTGAGCCGTAGGTGAGTGCTGCCAGCGGCAGCACCTCCCCGTTCTGCAGCACCAGGATCGGCATATGTCAGGCATGTGCTCAAGGGGCATGCCCCCCCAGACCCTCCCATCGACAGGGACATGGTCGCCCTTATAAAGCAATCAGTCCCTGGGCCTGGGAAGTCCCGCCCACAATGCATAGCCCAATGGGAAGCCCTGCTCACATTATTCAGCCCCACCACCCTTTGAAACCCCCAGTCACAGCACCTTAACCATGACCCTCAAAACCCCACCCGTACTGTGTAGCTCCATCACTTTAAGCCTCTCCCATACCACTCAGCCCCAGCCCTCAAAACCCCACCCACATCCCCCAGACCCTTTCAACCCCACCTACTGCACTCGACCCTGCCCCCTGAAACCACACCCACAGGACTGACCACACCTCTTGTAACCCACTCACAGTATTCAACCCTGCTCCAGGAAACCCTTCCCACATTACTCAGCCACACCCCGTGAAAACACGCCTGCACCCTCAGCCGCACCTCTTGTAACCCCAACCACATCAGCTCTGCCCCTTGGAGACCGACAAGCCCGGCCTGCTCAGCTCCATCCACTGGACCCCACTCACCCTGGCTGCACCAGCCCCTGGGCGGGTTCTGACATAGCCCCGCCCACCGCACTCAGCTCTGCCCCAAGGGAGCCCCACCCACCGGTCTTAGCCCCGCCCCTTGGATTTAGCCCCACCTCACTTAAGTCCCACCCACTTTTCTCAGTCCCATGTGCCTCCACGAGCACTCACACCCTGCCCCTGCCCCACTAGGCCCCTCCCATTCTGCCA
Source organism: Erpornis zantholeuca (assembly GCA_013400515.1). NCBI lineage: Eukaryota > Metazoa > Chordata > Aves > Passeriformes > Timaliidae > Erpornis > Erpornis zantholeuca. The sequence continues at coordinate 93,166 of VZTN01030338.1, read as the reverse complement.
AGCCCNCACCACCTGGTACTCTGTGTGCCATGTCTGCATGTGTCTCCATCCATCCCCATGTCCCCTCCAGGGCCCTGACCCTGAGTCATTCCATGCTCCAGGGTCACTGTGTCCTTCCACATCCCCTGTGTCACATTTGTCCCCCTGTGTCCCCATGCACCCCTCCATGTCCCCCTATGTCCCCACCTCTCGGCGGGAGATATCCATGAGGACAGCAAAGCTGGTCAGATGGTGGCACTGGCAGCTGACGTGGCTCCGGTTGCGGAAGGCGACTTCACAGCCTCGTGCTGACCAGCCACCTGCACCGCCCGCCCTGTGCAGCACCACAGGGTGACACAAGCCGGGGCACCCGCCAGGACATCCACCAGGGACAAACACACTCTCACACACACACACACACACACCCGCAAACACGCTGGGGACACCCACCAGGGACATCCACCAGGGACATCCACCCCCACCCAGGAACATGCACCTGACCCAGGACACCCATCCAAGGGGTCACACACTTGGACACCCACCAGGGACACATGCACTGGGGACACCCACTGGGGTCGCCCTCCCACAGGGACACACACCCACCAGGTACATCCACAGACAACACCCATCCATCCACTGAGACATCTATCCACCCAGCAGAGACACCCACTGACACCTGGGGACACTCACCCACCAGGGACACTCACCCGGGAACACCTCTACATTTGGGGACACCTCTCCCCCGCATCCCTGACACCCACCAGGGTCAGAGTTGCCTCCTCACATGCTGTTCCCATATTAGTCACCCATAACCTGCAGGGACACTGGGGCATCCATCCTGCCCTGTCCCCTCAGGATGTCCTTTGTCCCCTTGAGGTGTCCCTGTTCCCATGTCCACTGTCCCCTCAAGGTGTCCCTATCCCTGTTACTATGTCTCCTGTCTCCATGGGATGTCCCAACTGCCATGCTCCCTATCGCCCCAGAGTGTCCCTGTCTCCTTGGAGTGTCCCCATTCCATCTTCCCTGTCCCCTCTGAGGTGTTCCCATCTCCCTGGGGTGTCCCCATTCCCATGGCCTCTGACGCCCCAGGGTGTTCCCTGTTCCCCTAGTGTGTCCCATGTCCCCAGTGACATCAGCATGCCTGTGTCCCCCAAGTTGTCCCTGACTCCCCAAGGTGTCTCCATTCCCCCAGGGTCTTCCCTGGGATATCCCGTTCTCCTGGGTGTCCTTACCCCATGTCCTCTGTCTCCCTGGAGAGATCCCTTGTCCCCCTGGAGCATCCCCATCTCCCCCAAGGTGTTCCCATGCCCAGTCTCATGTCTCTATCCCCCTATGTCCCTAGGACGTCCCTGTCACCCCTGGGGTGTCCCCTGTCCCGCCCTCACCGCAGGGAGTGGTTCCAGAAGACGCAGATGGGCTTGGAGCGCTCCTGGGTCTCCAGCAGCCGGAACTGGAGGGTGACAGGCTTGGCCAACGCCCGGGGAGTACCTGTGCCCCCCATGCCACCTGTGCCCCCCGCGTGCACACTGATGCTCACCACCGGTGTGTTGATGATGGGGCGCTTGGGCACCCTGGGGGGCACCGGGGTCAGGGAGCCCACTCAGGGCACCCAAAACCCCACCTTGGTGCCACAGAGTGCCCTGGCACCACACAGACACCATGAGGGAACCCCTTTCTCCCCTGTGCCCCCACTTTTGGGCACCCCATGGGCACCATCCTGAGTATCCCTTAAGCCCCCCTCTCCAACCCTGTGCCCCCCATCCTTGGGGACTCTCTGTGCCCTCAAACCTTGGGCACCCCGTGTGCCCTCTTTCCCATCCCTCCCCTGGGATCCCCCAGGACACCCCTGTCCCCATCTCCCTATACCCCTGAAATGCTTGGCTTTGCCCTGGCACCCCATGTGCCACTCCCAACCCCCCATGCCATGTCCTCCCTGTGCCCCCCCTATACCCCCATGCCCCCATCCCCGGTGGCACCGGAGGCTGCGCTTGTCAGTGTCGAAGTGCTGGGGCAGGAGACCGGCCAGGGTGCGGTAGATGATGACGCTGGCGATGGCCTGGCCCTCACCCAGGGAAGGGTGGCGCTTGTGCCGAGTCACCACAGTCATCCCTGCCTCCTCCTCCTCCTCCTCCTCTTCGCCTGCTTCATCCTTCTCCTCCTGCCCACCTGTGCCCTGTGGTGCCTGCCCATGCCCGGTTGAGGGGCCTGGGGGCCATGGGCAGGGAGTGGCATGGTGCTCTGAGATCTCATTGGGGTCCCCATGGCTGCCCGAGAGTCCCCAACTCTGCCAGTCCTGTGACCACAACGAGGTTCCCCCAACCCCTCCAGCTCCAGGGGTCCCCATGTCCACACCGGGGTCCCCAACCCTGTGAGCTCCATGGCCACAGTGAGGTCCCCATGGTCACACTTGTGTCCCCAACCCTGCCCACCGCCATGGCCACACCAGGATGTCTGATGCCATCCTGGGATCCCTGGTCCTTGCATCCTTACCAGGGTCCCCAGCCATGCCAGTCCCATCCTGGGGTCCCAAACCACCAGCTCCAAGATGGCGCTGGGATTGCCAACCCTGCCAGCCCATGGGCATTCTGGGGTTCCCCCATCCCTGCTAGCCCCAAGCCAGGGTGCTCAGCTGTGCCATGTCCCCATGGCCAAATGGGGGGCTCCTCAACCCCTGCCAAACCCAAATGGGTCCCCAACCCTGCCCCCTGTCCCCGCTATGCCCTGGACTCACGCCTGTCCTCGGTGGGCCAGAAGATGCTGTCGGGCAGGATTACGGTTGTCTCCAGGTCTGGGGGCTTCTCCCCCCGCAGCGCCTCATACCGTGGCAGGTGGGCACCCACAAAGCTGTTCTTGTCCAGCCGCACCACTGACACCACTGTAGCACCACGTCACCCACAGCATGACATGGCATGGCACCCACCAACCCTGGGGCACACAGACCCCAGCACCCACCGACCCCAGGGCACACCAACCTCTGCATTCACCAACCCTGGCACCCATGAACCCCAGAGCCATGGTTCCCGGGGCACATGGACTCCAGCACCCACTGAGCCCAGAACCCACTGACGCTGGCAGCCAACAACTCCAGAGCAATGACTCCATAAGCCCACAGACACCAGCAGTCACCAACCCTCAAGCACATGGACCCCAGCATCCACTGAGCCCAGGGCCATGGACCCCAGCACCCGCTGACCCTGGGGGCCATGGATCCTGACACCCACAGACCCCAGCATCCACTGACCCCAGCACCCCCCAACCGTGGGACACACAGAACACAGTCCATGTCCCCAGGGGCACAGCCACGTTCCCCAGGACACATTTCCCAGACACACAAATGTCCATGTTCCCAGCATGCTCCCAGGTACACACATCACACATGCATACATGCTCCCAGCACGCGTACGTCCTTGTGCACACACGTCCCCAGTCTCACGCATACTCCAGGTATATGTGTCTGTGTTCCCAGACAGCCGTCCATGTCCCCAACACACACACCTCCCCTGAGCACACACATCCCCAGGCTCATCCATGCCCATGTCCCCAGCACCACAGGCACACGTGTGTCCCCAGGCACACACGTCCCTAAAATGCCCCTGTCCCCAGGCAGATACCCCCCTCACAGCCCTCTGGCTATGCATGTCCCCACTGACCGATGTTAGGGGTGACAATGGTGAAGGGGCTGAGGTAAGTCTGGGGCATGTTCCGTGCCAGGGCTCGTGCGTACTCCTCGAAGTGCCGCAGCAGCTGGGCTGTGCCACCCTCCGTCTGCTGGATCAGGTCCCAGTGCCGCTTGTTCCCCGTGTCTAGCAGTGCACTGCCCACCCGCAGTAGGTTCTGGGGGCACAGCAGCACTAGTGCCAGTGGGAGTTGGCACTCTGGGGTCTGGGCAGGGAATCCCCAACCTCCCCTGTGGGGCTCTGTAGCTGGGGCACCCTGGCACCGGCAGTGAGGAACAGGGGCACTGTACCCCCACAAAGCTGAGGGTGCACCCCGAGCCACACCAACACCCGCTGCTCAGGGGTGGGCACCACCCGGGCACCACCCTGACATCAGACCTCCTACCCCAACATTCCTCTCTAGGTCAGTGCCCATCACCCTGGTGTATGGGCTCCCTCACCAGTACCCTTCCCAGGTGGGTGCCATCCCCCCTGGCAGCCAGGTTTCTGCACCAGCACCACCCCCCCTCCCCATGCAGGTGACCATCACCCCAGTGTCTGAACTTCTGCCCCAACATGTCCCTCCCCACAAGGGTCGCCAACCTCTTTTCCTTCTCCCTCAACCTCCCTTCCCATGCCTGTCACCCTGGCATCTGGTCTCCTGCCCCAGTATCCCTCCCCACAAGGGTGCCCATCACTCTGGTGTGTGGGCCTCTGCACCCACATCCCTGTCCACGAGGGTCCCCACCACCCCATTGTTTGGCCTCCTTCCCCTCCCCAGGGAGATGCCCAATCACCCTGACATCCAGGTTCCTGCACCAATACCTCTCTCACACACATCACTGCCCATCACCCTGGCATCTGCTCTTCTGCCCCCTTAGGTGGGGGCCCATCACTCTGGTATCTAACCTTCTGCCCCAATCCCCCTCCCAATGAGGGTGCTCATCATCCCGACCTCTTTTCTGCTTCGCCCATTCCCCCTCCAGGCATGTCTCCATCCCCAGGCCTCATGCCCACCTCAGTGAAGTGCACGTCCTGGGTGGCAGCGAGGTGGAAGCCACGCTGGCGGCTCTCGTGGCGCAGCAGGGCCCCTGCCAGCCGGTACGCCAGGTGCACGTCACTGCCGAAGTACCCGCGGGCCCCACGCATCGCCTCACGCAGTGCCAGCGCCACGCGCCGGGACTGCCCTGGGTCCCACCGTGACTCGTTGCCCACCAGCTGCTCTGCCTTGGGGGGGACACACACAGAGTCAGGAGGGTCCCAGTAGTACCATCCCATGGCTGTCACTGGTGTCCCCCGGCTCACCCAGGGGCGCAGGGCGGCAAAGGCCAGTGCGCTGCAGTTGAAGAGGTTGGGGGGCAGCCAGCCCTTGTGCTCATCACAGTGGCGCAGTGCTGTGCCTGTGGGATGGGGACATTGAGTGGCACCATGGGGACAGTGGGGCAGCCTGAACTCACAGCATGCCAGCATTGCTGCCAGTGTCACACTCCTGCTCCGCCCCGCAGTGACACCAGAGTGCTGTCCCCAGCCCTGTCCCAGCTGTGCCATTACTGTGTCACACTCCTGTGTCACCCACCCCGTGACACCACTGTGGCAGCCACGAGTCCTGTCGCAGTGATGCCACCAGTGTCACAGTCTCTGCAGTGACACCAGAGTGGCAGCCTCAGCCTCATCTCAACAAGTCCACACTTGTGTCGTCCCCACTCCATCTTGGTGGTGACACCTTGCTGGCACCCCTAACCCATTCTAGCAGTGCCACCACAGTGTCACCTCCCTGTACCAACCCAATAATGCCACTACAGTATCACTCCCCTGCCCTGTCCCAGTGATGCCCCATGGTGCCACCCCACCCCAGCTCCAACCAACTGGTGCCACCACCATGACACACCCCTGTCCCACTGGTGTCACCATCTCATCCCAGCAGTGACACCACAGTATCACCTCCTTGTACCACTCCAGCAATGCCACCGTGGTGTCACCCTCTCTCAGCCCCATCCCAGTGATGTCATCACTGCGTCACCCCCAGCCCCATTCTGGCAGTGTGCCCAGTGCCACCCCCGCCCCGTCCCCATGTCCCCACGTACCGACAGAGCCCTTGGGGCAGGGGGCTGCGGCTGGCAGCCCAAACCGGGTGCGGGGCCACCAGATGCTGGCCTCAATGGCCCGGGGACAGCTGTCGTAGTTCACTGCAGGGCACAATGAGGCATCAAAATGGGGGACACAGGGTGGCACAGTGTGACAGTAGGGTGGCAGTGGCACCTGGTCACTGGAACCCAGGGTGACACAGGGTAACAGTAGGATGACAGGAGTGGCAGGGTGACAAAAGGATCACACAGGGTGAAAGTAGGGTGACACAGTGGGACAGGGTGATAGCAGGGTGACAGCAGCGTGACACAGGGTGACGGTGGGGTGACACAAGGTGTCAGTGGGATTACACCAACAACTAAGGTGTTGGTGGAACTCAGTTGCCAGCAGCCAGGGTGACAGCAAGGTGACAGCAGGTGACACAAAGTGACAATGTGGTGATGCAGGGTAGCACAGGGTGAGAGCAGGGTGACAGTAGCACCTGGTCACCGGCACTCAGGGTGACACAGGGTTGCAACAGGGCAGAGTAGGGTGACACAGGGTGATACAGGGTGACAATGACACTTCCTGGCACCCAGGGTGACAGCAGTGGCAGAGCAGGGGGACATCCGGATGGCACAGGGTGGTGTAGGGTAACACAGGATGAGAGCAGGGTGACTGCAGTGAGACACAGGGTGACATTAGGGTGACACAAGGGGACAATGTGACAATGGTGTGATGCAGGGTGACAGGGTGGCAGCAGAGAGACAGTAATACCTGGTCACTGGCACTCAGGGTGACACAGGGTGACACACGAGGTGACAGAAAGTAATGGAGTGTGACAGCAGGGTGACGGTGGGCACTCAGGGTGGCACAGGGTGACACAAGTTGGCAGTCTCCTACCTTCGCAGCCACTGGCTGTCACCTCAGCGAAGGGGTTGTCACAGCGGTCACAGTGGCGGCCAATGACACCAGCTTTGCAGGGACACTGTCCAGTGGTGGCATCGCAGCGGCGCGACAGTGACCCAGTGGGGTAACACTCACAGGGGTGGCATGTGTCCCCTCCTGGCAGGCGGTAGTGGTTGTCCTGGGGGAACACAGGGTCACTGCAGGTATGGGGATGGGGTGACAGGGGGCTGGCAGGGGGTAGCAGGGAGGTGGCAGGGTGACAGGGGGGTGGCCGGGGGCAACAGAGGGGTGACAGGAGGATGGCAGGGGTTGGCAGGGGAGGTGACAAGGGCTGGCAGCTCCCACCTTGCAGCGACACTCGCCCGTGGTCTTGTTGCAGTCTGGGTCAAAGCCGTGGGTGACGTCGCAGCTGCAAGGGCCGCATGTGGGGTGTCCCCACCACCCCCGCGGGCATGGCTGCGCCTCCCTGGGGACACGGGGGCTGGCACTCAGGCACCACGCCAGGGTACCCACACAGTGCCACTTGTACACTCACATGGCCCCTTGTACACCCACTCTGTCCCTTGCTCCATGGCCACTCGTACCCTTACAGTGCCACCTGTACCCCCACAGCGCCCCTTGCACCCCCACTGTTCCACTTGTACACCCACAGTACCACTTTCTATCCACAGTGACCTCTGCACACCCACCACAGCTCTTGCACGCGCACTATGCCCCTTGCACACCCACCCTGCCCATATGCCCACCCTCCTTTCACTCCACACCCACCCCCGGTGTCTCTCACAGCGCCATCCCCCTTCCCCCTGGGTGCCCCATGCTCCCCCAGCACACGAGTGTGCCCCACAGTGTCACCAACCGGTGCTGGCAGAGGGCCCCAAAGGTGCCTGGGGGACAGTGACAGGCATAGCCGGAGGCCGTGCCCGGGCGGCGGGTGCAGGTGCCTGGAGGCTCGCAGGGGTCCAGGGCACAGGCACTGACACAGCTGTCACCGAAGTACCCTGGGCATGGGACAGGGTTGGGGACAGCAACAGGGAACAGTGATGGGGGACAGGGATGGGGTGAGGGGCAGTGCCAGGGATGACAGTGATAAGGGAGGGTGGGAGTGCCCTGGGGTGTGTGACAACGGGGTGGCAGTGGCCAGGGAGGGTGGCAGTGCCTTGGGGACAGTGATGGGGGTGCAAGTGCCCTGGGGACAGTGAGAGGGGGTGGCAGTGCTCAGGGGACAGGCATGAGGAGAAGCAGTACCTGGGGACAGTGACAAGGCTGGCAGTGCCCAGGGAGGGTGGCAGTACCTTAGGAACACTGACAGGGGTGGCAGGGTCCAGGTGACAATGACAGGGGGGTGGCACTGCCCTGGTGACAGGGACGAAGTGGTGGTGACCAGAAAGGGTAGCAGTGCCAGGGTTGTTGGGGGAAGATGTCAGAGGGGTGGCAGTGCTGGGGATGGCAGTGTCTCAGGCTTGTCAGGAGGTGCCGGGGAGTCTCCACTCATGGGGGTGGCAATGGGGGTTGTCACAGGGCTGGCAGTGTCTCAGGGGGTGTTGGGGCTTGTCGGGGTTTTCAGGAGGTGTCTGTTCACCAGGGTAGCAGTGGGGGGGTGTCATAGGGGTGTCTCAGTGGTGTCAGTCTCCCAGGGTGTGTCAGGGGATGTCAGGGGTTGTCAGAGGGGCCCCATTCAAAGGCATAGCACTGAGGGGTGTCAGAGGTGTGTCACAGGGATGTCAGCATTCTGGGGGCTATTGGGCTGGGTTGGGGGAGTGCCAGGGAGTGTTGGGAGATGTCAAGGTGTCTCAGGCTCACTGAGGAGACAGAAGGGGGTGTCACAGGGGTGTCAGTGTCCCAGGGGCTATCAGGGCGATGTCTGGGGTGTGTTGAGGGGTGTCAGGGGTCTGGGTGGGTCCCTGCTCACCAGGGTGGCAGCGGCATGAGAAACTGTCCCAATCGTCACTGCAGTAGCTGTGGGGGGGGCAGGGCCCCGAGTCGCAGGGATCGGGCAGGGCACAGCCCCCCTCCACATTCACCTGCACCGCCTGTGCCAGGCTCAGGGCACCTGCAGTCACCACAGGGTCCCCAACACGCAGGCCCTGCAGGGCACCCATCAATGTCCTCATTGAGAGTCCCCCGAAGGCACCCTGGAGCCCGTGATACACTCCACTCCATGCCTCAGTTGCCCTCACCATTCCCCTGAGACCCCCACAAGAACCCCCTGCACGATGTCACCCATCTGTATGATCTCACCACCACACGGGACCCACCATGTCACCCTGAAACCCCCTGCCCTACTGTCACCCTCACCTCAGAGTCCCCTGCTACAACACAGAACACCCCAGGACAACCTGGACCACCCTGCAGTGTCACCACCTCCTCAGTGTCCCCCCCCAAGACACCGGACCAGCTGTGCCACCCCGAGCCCCCTGCATCGTGTCACCTGTCATTGTACCTCAACACCAACCACAGCACCACCTGGTGACACCCCTGTGTCACCCGCAGTGTCCCCTGATCTGGGACACCCTCCCACCCCTCCCCAAATTCCCTGTGCGGGGTCACCTGTCAGTGACCCCAGTAACGCCCCAGTGACCCCTCCTGCCCCAGTGCCATGTCCAGCCTCAGTGTCCCTTGCTACCACCCAGGACCTTTTGTGCCACCCTGTTCAGCCCCTCCCCACAACACGTGACACCCTGAACCCCACACCAGGACTCACTATGTCACCCCAGCCCCCCTCCACAGCCATGTCACCTCTCTGTGCCTCATTGGCCCCAACACCAGCTGGTACCCCCTGTACTACCCACGACCTCCCCAGTCACACCTGTGTCCCTATGGCCATGACCCCATCTTGCCCAGGCCCTGGGGTGACATCCTTGCACCCCCTGTCACTATGCCCATGAGTACCCAGTACATCCCAAATGTCTCCCTGCCCACACAGCTCATGTCCCCATGTCCTGTGCCATGTCCCCACTTCATGTCTCCAAGCTCTGTGACATGTCCTGTGCCTCCCACCCATTCTGCCCATGTCCCCCATGTCCTTGTGGACCATCCTGTCCACATCCCCACTTCTCTGTGCCATGTCCCCAAGCCCCATGCCCCCATCCTTGTGCCCATGTCCCAATGTCCCTGTGCCACCTTTCACTGTGCCCACATCCCCATTCCCCATGCCATGTCCCTGTGTCCATGTCCCTGTGCTGCCCTTGCACGGTGCCCATGTCCTTACCCTCACATGTCCTCTTCCACATCCCCAAGCCCACCCCTCAACCCTACACCCACCACCCTATGCTTCCATGCCCTCCGTGCCTGCACCTCCGTACCTGCAGACACCCCTGGAATCCCTCCTCCACGATGCCACTGTCCCTCAGCAGCCCCCCGAGGCTTAGCGTGCGTAGCCGCAGTCCCTGCAGCTCTCCAGGAACATCACCCACCACCTGGGGGGCACAGGGACCCCCGTGGGTGCCTTCGGGTGCCACAGGGGGTGCCACAGTGGCACCTGGGGGTCTTCAGAATGGATGCCCCCCCGTGCCTCAGTTTCCCCATACCTGGTGGCGGCCATAGTCGAGGGTGAGGAGGAGGGTGGCAGAGGGGTCGTGGTCGGAGCCCCCCCGAAGCTCCAGCTCCACGTGGTGCCAGACACCATCACTGACTTTGGCCTGGGGCAGACGCAGGGTGGCCAAACGGGCCCCGCCTTGCCAGGCACCAGCCTCCACCTGCCCCTCGCTCAGCTGTGAGGGATAGACACGTCAAGGACCCCATAAACCAGGTGGGCACCAGTGACTGCCCACTGGGAAGTACAGTTTCCCCCGGGACAGTAACACATCCCCCTGGGCAATGCCCCCACAAGGGCATCCCCTTGCACTGCCCCCCCCAGCAATACACCCCTCCCCATAGCAATACCTCCCATGCCAATAGATCCCCCTCCAGGGCAATGCTCCCCTGGCACTTCTCTCAGGGGAAATATTCCCCCTATTCCAGCCCCCCATGCCACCACTGCCCCATGGCCATATATCTCCCCCCACCCAGGCAATACCTCCTGTGCCAATGACCCCCCCCAAGGGCAATGACCCCCGCAGGGTAACAAACCCTTTGCCAACCACCCCCCAATGCCAATAATGCCAATAACCCCCCTACCCTCAGAGCAATAACCCCTGGCACTGCCCCAGTGCCACTGCCCCCACTCAAGTCAATACCCTCCCAGGGCAATGCCCCCTGTACCAATGAGCTCCCCCTAAAGCAATACCTGTATGCCAATGGCCCCAAAAACAATACCTCCTGTGCCAATGATCCCCACCCAAATCCATAGCCCCCCCAGGGCAACGACACCCTCGCTGGCACTTTCCTCAGGAAAACTCCCCTATTTGATTTCCTATGCCTCCCCCGTGCCCACCTGCAGGGTGAGGGTTAGGTGGCCTCCAGCTCCCGCCTGCAGCAGCACCCCACGGGGGTGGCGGGTGCGGAACATGATGCGGAGAGGCCAGGGCAGGGAGAGGGGCAGCGCCAGCCCGTTCCACACCACGCGGCTGCTGCCCAAGAACCGCTGTGGGCCCGCCATCTCTGTGGGGCATGCACGTGGGACAGGGAGCAACCCCCATGGACCCCCCAAGTCCACCCTAGGGACCCCCATGCCGCGAGGCAGCCACATGGCCCCCCGTACTGACCGCCCACACCTGCCACGGACTCCCTGCATCCCACCTGGGACCCCCCACAACCCCACACAGCCTCTCACATACCCATCCTTGGACCCCCATCGCCCACCCGGGGACCCCATGCACATCCCACAGATGCCAGCACACCCTCCCACAGATCTCCTGCACCCACCCATGGACCCCCCGTACCCACTCACAAACCCACAACAACTCCATGGACCCCCAAACACATGCGGCGAGGCTCCTCACCCCCTTCCCACACCCCTCACACCCACGTAGAGACCCTCCCTGTGACCCACACCAAGCCTATGGACCCCCCACACCCCCACCACACTGTCCCCCTGGGCCCCCCAGTACCCTCCTGGCAGGTTTTGCCCCCAAAGCCCAGCGGGCAGTGGCAGCTGAACCCTCCCCACTCATGCACACAGGTGCCACCGTTGTGGCATGTGTTGGTGTCACACAAGGTCTTCTTCGGGGGACAACCTGGGAGGGGGCATAGTGGTCACACGCCACACATGACCCGGGACCCCTGACCCCATGGGGCACAGACACCTCCCCATCCTTAAACCCCTATCCAACCCCACAGTCCTGCTATCCCCTGACCCCCCACCCAATATCCCAACCCCAACCTGCAGGGAGTACAACTCCATCCA
>VZTN01030338.1:70744-81114 GCA_013400515.1 Erpornis zantholeuca | reverse complement strand
AGGGGCACAGCCTTGTCCTTGCCACCCACTCCAGCTCCACAGCTCTGGCAGCCCCTCACCTCCCCACCCCACAACCAAGGGACACAGAATGCCCTACCACCGTGTTCCTGAACCCCCATCCAGTCCCATGAGCCTGGCACCCCCTCCCCACATTCAGGGGACACAGCCCCACTGCCCAGGTACCCCTTAACCCTACACCCCATCTCCCTCTGCTCAAAGGACCACAGCCCTCCCCCAGGCCCTGCCCAGTCTCCTAGCCCCAGTGCCCACCGGGCAGGGTGCCGTTGTTAGCAATGAAGGCTGCCATGTCCACAGGCTGCTGATCAATGTGGAGGTGCCGCATGCACCCCACAAAGTGCCGGCTGCGGATCGGGAAACTCTCGGGCAGCGTCGGGACCCCCCCCAGCAGCAGTGGCCCTGTCAGGTCCAGTGACCTGCAGAGCCCACAATCACCTCAGAGGCTCAAGAGACCCCCAAGGGATCCCAAAACACACAGGGACCCCAAGGGGACACCAAGAGACACCCAGCCACCCCCTATCCCATGGGAGTCACAAGGGAACCCCAAAGAACACCAACACACTCCAAAACCCATGGGGACCTGAGGGAACACCCAAGAGATGTTCCCCCATGGGAAGTCAACAGACCCCCAAGGGACTCCCCATCCACCCAGTGCATGGGGACCCCAAGAGAACCCATGGGGACCGCCAGTGACCCCCCATCCACAGGGACTTGTGACCCCCAAGGTCTCCAAAGATACATCACCCATAGGGACCGTTCACCTCCAAAGGACCCCTCTATGGGTACCCCAAGGGACCCCCACCCAGGGAATCCCAGGGCCTCCCTCACTTCTTGCTTCCAGTCTGGGTGCCCTGGGCAGCGCAGGAGTAGTTGCCGAGGCGGGAGCCGAAGCGCAGGGCCATGGCCGTGTCACAGTCATCCACAGTCACCACAGCCACCTTCTGCTCTGAGGGGCCCTGTGGGACCCCCAAGCGCCCCACCACCGGCTGGGGGGTCCCACATCAGGCAGGGGGGCCCAGGACCCCTATCCCACAGCCTTCATCCCGCTTCTCCTCCCACTGCCCTCTGGCCCCTCAACCCCCTCACCCAGCTCCCATGTTCCTCCAGTCCACCAGCCACCCACTCTTCAGGCCTCCCTAAACACTTTGACAGTCCCCTTCATCCCCCCCAAGCCCCCATCCCTTTGATATCCTCTTCCTCCATCCCCCCATCCCAATTCCTTGGGGGTCCCCACAAGAGAGGAAGGTAGGAGGGATTTCTTGGGGGTCCAATGGGTGGGGAAGTGGGTGGGGGTCCCTTGGGGTCCTCATGGATGGGGGCATCTTTTGCCCCATCTTGGAGTCCCCCAAATCTACTCGCCTCATCCCTCCAACACCCTCTTCACCTCCACTCTTTCCTCTCCTTCCTCCATCTCCCATCCCCATCCCTCAGGACCCCCATGGGTAGGCACATCCCTTAGGGGTCCTTTAGGTCCCCCAAACCCCCTACCTGCTCCCCCATCTCTCCATTCCCACACCCTTCCCCTCCATCTCCCCTTCCTCTGTCTGCCCCCAAACACTCCCCACCCACTGTGCCCCTCACGCCCCCTGTTCCCCTACCTTGTTGTAGTAGTGCAGCTGCACCCGGTGCCACTGCCCATCGCTGACACCTCCAGGCACAAAGGGTGACACTGTGGTGGTGGTCTCACCTGTAGGCACAATGTCAGGGAGACACAGCCGGCAGGAAGGAGGGGTGGTGGTACCAGGGATGGGATGCCCGGGTTGCAGTGTCAGGGATGCAGTGCCAGGGATGCAGTATTGGGGACATGATGCAGGGGATGCAGTGCTAGCAGTGGGATGTCCAGGATGCAGTGCCAGGGATGCAGTGTCAGGCAGTGCCAAGAATGGCATGCCAGAGATGCAGTAAGGAACGCAGTGAGGAATGCAATGAGAGATGCAGTGCCGGGAATGGGATGTCTGGGATGAAGTGGGGATACAGTGCCCACAAGGGTGCCAGGGTACGGTGCCAGGGCATGGCAGGGGCAGCACGTACCTGCTGAGAATGTGAACTGCAGCTGCTCATCCACAATCTCCAGTGCCACAAAGTCATGCCGCTCGTTGAAGCGCCCGTTGTACAGCAGGAGCCCGTTCTGCTCCCGTGTGGCAAACCTGGGGGACACAAGTGCCAGGAGCGCCTCAACATTCCCCAGTCCCACAGTGCCTCCCAGGCACTCCCCAACACCCCCTGACCCTGCCGTGCCCTGAGACACACCTCCTGTCCCATGACCAGTACTCACTGTGAGACACTGGTACCCATGAGCCCCTGCCCTGACGAGGTGCCCCCCACCCCACTGCCCTCCATGCCAAAGGATCACCCACACCCTTTGCTCCCACCCTGTGCCCTCAGGGTGCCCATCACCCCACAACCAATCACCCCACAGTCCATATGATGCCAATGGGGCACCAATCACCACCCATCCCAGATGGTGCCAGTGGGGCACCCCCACTCCATCTGATACCCTTGAGACACCCACCACCCCACACCCCAAATGATGCCAATGGGGGCACCTATCACCCCCACCCATCCAGTGCCCGCAACATACCCATCACCTCACATGCCATCACCTCATCTCATGCCAACGGGGCACCCACCACCATCTAGCCCACACCCCGTGTGACTCCCATGGGGACACACATCACCCCCCACCTCCCCAGATTCCCTCGGGCTCACGTGAGGCTGAGGGTGAAGTGGAAGCGCTGGCGGAGGCCACGAAAGGTGAGGAAGGAACGTGGGGGAAAGCTGCGGGTGCTCATGGTGCAGAAGGGCTTCTCGTAGTGCCCAGGGGGGCACTGGCACCGGAATCCCCCCACCAGCAGGTTCAGGCAGGTGCCCCCATTTCGGCAGACCCCCAGGGTGCAGCGGCCCCCCCGGGCACTCAGTTCACAGTGCTCTCCTGTGTGACATACAGAACCCCAAAACTAGGGTGAGGAGTCCCATCTCCCCCCACAACTCCCCATTAACCCTAGAGTGCCCCCCCCAGATGCTCAGCTTGCAGGGCTCCCCTGTGTGACATCCCAATGGCACCAGCACCCCAAAAATGGGGGGTGTGGGTCCTCTCCTCTCCCCTCCCCAGTCCCCAGTAATCCCCAAGTTCTCCCCCTAAGCATTTACAGGGCTCCCCAATGTCACACTAAGCACCCTAAATTGGGGGGTGGGGATCCCCTCCCCCTCCACCCCCCAGCATCTTTATCCCCAGGTGTATCACCATGGCAACTACCTCCCATTGCCATGGAAACCCACTCCCCTCACATCCCCTCCCCCACCTCGCTGGCACCCCCCACCAGGGTGTCCCCTGGGGGCTGGACTCCCAGGGTGGGGGTAGGGGGTATGGCCCCAGTGGCACCAGTCTACCAGGGGAGGGAGGGAGGGCTGAGGAGCAGCTGGTTGAGGAAAGATGAGGATGGACACTATGAGGAAGGGCTGGCCAGTGGCTCTAACCAGTGAAGTCCTCGTGGCACTCGCAGGTGTACCCGCCCTCACGGCTCCGGCACCGCCCGTTGCTGCCGCAGGGGCTGGAGTAGCAGAGGTCGATCTCGGTCTCGCAGTAGTCGCCGGTGAAGCCAGGCGGGCAGCGGCAGCGCAGGCCCGTGACGGGGTGGATGGGGCGGAAAAGGATGGTGTCGGAGGCGAGGAAGGGCGCGGAGCTGTCGAACTGCAGGACGGAGACGCAGCGCATGTAGTTCTCGCAGGGCTCGCGCAGACACACGTTGTCGTCAAAGGGCAGGACGCGCTGGGCCGTGGTGGCTGCCAGCAGCGACCGGTTCAGGTATAGCCGTTCCTGCAGCTCCTCTGACGAGAAGAACCGCGACGCGCCCGGCACTGCCGCCGGCAGCAGTGCCGAGAGGCTGACATTGAGGATCCGCGCCGGCCCCACGTCTGTGTCTGTCTGGATGTTGAAGAGGACAACGCGGTGGCGTGGGGTGGCCAGGACAGCGGCCACCCCCTCCAGGAAGCGGCTGAGCAGAGGGGACAGGAAGCGCTCCTGGGACATGTCGGCCAAGCGCAGGGTGATGCTGTTGCTGAGCATCTCATCTGTGATCACCGTCACCCGCAGCGTGCACTGCGCTGTTGCGCTGTGAACGCCGTCTGGGGACAAATGGAGACACAGGAGGGGGTCAGTGACAGCAATGGACAACTCTGGGAAAGGATGGTGGGATGGGAATAGCGCTGGATATGGGGCAACCAACCAAATCGGCTGCTGTTGGATGGCTTGATCTTCTTGGCCACCATAGAATGGGGACAGTGCTGACCATGAAACACCTGGCCCATCTTGCCACTGTAGAATGGCGACAATACTGGCTATGAGGTGACCATCCCACATGGCTGCTGTGGAATGGGGACAGACAGGTGGGGACAGTGCTGGCTATGGGGGACCTTCCCTGCTCAGCCAGCAAGGAATGGAGACAGTGAGGGTTATGGTGCTGGTGCTGTTTTTGGGGTGCCCATCCCACCTGGCCATCGCAGGGCAGGGACAGTGGGATGGGGACAGTGTTGGCAATGGGGCTGGAACTGGTTACAAGGCTCCTGTCCCACCTGGCCACTGTTGAATGGGGACAGTGCTGGTTATGGGGCTGGTACTGGTTGTGGGTGCCCATTCCATGAGGACACCATAGGATGGGGACAGTGTTGGCAATGGCACTGTAGGTGGTCATGGGTATGGCATTGGTTATGGGGACACTGTCCCAGTCAACCACTGTGGAATGGGGATGATGCCAGCTACAGGGCTGATGCTGGTTATGGGGCACCCATCCTGCTTGGTCACCATGGGATGGGGACAGCAGGATGGGGACAATGATGGCTGTCAGGAACCTGATGTGCTTGACCCCTACATAATGGGGATAGCACTGCTTTTGGGGTACCATGCCACTCCACTGGGGTGGAGACAGTGGAATGGGGCTGGTGCTGGTTATGGAGCTGGTGCTGGTTTTGGGGTACCGATCCCACTTGGCCAGTGCAGGGTGGGATCAGCAGGATGGGGCTGGTGTTAGCAATGCAGCTGCCACTGGTTACAGGGCTCCTGGGGCTGGCCACTGTGGAATGGGGACAACTCCAGCAGGACGGGATACCCATCCTACTTGGCCACTATGGGATGGGGACAGTGGGATGGGGATGGTGTTGACTGTGGGGGACCTGACCTGCCTGGCCACCATGGAATGGGGACAGTGTGGGTCATGGGGTGCCCATTCTGCTTGGACACTGTGGGGTGGGGGCATCTGAATGGGGATAGTGGTTGGTTATGGGGCTGGGGCTGATTATGGGGCTGGTTTTGTCTATGAGGCTAAGGCTAGTTAAGGACCCAGCATTGGTTAAGGGGTTGGTACTGGTTATGGAGCAAGCACTGGTTATGGGGTTGGTACTGGTTATGGGGCTGGAGCTGGTTATGGGGCTGGTGCTGGTTGTGGGGCCGTGGAAGCAAAATCTCTGCTCAGCACTGGGGCACCCACCTTTCTCCTCCTCCTCCTCTTTGTCCTCCCCCTGGCTGAGGGCAGCAGGATGCGGGACAGATGGGGAGTGGGCAGACGGCTGGATGAAGGGAGCATGGGGACAGCTGGGGGGCCAAGCAGGCAGAAGGGGGTGCCATGGGGGTGGCAGGGGTCAGAGCTGTCCAGTGGCCCGTGGCCAGCGACTGGTGGCCAGTGGCCAGCGGGAGTAAGGTTGCCATGGCCGCAGCTGCGGGGGCCCAGCTATGGCTGGACCTTTTGTTCCCCTCCTGGCTGCCCCTGTGCTTGGGGGGGGGATGGGACGGGGAGCTCCCTGCCCCCACCCTTTGTGCCCTGGGCCCCCTGCTTTGTGTGGCCAGAGCAGGGACCCCAGCTAGGGGAAGCTGGGGGGTGATGGGGGCCATGTGGCTGGGAACAATGGACATCAGGCATGGCCTGTGACCCAGCTTCCCCCCGGGACCTGGGGGTGGCCAAGGAGATGTTCCCTCACCTTGGGGTGAGCCCCATCCCCCAGAAGCACCTCCTGGACACCCCCCAGTCCAAACGGTGGCCAAGGAGATGTTCCCTCACCTTGGGGTGAGCCCCATCCCCCAGAAGCACCTCCTGGACACCCCCCAGTCCAAACGGTGCTGACAACTCATGGTACAACCCCCCTTGTCTTGTGACCCCCTCACTGGCTTTGGGGACATCTCAGTGGAGGTTGGGGTGCCCCCTCCCGAATACACACACCAGGCCCTGTGTCTCCTGCCCCGAATTCAAGCAGTGGAGTCTCCTGGAAACACAAACATTATGATGCTATGCCTCCCCCAATACTGCGCTGCACCCGGAGCCTTCCTAGATTCACCCATCAGGCCCCCATAATGAGCCCCCAAAGGTATCAGGATCCCGCTGGAACACACCAGCCTCTGCTCCCCCAATACATGCAGTGGGTCCTGCCCCACACTGCTCAGTGACACACAGAGAAGTGCCAGGACCACCTCCGGACAGCCCAGAGGGGTGGAGAAAGCAAAGGGGGTACTAGGGATCCTGACTACCTCAGCTTGGATGTGGGGTGTGAGTGGGGCACAGCATTATCCCCCTCTCCCCTAGATCTGAAGGTTGTAGGCAATCAGGAAGGGGTGGTGGAACTCCAAAACACCTCAGTGGGGTGGTGGGACCCCACAACACATCATCCAGATCCTTCCGATCTGGATGGTGGAGGCAGCCAAAACAGGATACTGAGACCCTCATTTCACCCTGCCTCCATGCAGAAATAGGGGTGGACGTACCCACAAACCTCACACGGCTCCCCCCACAAGGCCCCATGCATGGGTGGGGGTCTTACCGGAGACAGACACCCTCATGACAGCCTCAAGTGGGCGGTTGTTGTCCAGGGCTGGGCTGAGGCGCAGGTCTCCACTGTGCGGGTCCAGCAGCACAAGGTTGAGCTCATTGCCCTGCTCAAACGTGTAAGTGAGCTGGTCAGAGACGTCGGGGTCGTGGGCAGGGATGCGGCCGATGACGCCCCCAGGGAAGCTGCCGGAGCGGTTGGTGATGTAGTTGTTGAAGAGGATCTCGAAGTTCTTGAGCTGGGGGCTGTTGTCGTTGGCGTCACGCAGGCGCACATGGACAGTGGCCCGACTGACCAGCGGTGCTGAGGTTGCCTGGATCACCATGATGTATTCGGCCTTGGCCTCGTAGTCCAAGTCAGCCAGGGCGGTGAGCTCTCCAGAGAAGATATCCAGTTGGAAGACCTCAGGGATGTTGCCCTCCACAATCTGGTACATGATCTGGGCATTGGTGCCCTCATCGGGGTCAGTGGCAGTGATTCGGGCCACCACCAGCCCAATGGGGCTGTTCTCCTCCACAAAGATGTCAAACTCGTCTCGCTCAAACACGGGTGGGTTGTCATTGACATCCAACACTGTCACCTGGATCTCCACTGGTGTCCGCTGGGCCGGGACCCCCTTATCCATGGCAAATGCTCGCAGGGTGTACAGCGGCACATTCTCCCGGTCCAGACGGCGTAAGGTGCGGACAATGCCCGAGGTGGACTCAATGATGAAGTCGCCATCACCATCATCACCTCCTTGGAAGGTGTAGAAGACCCTGCCGTTGAGCCCAGAGTCACGGTCAGTTGCAGAGACCTGGAGGACACTGGTGAAGGCGGGAACGTCCTCATAGATGGATCCCTGGTAGGAATGGCGGAGGAACTGGGGTGCATTGTCATTGACATCACTCACCAGGATCTCCAGGTAAGTTGTGTCAGATTTCTGTGGGATACCATTGTCCCGCGCCGTGATGGCCAAGGTGTAGGACACCTGGTCCTCATAGTCCAGCTCCATCTGGGTGGTGACAGCACCAGTCTCAGCAGCAATGCGGAACTGGGGAATGCTGTCCTCCATCAGGTAGGTGATGTGGGCATTCTCCCCCGTGTCCTCATCTGTGGCGCTGATGACCACCACTGTTGTGCCCACTGGCCGGTCCTCGTTGATGTTGACAGTGTAGTGGGAGCTCTGGAAGACAGGGCGGTGAGTGTTGGCATCGGTGACATTGACAACCACCTGGGCAGTGTCCTGGCGGGTGCCATCAGAGGCAGCAATGGTGAGCAGGTACTGCCGCTCCAGCTTGTAGTCCAGGGGCAGGGCAAGGGAGAGGAGCCCACCACCACTCTGGCTGGTGATGGAGAACCGGTTGCGGGTGTTGCCGCTGGAGATCTGGTATGTGATGACACTGTTAGCATCACGATCGATGGCAGAGACAGTCAGGACACTGGTGCCCACTGCTGCGTCCTCGTTCAGGCGGGCGCCATACTCCCGCTGGGTAAACTCAGGGCTGTTGTCATTGACATCCAGGACGGTGACACTGACACTGGCTGTGGAGGCCATTGGGGGATTGCCCTGGTCCTGAGCCTCCACCCCAAAACTGTAGAAGTCAACCGCCTCCCGGTCCAGCTCAGAGGCCACCACGATCCACCCAGTGCTGTTGTTGATGGTGAAGGGGAAGCCTGTGCCAGTCTCCAGCAGACTGTAGACCAGCCGGCTGTTGTCACCCGAATCTGCATCAATGGCTTGTACATGGATGACGGAGTAGCCCACGGGGACATTCTCCAGCACAGTGGCCTGGAAGGGTGTGCTGACAAAGATGGGTGTGTTGTCATTGACATCCAGCACCTGGATGGTAACCAAACCACTGATGTTGGAGAGAGGCGGGCGACCACCGTCCTGTGCCCGGATCCGCAGGGTGAACTCCTTCGTGACTTCGTAGTCCAGGGGGGTAACAATATCCAGTGTGCCTGTCTGTGCATCAATGTAGAAGTGCCCGCGGGTGTTGCCACTGACAATGCTGTAGTGCACCAGCGCATTGCTGCCTTTGTCACGGTCGGTGGCCGTCACCTGCAGAACCGCTGTATTGGGCACCACGTCCTCGGGGACCTGTGCCACGTAACGCCGCTCGCTGAACTGCGGCACATTGTCATTGTCATCCTCCACAGTGATGCAGACAGTGGCTGTGGCACTCCGGGGACCTGGATCCTGGCCCTGGTCTGTGGCTTCCACCAACAGCTTGAAGGCATCCACTGCTTCCCGGTCCACGGCACCGCGGGTGCGGATGACACCTGAGCGGGAGTCAATCTCAAAGACCTCATTGGCGTCACCGGCATTGAGGAGGCGGTAGAGGATGTTCGCATTGGGGCCAGTGTCACCATCAGTGGCCCGCACTGTCAGCACTTCATAGCCCACCTCCAGATTCTCTCGCACACTCTCCCGGTATTCTGGCTGCTCAAAAGTGGGGTCATGGTCATTGGTGTCGCTCACCATCACCGTCAGTGTGGCCATGGCACTGCGCCGGGGTATCCCGTGGTCCACTGCTGTCACACGGAACACGTGGGTGCTCTTGCTCTCGCGGTCCAGCGATGCAGCAGTGCTGATGGCACCAGTGACAGGGTCCACAGTGAAGAGGGCATCGGAGCGGCTGTCGAAGAGTGCAGCCATGGTGTAGCGCAGCCGGCCTGCCTCCCCCTCATCAGGGTCCTGTGCTGTCACCTGTGTCACCAGTGTGCCTGCTGGCCGGTTCTCCTCCACTGTGGCCTGGTAGCTGGAGGGCTGGAACTGAGGTGCTGTGTTGGGACTGCGGCAGGGGCGGTGGTGAGGTATGGGAGGCCTGGGGACCACTGTGGTCTGGGACTCCCCAATATCCCCAGTGTTCATCGCATCCCCAGTGCCTCTGGTCTCCCTGGAGATGTGGGTATTCCCAGCATGTCCAGCATCCACAGTGTTCCTGGTGTCACTGGGGACTTTCCCATTATGTTCAGTATCCCTGGTGCTCCCAGTACCCCTGGGGACTTTCCTAGTGCTTCCAGTGTCTCTGGAGACTCTCCCAGTCTCCCCAGTAAGTTTAGAATTCCTGGTGCCCCTGGAGACTGGAGTGCTCCCAGTGCTCCCAACACCCCCAGCACTCAGCATGTTCCCAGTGCTCCCAGAGTCCGTGGGGATGTTGCTGTTCCCGGTGTATCCAGTATTCCTGGCACTCCTGGTGTCCCTGAGGACATGGGAGCTCCCAGTGTCTCCAGTTCCTCCAGTAACCCCGGTGCCTCTAGTATCTCGGGTGCCTCCAGCGTCCCTGGTGCTTCCAGCGCTCCCAGGGTCTCCAGCGTTCCCAGTGCCTCCAGGCTTCCAGGTGCCTCCAGCATTCACAGTGCCTCCAGTGTCCCTGGTAACCCCGGTGCCGCTGCTACCTCGGGACCCCGTAACGCCGCCGCTGCTGTCCCCATTGGAAGAGCCGGTGCTCTGTGCGGTCCCATCGCTGTCGCCTGCGGCCGGTGCGGGCCCAGCGCTGTCTCCGCTGTCCCCGGTGCTCGGTGGGGGCCGCGCGCCGCCGCTGTCCCCGGTGCCG
>VZTN01030338.1:44738-61480 GCA_013400515.1 Erpornis zantholeuca | reverse complement strand
GCCGGGGTTCCTCAGCCACATCCCAGAGATACTGGTGGGCTCTGGGGACCTTCTACCCGAGAATGTCCCGCACCCCAATAGTCCACTGGAGTCCCAAAGGCCGCTCCACGCCGTTCTACAGCACCCCATGGCAAGACTGTGGTTGTCCATGGCACCACATGTCACCCACGTCACCCCACTGTCCCCTTCCTGGGGGAACCGGTGGGGTCCTCGTGCCTCCACCCATGTGGGGTACCCTATCACCCTTCCCCCCTGAGGGGGCGTGCAGGTGGAAGTCAAAATTCCGCTGCCCCCGCCACCTGTACACCCCTACCTCACCCCCAGGTCCCCCCCCGCACGCGTGTGACACCCCGCCCCCACCCCCACACACTCCCCCCACCCAGTTTGGGTGCCCATGCTCCGTTCCCCGTAGGCCCTAGCGTGCCCCCCCCGCCCCCGTGTGCCCACACACACGGAGCCCTTGTACAAACCCCACTCCTGTATTTGGCATTTTTGGGTGCTCGGGATGCGGAGGAGTCGGGGGGGCCACGGGTGGGGACACACGTACAAAAGCCGTAACGAAGCTCCGGTCCGAAGCGGGTCCCTAAGGCCACGTTGGGGGGCGCGGTGGGGTGGGCCGTGGGTACCCCCCCTTCCCTTCACAGCTGCCCGGAGGCGGGGCGTCCGTGGGTGCCCCCCTGCCCCGTCACAGCTCCCGGGAAGGCTGGGGGGTGCGACCGTGCCCCCCGTCCTCTTACAGCTCCCGATCGGTGCTGCTGGATGAGGTCTTGAGCGGGACCGAGTCGAATCCATCCGGCATCCGCTGTGGGGTGGGGAAACTGAGGCCCGGAGCCCCCCCGGGATGGGGGAACTGAGTACGCAGCCTCCCTCCAGGAGTGGGGAAACCGAGGCACAGAGCTCCCGAGAGTGGGGAAACTGAGGCACGGGCCATCCTCAAATCCCACCCCCACCATGGCTTCTCCGGTGGCTGCTCCAGGCTTGTGTTCCCCCTCCCCCCCCTCACCTTGGCAGTCAGGGCTTTAAGTTTTCCAAAAAGTGACATTTCGGTGGCAAAGAGCAACTCGTCCTCCGCGTCCTCCCCCTCCATGATGGCGCAGCTGTCGGGCGACGTCGCCTCGCTCTCCCGAGCCGCCGCGTCCACCACCAGCTTGGAATATTTGTATTCCAACCTGGGAATGCAGGCGGTGCCATCAGCCCCCCCGTGACAGCTATCCCCCGTGTCCCCGAAGCCCGCCGCCAATTGCTCACTTTTGAGTCTTTTTCCAGAAATAAGCGGCGAGCGCGGCCAGCAAGACAGCCACGCATGTCCCGGTGGAAATTCCCACTTTTAGCCAAAAATCCACGCTCCGGCAAGCCTGGATCACCTGTGGCGGCAGCGCTTCCCCGCCGTGGCACAGCCGGGGCTCCCGCCACACGTAGGTGGTTTTCTGGTGGGGGGGGGGAAGGAGGTTCAGGGGCTGTGGGAGCCGCAGCCCAGCCCAGGGCACGGGGCGATACCTGAACGCCGCCGATACAGGCGCCGACGATGGGGCGGTGGTGGGAGCTGGAGCAGCGGGGGCATCCCTCGGCCGTCACCCACAGGAAATGGAAGGTGCAGCCGTCGCAGGTGCCCTCGGGGCATTTGCTGGGGAGGGACAAAAAGGGGGGGAGGGCTCAGGTGGCGGTGACACCCCAAAGTGGGGAATAGAGCGAATGTGACACCGCAGGGTGGGGACAGCATCACAGCAGTATTCCCAAAGTGAAGCATCCCAAGGAAATGCCTACCCATGACAGCAGGAGACCTTGGGGGTCTCCAAACTTCCCCCAGGGTCTCCTTTGTTCCACTGCCAACCTGAGTACACGCAGGGTGCCAGTGACACAGCCAGGATGACACCTCAAGATGAGGGACTCTGACACTGTGTCAGTGCTGTCCCCAAAATGAAGCACCTCAGGGACATGCCCACCCATGACAGCAGGAGATGTTTGGGTCACCCAAATCGTCCCTCGGGGTCCCCAGTGTCCCCTCCCCACCTGGGGACAGCCAGGGTGCCGGTGCCGAGACGCAGGGGGTCACAGCGCAGGCGAATGGTGGTGGCCCGGCCACCACTGCAGGGCTGTGTCATGTCGTTGGACCTGCCAGGGGACATGGGGGGTCAGGAGGACAGTGAGGGCACCATGTAGGTGCCACTCCCTTGTCACCTGCCTGCACCTGAAGAAGAAGATAATGTCAGGCAGGTCAGGGTGGCCAGGGGGGAAGAGCTCTGGGGGAGACACGATGCCGTCCAGCACGGAGCTGGTGGTGACACCTGCGGGGAGAGAGGGGTGTCTGCAGTCCCACTGGGGTGTGTCCCAGTCCCAGCGTCCTAGTGCCACCAGAATGTCCCAGTCCTGCCAGAGTGTCTCAAGTCACACCATGGTCTTCCAGTCCCACTGAGGAGTCCCAATCCCACTGGGGTGTTCCAGTACCACCAGTGTGCCCCATTCCCTCTGTAGTGTATCCCAGTCCCACCGGGGTATACCAGTGATAATGTTCCAATCCCAAACAAGGTGCCCCTGTAGTGTCCCAGTCCCCCCAGGGTGTATTTCAGTCCCATTGGAGTGTCCCTGTGCCACCAGGGTATCCCAGTGCTGATGAAATATCCTAGTGCCTGTGTCCCAGTCCCAGCACAGTGTCCCAATCCCATCAAGGTATCCTACCCCCAGTGCCAGTGGGGTGTCCCAGTCCCATCAGGGTGTTCTGCTCCCTATCCCACCCATGTGTCTGAGTCCCACCGGGGCATCCCAGTGCCACTGGGGTAGACTACTCCCTATCCGACCCATGTGTCCCAGTGCCACTGAGATGTCCTGGTTCCTATCCCACCAGGGCGTCACAGTCTCAACTAGGTGTCCCACTCTCAGTGTCACCAGGGTGTCCCAGTCCCTGTCCCACACATGTGTCCCAGTCCCAACGGAGTGTCCCAGTGCTGGTGTCCCAGTCCCACCAAGGTGTTCCAGTGTCTGTCTCACCCATGTGTCTCAGTGACCCCAGGGTGTCCCAGTGCCCCCTCACCCAGCAGGTGGTCGCCCAGGCTGACGGGCTGAGAAGACACAGCTGTGCGGGCACCGGTGATGTCAGGGGGCACCAGAATGGCCTGGCACACATAAGAGGTGACCACACGGGAAGGGCCCCCCCGACCTGCCGTCACATTGTCAGCACACGAGGCCATCTTCCTGCCCTGTGGGGACACATATGACATGCATGCATGGGGTGGGAATGTGTGTGCAAGGGATAGGTGTTTGTGTGTGCAGGGCCACAGGTGTGCAGGTGTGGCTGCACAAGTGTTCACATGCATCTGTACAACTGTGCAGATGTGTGTGTGTGACTGTGCGCACGTGACTGCACAAGTGTGTGTGTGTGTGTGTGTGTGTGCAGGTAGGACTGCATGTGCACCTGTATTTGCACACCTGTGTGTGTGAAAGTGTGTTTGTATACATGTCCTTGTGCTTGCATGACTGGGAGCACATATGCACGTGTGCCCATGTCTGCCCACCTGCATGCCCCTGTCCCATCCATGTGCCCAGGTGTGCATGTGTGTTCCCAAGCCCTCCTGCCTGTATGTGTCCAAGTGTGCCCACCCATGTGCCCATGTTTGCACTCATGTGCTCGTGCCCACCCACTTGCATGCCCACCTGTGTGCCCACGTTTACACTCATGTCCCCCTCCCCCTGTGTGCACACACATCCCCATGTGTGTTCATGTTTGCACTTGTGTACCCATGACCACTTACCCATGTGCTCAGGTGTGTTCCCATACAGGCATGACTGTTCCTGTGCCCTCCTGTCTGTGTGTGTCCATGTGTGCACCTGCATTCCCGTGCCTGTGTTTGTACCTGTGTGCCCATGCCCACCCACCTGCCTTCCCAGGTGTGTTCCCATGTCTTCATGAGTGTTTCCACAGCCCTCCTGCCCACTCTCCTGAGTGCCCACCCATGTGCCCAGGGCTGCACTTGTGTGCCCATGCCCACCCCCTGCATGCCCGGAGGTGTTCCCATGTGTGCACATGTGTTTGCCCACACGGGTCTCACCTGGTGCCCGCAGGGGCTGAGGCGGAAGTGGTGGCTGTAGCGCAGCCCCTTGGGGGTGAAGCTGGGCCCGGTGCCCACCCCAGCACCCATGCCCAGCGCCGGGAACTCAAAGCGCAGCCTCTGGCCTGGCAGCGCCAGTGCCAGGCTGCAGTTGTTGTAGCATAGCGATCGCAGCTGGGAACAGGGATAGGGACAGGGGCTCAGGGACGGCCATGGTACCCACCGGGGACTGGGGACATGGACCCTCGGGGGAACTGTGGAGAGCTGGTACCACCCCTCAGTGAGAGCAGGGCCATGGTGGCACCCACCAGGGTCACTCACTGTCACACACCAGTGTCAGATACTGTCACCCATCGGGGTGGCTGCGAGGGGCTGGTGTCATCTCACTGGGGACAGCTGGGGGGCTGGCATTACCCACCCAGTATTAGACACTCTCACCCACCTTGTCACCCACCCAGGATGGCCACAGGGCTGCTGTCACTTCCCTGGAGATGGTCAAGGGCAGGCATCACCCAACCAGGGTCAGACACTGTCACCCACATTACCACCTACCCTGTCACCCACCCAGAATGTCTGTAAGGGGCTGGTGTCACCTCTCTGGGGACACAGTGCCATGCACCCAGGATGACTAGGGGGGCTGATGTCACCCACCCGTAATGGTGTCACCCTCCCGGTGCTGGCCAGTGCTACCATCTGGGACATTGTGGGTGTGGGGGAGGCTGGTGTCACTCCTCTGGGGCCCATTGGCATCACTCATGGGGACACTTAGGGACACTTGGACCCCCTGCCACCCTCAGTCACCTGGTTGCTGCGTGTACCAGGGCCACAGGGATGGCAGGTGGGTGTCCCATCAGAGGGGTGACCCCGCAGGTAGGTGCCAGGTGGGCAGGGCTGGCAGGTGCCTGAGCCCGGGTCCACAGCACTGCCAGGGGAACACGGGGTGCAGGACCCAGCAGGCTGGGGGGCACAGCGACGGCAGAAGGAGGCCACCCCCCCCTGCACATTGGTGACGTTGATGCTGTACAGCTTGGCCACATCACTGGTGAACCGCCGGCCCTGGCACCGAGAGCACCATCAGCATCAGCCCCCCGACCCCCACTGGCCCCTCAAAGTGGGGGCCCTCCAGCCCTCCCAAAGCGGGTCCCCCTGTCCCTCACCGCCTCATGGTAGGGGGTGCGCTGGAAGGCCCAGGTGAAGCTCATGGTTGCATTCTTCTCCACCACATAGGTGTAGGATTGTTTCCCTGTGGAGCCTGTCCACGTCTCCACTGGAGTGTTGGTGCGGGAGTTGACACCCTGTGGGGACAGGGGGATGGTGGCACTGCCCAAATCCACTGTATCCCCCCAAACTGCTGTGTCCCCCCCACTCACCACCATAAAGTAGAGTTCACAGCCAACGCTGCACAGTGTCTCAAAGACGAAGGTTATCCTGGCCACCTCCCTGCTCTCTGTGTCCTCCAGCATTGGGCTTGGAGGGCTAGGGACAGTGTGGGGACACTGCTAGCTCTGCCCCATGGCTGTATCCCCCCTGCTCCCTGGGGACACCCTGGTGGTTGTCCCCACCTCACCTGAAGCCAGGAACCACCAGTGTGAGGATCATGAAGTCGCTATCAGAGGCTCCAGCTGCCGTGTAAATGTAGTCCCCGGCTACCTCCCAGCCTGCAGGGATGGAGTGACACTCAGAGGGGTCCCTGGCAGTCCCCTGGGAAGGGACAGGGAAGGGACAGCCCTCTGCCACTACCTGCAATGCCCTTGTACTCGAAGTTGATGCCGCTGAGCACAGTGGTCTCCATATTGGGGGGCAGCACGTTCCACCACTTGTACTCCAAGCCCAGCACCGGCTCAGTGCCTGCTGGGCAGCTGAGGCAGGCTGGGGACAGGAGGCAAAAGCCCTGCACAGGGGTGGCACATACCTCCCCTGCTGTCAGCTTGGGGTGCCCTGCTTACCCTTTGAGGCCAATGATGGGGACAAGAGGGGACAGCTCTGCATTAGGGTGGTACCACATTCCCCTCCCTGCAGCTTGGGGTGCCTTGGTAACCACCCCCTGGGGACAGTGATGGAGGCAGAAGAGGACAGCTTTGTACTGAGGTGGCACACACCTTCCCTTGGCAGCTCCAGGGACCCCAGTTGCTTCTTGGGGACAATAACTGGGATGTTCTTAATGGATACATAGGGATAGCCCTGCACCAGGGTGGTACCACCTTCCTCTCTTGTCAGCTTGGGTGCTGTGGTCACCCCTTAGGAACAATGACAGGGACAGGATGGGACAACCCTGCACTGAGGTGGCACTCACCTCCCCCTGGCAGCCTCAACAACCCTAATTACTCCTTGGGGACAATGATGGAGGTGTCCTTATTGGAGTCATGGGGGCAGGAGGGGACAACCCTGCACCGGGGTGGCACCCACCTTCCCCTGGCAGCTCGGAGTGCCCCAGTCACGCTTTGGGTACAATGACGGGGCCGCCTTACCGGAGCCATTGGAGTAGGAGCCGTAGGGACAGGGCTGGCAGGTGCTGCCGTTGCCTTTGGCGAAGCCAGGGTTGCAGGGGGGGCACCGTGTCTTGACCCCCGAGGGTGGCAGCCGGGCCGCCTGCGGCAGCTCCTCGCTGCAGATCTTGGGCTCTGCCCACTTGTACATCAGCTGCGTCTGCCGGGGGAGCGGGTGAGCCGGGGGGGACACCGGGGAACAGGGGGACCACCCCGGAGTGCCCCTGCATTACCTCCCCACCGGCGTCACAGGCTGTGTGGGTGTAGAAGAAATCCTTATCCGTGCAGGGGGGGCGTGGCTTGCAAGACCCCGAGCCGGGCTCTGCCGAGGGGGAACACGGCGGGTGAGCCAGCACGGCCCGGGGACCCCAGCGCTGTTCCCACCACTGTTCTTTGTCTTCCCTCCCAGCCAAGGGGTAGTGGGTGCTCCCTACTCCCCCATCACCTCTCCCAGTAGAGGGACACAGCGACCCCTAAGGGTGTCAGCCCTGGGTGTTAGGACCCCCGTGGAGGCATCGGGCTCGCAAGGGTATTTCAACACTGTCCCCACCTTGCGGGTGTCCTTGTCTCCCCACTCACCATGGGAAAACGTGTCCTCCCTGTCCCTAACATCACCTCTCCCTCCCGCAGGGCAACATCTGCAGTGCAAAGTGAGGGAACAAGGCCAACCTCAAGGCTCGTGGGTAGGGACCTCCTGGTCTCTCAGCGGAGTAGGCATCAGGCTCACAAGGGGACCCCAATCCTGTCCCTACCACATGGGGTGTCCATGTCCCCACTCCCAGACAAGGGATAGCAGGTGATCCCTCTCTCCCGCACCATCTTCGCCAAGGGCTCCCCCGCAGTGGGGGAACAAGGGCACCCCTAAGGGTCTGGGTGAGGGATACTTGAGTGTCTTCTATCACCAGTGGAGGTGTCAGATTCGTGAAGGGACCCCAACACTGTCCCCACCTTGTGGGGTGTCCTTGTCTCCCCACTCAAGATGGGAAAACAGGTCCTCCCTGCTCCCCACATCACCTCTCCCTCCCCCAGGGACACCCCTGCAGCACAGAGTGTGGGAACAAAGGGACCCCTAAGGGTGTCCCCTCTGACGGGCATAGCTGTCAGGCTTGCGAGGGGCCCCAACACTGTCCCCACCAGGGGATGTCAGGTCATCCCTGCTCCCCACATCACCCCTCCCTTTCCCAGGGGCACATAACTAGAGGGACAGCTCTGGGAGGGGGACCCCCGGGTGTCCCTTCTCACCGGCGTAGGTGTCGGGGTCGCAGGGCTGGCAGGCTGTAGCCCCTTTGCCGGAGAAGGTGTCAGCGGGACAGGGCTGGCAAGAGGTTGAGCCAGCGGCGGGGGCGAAGGTGCCGGGTTTGCAGGGGAAGCACTCAGAAGTGAAAGCCACCCCTGGTAGCAGGAGGGGGCTCAGGTAGCGGGGAGGGGGGTGCACGACCCCTGAGACCCCCCCCTTCTTGCCCCCACCCACCTGTAATGCCTATGTTCCTCACCAGCACCGGTTTAGGCACCTTGGACCAGACGGAGAAGGCGGTGGTCCGCCAGTATAGCACGTTGTTCCCGCGACTCAGCTCCACCTGGGAGAGGGATCCCACAGGATTGGGTAATCCCACTGCCAGGGATGGGTTTGGCACCATGGGTGGGGGTCCCGCTGCCAAGCAGGGGGCTGGAACCGGCGGAGGGGTGTGTGGCACCCCTGTCTGTCATCACCCACTGCCCCCTCCGCAACCTCGCGGAGAATCTTCTAGCCGGCGGAGGGACAAGATACGCCGGGGCAGCAGCAAGGGACCTCCCCCCCACGTCACCTCCCTCCGGACACTCACGCTGTGGAATTCCCAGCCCTTCTCTGTCGTCCGCATCCAGCGGGACTCCTCCACCGTGGGCTGGCACTGGTCGTTCTGCACCTGCAGGGAGAGTGTCAGGGACCCCATGTTCGCAGGGACCCTGCATGTCCCCAGGGACACCCCCCATGCTTCCAGGGACCCTCCCATATTCCTAGGGACCCCTCCTCATGTCTCCATGAATCACTGCCATGTCCCCAGGGGCTCCCCTCATGCCCCCAGGGACCCCTCCATGTCCGCAAGGACCCCCGCCATGTCTCCAGGGACCCCTCCCATATACCCAGGGACCCCTGCCATGTCTCCAGGGATGTACATCATGTTCTCAGGGTCTCCTCCCATGTTTCTAGGGACAAACATCATGTCCCCAGGGACCCCTAAGGAGTCCCCAGGGACCCACTCAGGTCACAAGGGACTTCTCCTATGTCCCTAGGGACCTCTTCATGCCATCAAGGACCCCCTCCCATATCCCCGTGGATCCCTCCACGTCCCAAGAGACCCCTCCCATGCCCCAAGGCCCCTCCCATGTTCCCAGGGACCCACACCCTCCACCCCTGCCCCCTGTCACCCACGAAGAACTCGAAGACGATGCTGCTGTCAGGGTAGATGTACTCGAAGGTGACAGTCCCCGACTGCTTGAGGCTCACAGCATACATGAGGGTGGCTGTGCACTCATCCGTGTTGGAGGCCACGTAGTCCCCCAGTGGCACCCACGTTGACCTGGGGTGAGTGACATGGCCCCGGGGACCCTGTCACTGCTCTCAACCCCACAGCAGGCAGGACAGGGATTGTAGGGACAGCTGGGAGGGTCCCCAGGAAGCAGGGGGGGAAAGGGAGGGCACAGGGGCTCGGGGACAGCTTGGGGACATGGCAAGGTGTGGTGGCTAGATGGGTATCCCTGGGGAGAATCCCCTGGCCTGCTGAGAGCCATGTGGACTACAAGGAGAGTAGAGTGGGGTCCCCCCATTCTGGGAATATGGCTGGATGAGGAACATGCTGCTGGGAGTAGGGAATGGCTGAGAGGGGCATCAATGGGGCAGTGCAGTGGTGCCACTAAAACCAACGTTTCGGTGGTTGTTGGTACAACTGGGAGAGTTTCGCAGTTGTTGGTACAATCAGGAGGGTTCAGAGGCTTCCAGTACAACTGGGATAGTTTGGTAGTTGGTATAACCAGGGGGGTTTGTGGCTGTTGGTACAACTGGGAGGATTCAGAGGCTATTGGTACAACTGGGAGGGCTCAGTGGTATGGTACAACCAGGAGGGTTTGGTGGCTATCAGTACATATGCAAGGGTTTCATGGTTGCTGGTACAACTGGGAGGGCTCTGATGCCTTAGGTTTTAACTTCTATATTTTTCAAATCCTATACTGCTAGTGTAACTCTGAAGTTTTCTGTAGCTTGTTAAGTGCTGTTCTCTATGCTAAGATAGACAGAACAAAACCTCTGACTTGCTCTCCAAGGGCACCCAGGACAAGAACTGTAAACCTTCATCTTGGTAAGAGGGGAGCAAGCTTGGGGGAAATCACATCATTGGCTGAGTTCTGGTTGGTGAATTTATGTTGATATAAAAGTGTGAAGCACTCGTGACCTGTCATCCATTTTGGGATCCACTGAGGCAGGACCTCTGGAGCCCAGAGTGCACCTCTGAAGGCCTTTCAAACAAATACCACCTTTTTTCTTTTATTCCTGTCTAGTCTCTGTTTCTAGGTAGCCATTTAAGGCATCAGCTCAACAGCTGCTGGTACAATTGGGAGGGTTCAGAGGTTGTGGTAAAACCAGGAGAGTTTGGTGGCTGCTGGTACAACCATGAGGGTGCAGTGGTTGTTGGTACATCCAGGAAGGTTTAGAGGCTGCTGGTACACTGCTGGTACAACCAGTTCAGTGGCTGTGGAACAACTGGGAGAGCTTGGCAGCTGCTGGTACAACTGAGAGGCCTTGATGGCTGTGGTACAACTGGGAAGATTTGGTGGCTGCTGGTACAACCAGCTGGTAGGAGCTTTAATGGCTGTGGAACAACTGGGAGGATCTGGTGGCTGCCAGCACAACTGAAAGAGCTCAGAGGTTGCCTCAGAGTGAAGGTCAAATGGCTGTGGTGGTAAATAAAGGCACTGGCTTGTGGCACAGGGGTGCAGAGACCCCCATGGGTGCTGTGGGGACCTCCACAGGTGCTCTGTCTCTGAGGAGTGTTGATGTGGGGGTTCCATGGGGTTGGGGTCCTGCCACTGCTGTGGGGGTGACTGCTGTGTTGGGTGTTCCCTTGCTGTGACCAGGGTGCCCTTGTGGTGCCCTGCTAGTGTCACCTCCCAGGGCAGGATGACAGAAGGGTTCAGGGTGTTGGGGCAACAGGGTGCTATGGACACACAGGGGTGTCATAGCACCCACCCTGCTCGCTGTGCCCTGTACCCAGTCCTGACATGCCAGGTGCCCAAGTGCTGGTGTCACAGACAGTGACACAGTGACTCACGCTGTGCAGTTCTCTGCTGCATCACCAAGGCCGTCATCCACCTCCAGGTTGGTGGCCACGTTGGCGAAGCCATGGGGCACCTCGTCCCACTCATCGAAGCGAACACCAGTGCCCAGCGAGTAGGTGCCCGCAGCGCAGGGCCGGCACATCTGTGCCTGCATCTCCAGGAACTCACCCGCCTTGCAGGAGAATGCTGCCAACGGAGACAGGGGGACATGGGGTGTGGAGGGTCACCCCCCAATCCCCCTGGTGTTGCTACAGCCTCATCACCCTCAGCTTCGCATTTCCAAGTGCTCCCAGCTGGTGGAGATGCTGGGATCCCTCATTCTGACCATTCCACAAAGGCAACCCTGCCATCCATGAGTTTTGGCACCTGATGCCTAACTCTGCCCAATCCAGGCAGATTGTAACCCTCTGCCATGGAGCTGGGGCACCCCCAAGGTTTGGGGGCGTGTGTTTGGGATTCCCATGCTGCTCATCCCATCCCGGTGAGTTTGTGTAAGGGGGATTTTCATTTTGCTCATCCCATCCTGGTGCATGTGTGCGGTGGGGAGATTTCCATCCCAGTGCGTGTGGTGGGATTCCCATGGCTCTCATTCCATTTGGTGACTGCGTGAGTGATTCCCATCCCATTCTCATGCACGTGTGTGTGATTTCCATCCCTCTTATCCCATCCTAGTCCCTGTGTGTGTGGGATTCCCATCCCACCCCAGTATATGTGTGGGATTTCCATCTCTCTCATCCCATCCTGGTGAGAGAGTTTGTGTGAGGGGGATTCTTATCCTGTCCTGGTGCATGTGTGGGGTGAGGGTGATTCCCATCCTCTCATCCCATTCCATGACTTCATGTGTGATTCCCATCCCATCTTATCCATGTGTGCAGGTGATTCCCATCTGTCTCATGCCATCCCAATGCCCGTGTGTGATTCCCATCCCTCTCATCTCATCCCAGTGCCTGTGTAAGTGATTTCCATCCCATGCTATCCTGGTGTGGTGTGTGATTTCCATCCCTCTCATCCCATCCCAGGGAGTCTCTGTGTGTGATTCCTATTTCATCCCATCCCAGTGTTTGTAGTTCCTCTGCCATCCCAGGGGGATTCCCATCCCACTGATCCCATTCCATCTTGCTGCCTGCACTGGAGCCGACAATGGCTGTGCTTGTCTCCTCGCTCTCTCCCTCCCCTCACCCTCATTTCCCACCCCTGTCATTCCCACCCCCCAAACCTGACCCCATCCCATTCCTGGCAGGAATCTCACAGCACTCAGTGCCCCTGACAGGGTCGGGCAGGCCGGTGCAGAGTCCAGGCGTGTGCGGCACAGCCACCCTCCAGCGTGAGCCTGAGCTGTCACATGCTGTGTACTCGTAGTGGTACTCAGACTGCAGGAGACAGAGGGGGAACATGGGGGGAGCTACACTCCGAGACCTCCCGGACTACCCCCACACCCTGTGCCCCCTGAGAAGGGCTGGGCCTGCCCCTGGGCCCAGCTGTGCCTTGAAGGGATGGTTTTGAGTTAAGGTGTGGCAATGCCCAGCTGTGCCCAGGGCCTGGTAAACAGGGCTTGGGGAAGGTGCTCAGAGTGGGGGAGCATTGTGTCAGGGGGTGTCACTATGGGGGGATGCTGGGAAATGGGGGTGCTGTGGGTGGGGAATGATCTGGGTTGGGGGATGCTGTGGCAGGGGGTGCTCTAGGTGGGGTTGCCTGGCTGGGGGGGTCCTGGAGGGCTGCTTCAGGCAGCTCTCCAGGTAACATGACCCCCTCTCCCCCCACCCCAGGACATGTTCCCCTAGAGAGTGCTGTGGGGTCACCCAGGATCTCCCTGACAGCTCACAGGATGAGACAGCCTCAAAGCATGACAGCCCTGCACCCCCTCCCTGGTGAACCCCTGCTCGCCCCCATGTTCCTGGGAGCACATGGCGCTGTCACACCCCTTGGTGTGCCTTGGTGTGGCCGTGACACACTTTGCTCATCAAACAGCCACGGCACAACCTGGATATGGTGTGGGAGCACCCCAGGCATGGGGGGTGAGTGCTGGGGGGTCTAGGGGGAACCGGGAAGTGCTGGGGACAGCAGGGGCACTGTGACCCCACCCATCCTGCCAGCTGCACCAAGCTGGGACTGGCTTAAGGCGGACGAGGTGATGCCAGGGACAGATGGCGTGGGCAGGGTGAAGGCCACAGCTGGTGGTGCTGCTGGGGTTTGGGGTACAGGGGGAGCTCTCCACCTCCCGCCCCAGCTCTGGGGTGTCAGAGCTGGTGCTGTGGCTTCATGCTCCCAGCAGCTGCTGGAGCGTGGCAGATTGATGAGAAAACAACTGCTTTGATGTTCCCGTCAGCTGGAAATGTGGGGATGGGGGGGAAAGAGGGGGTTGGGAGGGAGATATGGAAGGAAAAGAGGGATTGGAGATGGAAAAGGGGGATTGGAGAAGGAAAAGAGGGAAAAGAGAGGTACAGGCAGCACGGAGCCCCCCTGGCCTTGGGAAGGGGACACAGAAGAAGGTCCCCACCACCCTGGGGGTACCCAGAGGGTCACCCCAACTTTCAGCAGCCCCAAACTACCACATTGCTCTTAGTCCCAAGGGATTCCCTTGGGAGAGGGTATTTTTTCTCTCTTCCTAAACTTTTCCAGCTTTCTATTTAATCTAGGTAAATTGACCTAATTCAACCCCAGAGTGGCTCTGGGGGTGGAGGGCATCCCAAACTGCCACTGTCACTCTGCTCTGGCAAAGGGAAGGGAGAAGGGCTGTCCCTAGTGAAGGACAGGGGACACCCCCTCTGGGGGACAGATCCCTCCGGGGGCAGGTGCCAGCCCCAGTCTATTGTTTCCAGCTCCGGATCATGGAACACGGACAAAAAATAATTGGATCACGGCAAAAAAAAAAAAAAAATTCCTGGCCCAGATTAAAAGCAGCCGCAGGTCTGAGGAGGGGGGAGGAAAATGGGGGAGTGGGGAGGGGACGACCCAGGGAGGGCATTTGGGGGTTCACCCGCTGTCCCCAAGGCAGACAGATCCTGGTGAGGGACATATCCCCCCGCTTTTCTTCACAGGATACTTTGGCCACCGTATGCTGGGCTGGAAATGGCACGTGGCCATTGGAATTGTCCCCCCAGCTCCTTGTCACCCCCCCAGGAGCACTCACGGAGGGTTTGGGGAGACCCCAATATGTCTGAGGGGTAGGGACTTGGGGACAATGATGGGGTGAGGCCAGTGGGGGTCAGTCCCCAAGGAGACCCTCGGGGACTGGCCCAGCCCCTGGGAGCAAAGACCCCTCCCCGGGCCCCCAGCGGGTCGGCCAGTCCCTCCCCGCTATAGGAGACACCCCACCCCCAGTGCCACCGGGACCTCCGACCCCTACCTGTCCCTTCCTTGTCCCCCCCATCCCATAGGGACCGGCCTCCCCGTGCTCCGGGACTCCGTTTCATCTCCGGGGTGCGTGAGGGGAATTTGGGGGTGGTGGTGGTATGTTACCGGTTGCCCACCCCACCGCCATTCCCGGTGCCGGTACCTCCTTGCAGACGTGTAGCTGCTCCCCGGTGCGTCCCGGTGACACGGTGACAGCCAGACACAGCACCAGCGGCATCCATCTGGCTCCGGTACCGGCCATGGCGNCCCGCCCCCGGGAACGGCACCCGGCATCGCCCTCGGGAACGGGAATAGGCACCGGGAGAGGAACTTCCGGGAACGGCACCGGGCATCACCCCCGGGAAAGAGCACCAGGAACGGAACCCCTGGCTAGGGCACGGAGCATCGCCCCAGGGAACGGGCAGCGGATCGCGAGTAGCACTCCCTAGAATGGCAGCCGACATCGCCTCCGGGAACGCTTGTCATGAGAACGGCACCGGGAATCGGCATCTGGAATGTTATTCACCGGGAATGGCACCGCGCACCGGTATCGGGAATAGAGACATGGGAATGGAACTCCCGGGAACGGCACCGGCAAGGTTATACCCCGGAATGAAACCGGAGAACAGGATCCCGGGAATGGTATCCCGGGAATGGCGCCGGGCATCGGCAGTGGGAGCGTTATCCATGAGAACGGCACCGGGAACCTCATCATCCTTGGGAGTGTGTCCCCGGAAACGGGAGTGGGAGTGTAATCCCCGGAACGTGTTCTCAGGAACGCCATGGAGAATTTATCCCTGGGAATCGAACTGGGAATGTTATTCCAGGAACAGCACCGGGACCGCCTCGGGGCATCACGCCTCAGCCTCCTCGCCCCCGGGCACAGCCCCTCCTCCTGGCCCCCGGGGGCTGGGGGAGGACCGGGAGGCAGCGAAGGGGGGTCAGGAGCCCCCCTGCACCCCGGAGCTGCCTCCATCCCACGGGGGACTGTGTCCCACGCATGTGCCCCGCAGGCCATGGCCTCACAGAGCCGGACCAGCCCCAGTGCACTGGGGACAGGACAGGGGACACAAGTGGCTGTGTTCTGAACCTGGGGGACACGAGGGACAGAGGGGGTACAGGGGATATAGGGACATGGGGAACACAAGAACATCTGAGACACAGAAAGATGGGGGACACAGGACAAGGGGAGTACAGGGGATATGGGAACACAGACACACAGGGACATGGGACAGAGGGGATATTGGAACATGAGGGACATGGAGGATACAGCAGAACACAACTGATATGGGGCTATAGAGAGACACTGAGTACACAGCTGATCTGGGAACACAGGGAGTTGGAGGACATAGGGGGACATGAAGGATATAGGCAATATGGGAACATGAGGGACATGGAGGACACAGAGAGATGGGGAACACGGGCACATGAGGGTCAGAGTCACAAGGGGACATAAGGAACAGAGCTGCTAAGGTGACACAGAGGTCCCAACTGGTGACACTTGTCCATCTGTGGTGGCGCAGGGATGCCAGCAGGTACCATGGGCATGTGGTATAGGAAGCCACAGGAAGGGGGTCATGCCTGTCCCCCTCGCAGCATGGGGACAACCCCATGAGTACTGGGCCACAGCTGCAGACAGTGGCATGGGGAAGCCATGCCCCACGCCATCTGCAGTGTCACCTTGGCAGATGAAGCCTGCCAGGCATCATTAAGCTGGTGACCCCCCTCCAAGTGTTCCCACAGCAGGGCCACCATCAGCTGCTTCTCCCAGTAGTGCTAGAATCACTGCTGTCCCCTCATCACCACCACAGCCTTGTCGCCACCACAGCCACCCCCTTTTCACCTCTGTGGCTGTCCTCTTGTGCCTATCCTCTTGTCACCACCCCTTGGTCACCACCCTACTGTCCCCTTGTCACCACCATGGCCATCCTCTTGCTACCACCACAGTTGTCCTCTTGTTATCACCATGGCTGTGCTCTCATTACCAGCACAACTGTCCTTGTCTCCACCATGGCTGTCCCCTGGTTACCATCACAGCTTTGTCAGCATCATGGCTGTCCCCATCACCACACACACCCAATAAAACACAGAAGCCACGCTTGCAGTGTCACACTCAGCGTGTTGCATAAAACTCACAGGTCTCATGAGAGTCCCCTGCGGAGGTCGCAGGGCCCGTGCCCAGCTCACACGTGTGTTATGGTACCAACACAGCCCTGTGCAGAGCCTTTGTGCCCCACACAACTGCAAGGCCCGGTGAACAACTCCCAGCCCGGCACGGAGCGTAAAGGGCCTCGCAGGGCTGGCACAGCCCCCTACAAAGCCCGCACGGAGCCTGGTGCAGAGCCTACTCCGCCTCCCCACGTGGCGGCACCGGTTGGGCCGGGGCTGTGCCGGCCCCGGGGCTGCGGACGTGGGCGCGGGTCAGAATCGCAGGGCGCTCAGCGGCCGCGGCCTCGCCTATCTGATCGACTCATCCCGCCCGGCCCAGCCGCACAGCGCCCGGGGGCTTCGCGGCGTCTTCTTCTCCCCTCGGCCCGGCGGAGCCCGGCCGATCGAATAAGATCAACGTGTA
>VZTN01030338.1:29427-42720 GCA_013400515.1 Erpornis zantholeuca | reverse complement strand
GGCGACAGGCGCAGCCAGCCGAGCGCCGACTCGCCCGACGCGGCTCCCGAGTAGCGGGCGGCCTCAATCGAGCGCCTATTGGGGGAGGTGAGTGTGCAGCACCAGTATGGCCCAGTGCCCGCCCAGTATCGCCCAGTGCCCGCCCAGTGCCCGCCCAGTGTCCGCCCAGTGCCCGCCCAGTATCCGCCCAGTGCCCGCCCAGTGCCCGCCCAGCTGCGCTGCCAGCGCCGGGCGCTCCTGACGCCCCGTTCGCCTAGGAGGTGCTAGTGCGGTCAGCTCTGTGTGACCAGTCCCCATCTTAGTCCTCTAGAGACCCCTCAGTATTCCCAGTAACTCAGTATTCCCCGCAGTGCACCCAGTCACCATTCCAGTTCTCCCAGGAACCCCCCAGTGCACCCAGTCACCATTTCAGTCCTCCCAGTAGCCCACCAGTACTCTCAGTAATCCCCAGTCTTCCCAGTAACCCCCCAGTGCAACCAGACCCCAGTGACCGCTGGGCTCCTCAGTAACTCGCAATCTCCCCATAACCCTCCAGCCCCCAGTGCTCATCCCAGCCCCCAGTAAGCCCCAGTCCTCCCAGTACATTCCCAGTGCGACCAGTCCCCATGGCAATGCCCCAGTAACCCACCAGTACTCCCAGTAACCCTCAGTCCTCCCAGTATCCCAGTACCACCCAAGTGCAACCAATCTCCATTCCAGCCCCCAGTGAGTTCTAGTCCTCGCAGTAACCTTTCAGTGCTATCTGATTCCCAGGTTCCACTGTAACTCCCAGTTTAAACTTAAGGCCCCCTCTCCAAGCACCCAGTCCCCATCCCAGCTCTTCCAGGCCCCCCAGTAATCCCAGACCCCCAATAAACCCCAATGCCTCCAGTATCCCAGTCCTTCCAGTAACCCCAATCTCCCAGTAACATCACGTGCCATGCAATCCCCATCCCAGTATCCCCCATAAGCCTCCCAACTGACTCCCAGTGCACCCAGTAACTCTCTGCACCCCCCATAACACCCAGTGCACCCAGTCCAGTTTCTCCAGTAACCCTCAGCTCCCACAGTAACCTACAAAAGCCGTGGTCCCAGGGCACCCAGCACCAGCATTCCCAGTGTTGCCAGTGCTCACAGCAATCCCCAGTGTCCCCAGGGTTCTCAATGCCCACCAGTGGCCCCAATGTACCCACAGCGGTGCTGGTGCCCCCAGCAGTCCCCAGTGCCTCCAGTGTTCCCAGGACCCCCAGCAAACCTAAGGCTCCCAGTGTCCCCAGCAGTCCCCGTGCTCCCAGTATTCCCAGTGCCCCCAGCAAACCCCAGTGCTCCTGGTACACCCAGTGTTTCCAATGTCCCCAGCGTCAACCTAGTGCCCCCTCACTGGGTCTGCTGCTCTC
Source organism: Erpornis zantholeuca (assembly GCA_013400515.1). NCBI lineage: Eukaryota > Metazoa > Chordata > Aves > Passeriformes > Timaliidae > Erpornis > Erpornis zantholeuca. The sequence continues at coordinate 41,344 of VZTN01030338.1, read as the reverse complement.
AGTGTTCCCTGTATCCCCAGCAGACTCCAGTGCCTCCAGTGGTCGCAGTACCCACACAGACCCAGTGTTCCCGGTCCCCGCAGTGTTCCCAATGTACCCAGCATCATTGTTCCCAGCGTTCACAGTGCCGCCACTGAGTCTGGTGCCCCCAGCACATCCAGTGCACCCAGAGTGGTCTCAGTTCCCCTCAGTGCTTCCAGTGTCCCCAGCAGACTCCAGTGTCCAGAGTGGGACTGATAACCCCAGTGCCCCCAGGAGCAGCCGTGGGCACAGTGCCAGCAGCCCAGCGCTGACATGTGTCACCGTCCCCTCAGCCTGGTCAGGGCTAATCCTGGGGATTAGTGCTTTTTGCTGATAGGAGAAGGGCCACCGTCACTGCCACTGTCACTGTCACTGGCAGGGCACAGGGACAATTTGCTGGTTCCATGGGGCTGGCCCCAGCTGTGTTCCTGCACCTCCAGACCCCCAGGGTGCAGGGACAAGGAGAGCTGGCACTGGGGAGATGAGGCTTTCACAGAGCAAGAGGGTGAGTAGGATGCCAGGGGGACAAGGACACCCATGCTGGCGGTGGCAGGTGACAACAGGGGCCACGCCAAGACACATCCCCAGGGCCAACATCTGCCTGTCCTCCAGTGTTCAGCCTGGGGACCCCTCGCTGTCCTTAGGTGCCAGAGCTTACGTGGAGAATTTCCATTCTCCTCCTGCTCCATTGCACACAGCCACCACGGTCAGCTGCAGCTCCCAGCGGGAGGGACATTGGGGGTTGATTTGGTCCCCAGTAGTGACAACATTGCCTTTGCCAGAGTGACAACAAAGTCTTGAGGAGCAGCACAGTGCTGGGTGGGTGCTGGGACTAGGGCATGAGTCTGTGGGACCCAGGGGAATGGGGATGGGGGGTGATGGATACCCCAAGGACAATGGGGATGCCAGGGGTGATGGAGACACAGGGGCAATGGAAACCTGGATGTTATAGGAACCAGGGAGTGGGGGACTTGGGGAATCCCAAGAGTGATGGGAACCTGGGGTCCTCAGGAGCAATGGGGAACACAAGAAATAATGAGGACACTGAGGGATGATTAACACCCCAGGGGTGATGGGGATCCCAGGGACAGTGAGGACTTGAAGGTTATGGGGACACCCAGGACAATGGGGACATCTGGACTGATAGGGACCCCAGTAGACTTGGGAACCCCAAGGGTGGAGAGGACACAAGAAGACTGGGACACCAGGGTGATGGGGACCTTGGAGTGAGGGAGATCCCAGAGACAATAGGAATCCTGAAGGTGACAGGGACTCCAAGAAGTAATGAGGACCCTGAGGGATTATGAAGGAGGACTCTGGATTATGTGTGGACTCTGGGCTGTATCCTCAGACCACAAGACCCCAGGGGCTGGGGGACACAGGGGCTGGTGTCCAGGATCTCACCCTGTGCTGGCATGTGGCTCCTCCCCACCCCCCAGTGACCCTGTCCCAGGTTGTCCCACCCCTTGTGGTGACCCCATCTCCCCATGACTCCATCCCTGATGACCCTTTCCCACTGGTGACTCCATGCTTCTGGAGACCCACTCCCTGGTGCTCCCATACCCTGCTGATCCCCCTGCCCCTCCAGAAGGTGACAGGAGCAATGTTCACTCCCCCGACCTGGTCCCTGATGGCCACAGGGGCCTCATTCAGCCTAAGAAGGTGCCAAACCCAATACAGGAGTCCTGGAGCCACCGGGACCTGCACCAGGAGCTACTTTTCATCCACAGCAGGTGGGCACAGAAACAGGTCTGTCTCCAGCTGGATGGCTGGGTGGGGTGGGCAGTTGAAGCCTGTCCATCTCCGTAGGGGGATCCTGCCCCAGCACAGGGCCAAGGTCCCACAGGTGCTGGAGAGCCATCGACTGAGGCAGCTGCGGGAGGAGCTGCAGGGACCTCCATCTGACCTGGAGCAGCAGCTGAGGAAGTGTCACCAGAGACTTCAGGAGGTCTGTGATGTCCCTTTGTCCTTGTCTGTCTGTCCCAGCCTCCATCCCTGTATCCAGGCCAGCCCTCCTGCCTTCACCTCACCATCATCCATCCATTCATCCACCCATGCATCCATACATACGAGCATGCATCCATCCATCATCCATCCATGTACCCATGAATCCATCCCCCTATCCAACCTCCATGCATCCATGCATCCATGTATCCATCTGTTCTCCATCCATCCATCCATCCATCCATCCTCCAAATGTCCATCCAGCTACCTATCCGTGTCCTTCCCTGGGGACAGCCAGGTGCTGATAGAGCTGTTGGGGCACTTGGGCTGAGTAATATCCAGGGAACTTGGCAGGTGCTGAGGGGAAGTCGGACGGGGTGGACATGGGTCAAGGGATAGCCAACAGTGACTAAGTCGTGGTGACAGCTGAGGGAATACCTGGGTCAGGAGACAGCTGAGTCATGGGGAGGGCTGGGGGGATCCCAACCAGGCCCCATGGCTGCCCCTCCTGCAGCATGAGTGGGAGGTGGCTGGGCCAGAGCTGGACCCTTGCCCCGAGTTCCTGCTGGTGCAGGACAGCCTGCAGAAGATTAAGCTGGTGGAGGCAGGTGCCCAGCAGACGTGAGCTGAAGCCAGCCCAGCAGAGGTCCCTGAGCCCCCTGGTACCCATCCCCAGCATATCCTGGCACTGGGAGCGGCACCTGGCACTGCCATTCTGGGTAAGCTTGTGGTCAGGGGCGAGTACCGGAGCCTTGGTGTCCCTGTGCCAGTGGCAACCAGGGTGCCAGGGCTGGAAGGAGCTGGTAAAGCCAGGGCAGTGCCACGGGTGGTGTAGGGGACGCAGGCAACACTCTCCCCCTGACCTGCACCTGCCCTGGCTCCATGAACCAGAAAACGTCAAATAAAGTCTTTTATCTGGTTTTTTTTAATGGAAATGGGAAAGAGATGGGGATGGGGTGGCATTATGATGGGCTGATGGCGCATGGTGGAGATGGAGGGTGGTCATGGTGGCCACTGGCTCATTTTGCCAGTGGTGCCACCAGCCCTGCTGCAGTTGGTGTCCATCCAAGGCCTTCAGCCATACCCTGGTGGCACAGAGCCTTCCTCACTCCTTCAGTCTCCCTCTTCTTTCTCCTCTATCTTCTCCTGGTGTTTTTTTCCATTTCCACAGTTAAACGTGTTTCACCCCTGCCCCTTCCACCTGCAGCTGGAGACTGCTGGGAGGGAAGAGGAGGCACTGGTTTGAATAGGTCTCACATCAACAGCCCCAGGCTGACAGCACTACCCTGGGCACCAAGGTGGGGGGGAACAGGCCATTGTTCTGGGGAGTCTGCACCTCCCGCCCCTGACTGCTCCCTGCATCCTTTGCCTGCTCCCTGCCTTCTCACCCCATCCTGTCCAGCCCTGTCCCATGGGGATGAGCCTCTTCCCCATCCTGCCAGGTGCAGCAATGCAGGATGTGCCCAGCTCACCCCAATCCAGCACAGAGGGGCCACAGTGGCTGCAACAACATATTCCCACAGCCTGGGAGAGCCTTGGCACCATCCTGACACAATCGTGGCACCATCCTGTCACAGTCCTGGCACAGTCCTGGCACTGTCCTGCTGTGCATGGCCAGGGCAAGGATGGGGACAGTGGTCCCTGTGCTTGTATGCCTGAGCCTACATGGCACTAGGGATGGAGCCTCCAACAAGCACCCTGCTAGGCTGTGCCGGACTGCAGTGCCACACCACCCCAAATTGCACCACCCCATGCTGTGCTGTGCCAGGCCATGCTGTGGCACATCTATACTGTGCCATTCCGTGCCGCGCCACACAGTTCCATGCTGCACCACACAGTCCCATGCCATGATATGCCACGCTGTACCAGGCTGAACCGCACCGTACCATGGCATACCATGTCAACACAAACCAAACCACGGCAAAGCATCCCATACCATCCCATATCATTCCATGCCACAGTGAGCCATGCCACACTGTACGTTCCCATGCCACCCACCCCATACCATACAGCACCGTGCAGTGCTTTGCTATGCAGTGCCATTCCATGCCATTGTGTGCCATGCCACACAGTGCCGTGCCGTGCCGTGCCATTCCATTCCGTGTAGCGCCGTGCGGTGTAGCCGCTGGGAGCCGTCCAGAGGGGCGGAGCGGAGACCGGGGCAGGTGTTGCTCACCCCGCTCCTCCCTCCGCTCAAGCCCAGACCCGTCGGTGCCCCGGCGCAGCAGAGCCGGTAGCGGCGGCGGGCCCAGGTAAGGGATTCTCCCACCCCGCCGGGAACCCCGGGACGTCTGCCCTGCCTCTGACCGCCCAGTGCGACGTGGAGCGGGTTGGGGAAACTGAGGCACGGCGCTGGAAAACCGGTGTGAATCCCCTCCCCCTCCGCCCCACTGCCCCCTTTCACTCCCTCCCCAAGAGTTTAGGGGTCTCGGGGTGCCGGGAACTCCCTTTCCCAGGCCGGCGGCCGCTCCCACCCCAGGATCCGCCGCCAGCCCAGGCGGAAAAGAAAGGAAAACTGTCGGAGGTGCCCAGCGAAACCAGCTGGGGCGGGAGCGAGGGCCCCCCCGGTGCCCCCCCGCCGCACCCCGACCACCTTTGACCCCTTCGAAAGTGTCACCCTCCCCCCGCCCCGCGCTGTCCTCACCCTTTATTTATGGTAGGACCTACAAGAAGGCAAAGCAAACATAGCCTCGCCTCTCTGCCGGCGCCATCGCGGCACGCTCGGGGTGTCATGAGGGGTTTTAGGGGTGCAAGGTGGGGAGCACCCATGGGTGCAGCACGGCTGGGGGCGTGGGGACGAGCTGTGTCCCCGCTGTTGCCCGCAGGGTCTCGGCGCGGCATGGGGGAGGCAAGTGACACGGACAGCGGGATCATGCTACACTCGGGTGAGAAGGGGGGTTGGGGGTGAGGGAGATTGTGGGGTGCGCCTGTCGCCCATGAGTGCTCTGATAGACGTGCCCCTCCTTCCCAGGCAGAGAACGGAGCACTTAGGTGCACGGGGACACGCTGGGGACACACAGGAGCTGCTTGGGGAAAGCTTTGGGGAAATGAAGGGGTAGAGGAATAGGGGCTTCCACTGGGTTTGGGGAGGCACCCCAAGTGTGGTGGGGGGTGCTCTGGACAGGATTTGACTCAGACAGGTTTGGCTTTGAATGGCTGAGTCAGACTGAAACCTTCCTCCTGTCCTCCCCCCCTTCCCCAGCCGGGACGTCACACGTGTCCCGGGGGGGGCCTGAAGCACCCATGGTGCTGCTGGGGGAATTTCATGCTGCTGGGGGATTGGAGGACCCATGGGTGCTGCTGGTGGGGGGAGTTCCTGGATACCCTGGGGGCGTTGGAACACCAATGGGTGCTCTGGGTGGGGGAGACAGGTGTCCCAGGAGAATCAGAATATCCGCGGGTGCTGCCGGGGGGGAAGGGAGCTGCTTTGGGGCAGCTGGAGCACCCGTGGGTGCTGCTGGGAGAGTCATGGCTGCTTTTTCCTCCCCTTGCGGTGGGGGGAAAACTAAGGCAGGGAGGCTGTGGGGTGGTGGGGGGTGGTACCTTGGTGCTCTCATCACTACAGACATCTGTGTGTCCGTTCCAGGTCCTGACAGCCTGGCGTGCCCCCCGAAGGAGCGGGTGCAGGCGGGGCGGCGGCAGCAGCAGGCGCTGGAGGCCCGGCTCGACGGCTGCGTCCAGGAGCTGCGGCGGCTGTGCCTGCGTGAAGCGGTGAGCAGGGCACGGGGAGCCCCTGCCTGCCCTCACATTCTGCCATGGCTCTGCTCAGTGTCCCTGTGCTGCCCTCAGGAGCTGACGGGGACCCTGCCCCACGAGTACCCTCTGAAAGCCGGTGAGAAGCCCCCCAAGGTCCGGCGCAGGATTGGGGCTGCCTTCAAGCTGGATGAGATCGTCGTTCTGCGTGGGGTGGTGAGGGGGTCCCTGGGGTGAAAAGGGGGTGAGGACCCCTCCCCGTCCCCATGCCATGCCATCCCATCCCATCCCATCCGCTGTGGAAGCTGCCTGAGGGTTACCTGGAAACGACACTATCCCTATCCCATGGGTGGTGGTTGGGTGCCAAGTGCTGTAAATGGGAGGGGCGGGGGGTGCTTCCAAGCATGATCGATGATGTTGGGGTGCTGAGATGCCCCAGTTGTTTAGGTTCTGAATGTGATGTTTGGTGTTGGGGTGCCCAGGGGATGGGACAAGGTGGGGTTTCAAGCATGATGGGTGGTGGTGGGGTGTTGAGTTAATGGGTTATCATGGAGTCCTAAACATAATGTGTGGAGTTGGGGTGCCAAGGTAATGGGTGGGGGGGTACCAGGTGTGATGGGTGGTATCTCGTTGGGGTGCCAGAATTATGGCAGGAGGTGGGTTTCAAGTGTTATGGGTAGCGGTGGGGTCCTGAGCATGATGGGTGGTGTTGGGATCCAAGAGCGGTGCTGGGTGTTGGGGTCCCTGATGAGATGCTGGGAGGTGTTGGGATCCCAAGTGCTGCGGATGCTGTTGGGGTGTTAAGCACGATGTGGGGCTTGGGGTGTTGAAGTGTGGTTCTGAGCATGTCCCCCACCCTCAGGACCCTCTGGAACGGGAGCGGGCGCTGCAGCTGCAGATTGCCGAGGCCTCACGCCGGCTCTGCCACGAGGAGAACATTGGCCGGCGGGTGCGCAAGAGGCGGCAGACGGCAGCGCTCCGGGAGGAGCAGAAGCTGCGGGACCTGGAGCAGGTCCTGAGCCAACGGCGGCTCCTGGCAGGGCAGCGGGACACCAGCACTGCCGAGGGTGAGCCCCCTGAGCCCCCCAGCTGGTGGGGGGATGCTGGAAGGCAGGGAGGCAGAATGGGGTACTGCTTGGCTGGGTGTCCTTAGGGAATGCACCTGAATTCCCCATTCCCTGTGAATGCACCCCACTGGATGCAGCCCAGTTCTTCATCCCAAGTGCATGCACCCCTCTGGATACACCCCAGTATGCCATTCATAATGCCTGCACCCCAGTTCCCCATCCCTGGTGAATGCACCTCTCTGGATTCACCCCAACTTTCCATCCCCTGAGAATACAACCCAGTTCTACACCCCCAGTGAATGCATCCCCTCGAATGCCCCCCAACATACCATCCTGGTGAATGCACCCCAAATCCCTATCCCTGCTGAATACCCTTGGATGCCCCCTGGAAGGCCTTCTCTGGTACATGCACCTCAGTATGCTCTCACTGTCAATGCACCCTGTTGAAGGTACCCAATACTTCATCTCTGGTGATTGTATCCTCGTGAGAGCACCCCAAAACTTTGTCCCCAGTGCATGCACCCCAACACACCATCCTTTGTGAATGAACCCCAAAACTCCATCCCTGGTGCATGCACCCTGATAAACCATCCCCAGTGGTACCCCAGTGAATCCACCCCAATACTTCACTTCCATTGATTGCAACCCCCTGAATGAATCCCAATACTTCACCCTTGCACCCCATAACTATCCCACATCACCCATCCTCAGCACCTGCACCCAAAGTGGGGCAGGATGTGGCCCAGCTGCCATGTGCCCATCCCAGTGGCAGCCATCCAAGGGGGTCCCCATTCTCTCCGTCCCTGTTGCCTTCAAGGACCAGAGCTATGGCGGTGGCGGCAGCTCCTTCCCTGCTGGTACCCCCAGCCTGCCCATCCTGGGCAGGCTGGGAACTGCACGTGGCTTGGTAGAGCCGGCCTGGCCGGTACCGCTGCCGTCCCGGAGCGTGTTGGGACAGGCGGTGTGGGAGAGGGGAGCGGAGGCCTGCGGGGATGCACTGGGTGGTGGCGGGGCCGTGGGAGCGCTTTGGCACCCGGAGGCGGCCCCGGGTTCCATTCTCACAGGGCCCTGCCCCACAGAGCTCAGTGCCTCCGACGAGAGCTCCATGTCTGACACCGGCCTGCTGGAGGAGGGTGAGGGGACTGTGGGGACCAGGGGGGACACCAGCATACCCCTTGTATGCTTCCTCTATTCCAACCCTTCCTGTGTCCCCTCTATCCCAACTCTCCACGTATCCCCTCCATCCCACTTCACTGCCACTCTCCCCTCCGTGCCATTCCCCTGTGTGTCCCTTCCATCCCAACCCCCCACATGTCCCCTCTATGCCAACCATCCAGCTGTTCCCTCCATCCCAACCCTCTCTTTGTGTCCTCTCCATCCCAACCCTCCATTTCTCCTACAGAGGACACACGGCCACCAGGACCTGCCACCCCACAGAAGTCCCCATCTCCAAAGGACCCCATCGAGGAGGAGGAGGAGGAGGAGCTTCTGATGGCTCCTGCCACTCCCTGGCAGGAGACCATCCTGGACAGACCCTATGAGAGGGCCAAAAATCCTGGTGCTGACCCTGAGGATGGGGAAGCCCAGAGCTCCCAATGCTTTCTTGGGTCCCTGATGGCTGCTCCTGCCAGCTCCTTGGCCCCTGGCACCCCTGACCCCTCACACTCCCCCGTGTCCAGGGCAGGGGACCCTCCCTACCGGTTCGTCCCCATCCGGACCCTGGTGCTGTGCCGGCAGTCGGGTTCCAGTGCTCCCAGCACCCCAGAGCCATCAGGACGGCGGGGACACACTCTGAGGTATGTCCTGAGCATGGAGAGGATAGACAAGGGCTTCTGCAAGGGAGGATGGAGATAACCCCATGGAGAGGGGGGTGGAGATAACCCATGGAAGGAGGATGGGAATAATGCTGTGAAGATGATGGAGCTTAGTTCATGGGGAGGCTGTTGAAAATAATTCCATTGGAAGGATGGAGATTGTCCCACCGGGAGTAAGATGGAGCTAACCCTGTGGGAAGGAGGATGGGAATAATCCTGTGGGAAGGAGGATGAAGAGAACCTCGTGGAGATGATGGCACTAAAGCTATGGGGAGGAGGATGAAGATAATCCCATGGAGAAGATAATGGAGAGAATGACAAGGGAAGAGTGGACCTACCTGTGGGGAGGATGGAGAAAATCTTGTGGGGAGGACAGACATAATCCCATAGGGAAGGGATGGAACTAACCCCATGCAGATGATGGAGCTCAGTCATGGGGAGGATGGAGGCAATATTATGGGGAGGATGGAGGTAATCCCAGAGACAGGATGAGGATTATCCTATGGGGATGTGGAAGAAAACCCTATGGGGAGGATGGACAGAAATCCATTGGGAGGAGGTTGGAGATAATTCCATGGAGAGGATGGAAGTAGCCCTGTGGAGATGATGGAGGTCAGCCCCATGGGGAGGATGAATTAATCCTGTGGGAGGAGGCTGGAGACTGCCCCACAGGGAAGCTGGAGCTAATCCCATGGGAGGAGGCAGGATGTCTCCCCACCAGGTGGCTGTGCCCCACACCCATGGGTGCACCTTTCCCAGGGCTCGCCCTGGCTTTGGGGCAAGGGGAAGGGTCCTCCTGCAGCCACAGTGTCTTGCCTGCAGGGTGGACCCGTGCTGGCAGCCAGCCGAGCCACGGGGCCGCAGTGCCACACCCCGCCGGCGCCCCACCTACTACACGGTCACCGTGCCCACCTCCTGCATCCTGACCCCCGGCCCTGCGTGCCGCTCTGGCTCTGACGACAGCATCTCCGACCTCTCCAGCATCTCCCACGCCACCTCCCCGAGCAGCAGCAGCCCTGATGTGTCCTTTGCAGTTCCGCTGCCCCTTGCCAGGCCTGGTTACTACCCGCGGGGTGCCCTCCAGTTCCTGCCGCCCGCCGGCCCCCCGGCTTTCCTGTACGAGCAGGACCTGGCCCCGCTGCGGTACCAGCGCCTGGTGCCCTCGCGGAGCCGCATTGTGCGCACACCCTCGCTCAAGGACTATGCGCCTGCTGGGGCCTGGGGGCTCTCCAAGGCTGCTGTCACCAAGGAGCTCAAGTCGTGGCACCAACGTGCCCAGCTGAGGGGTGCCCGGCCCCACTCCCTCGACCGGCAAGGAGCTTTCCAGAGACCCCATGGTGGGACCGCTAGGGATGGGCCCATTGCTCATGGAGTCCTGTCACTGGTTCAGGTAGGACACGGTGTCTGGCTGGGGTAGGGATGGGAGTGGTCATGTGGGAGAAGGGAGACCCCTGGGTGCTGTCCTGCAGGTGACATGAGTTGTCACCCTGAGGTAGTGTAGGGACATGTGGCTCTGGTGGGGTTCCATGAGGATTTTTAGAGCAGGAGTGAAGCCCTGAGGGGGTCCATGGGGTCCTATGAGGGTTGTTGGGGCAGGACTGGAATCCCAGAAGGGACCCTGGGGTGGGACCATGGTCTCAGGAGGGTCCTGAGGAGAGGATCAAGGTCCTTTAAGATCCTTAGGGGCAGGATCAGGACTCTGAGGGTCTTCTGAGCAGGTCCAAGGTCCCATAGGTTGAATCTGGAGGTCTGATGGTCCCTGGGGCAGGACCAGGGTCCTGACTGGGTTCCTGTGGGAAGATGAAGGTCCTGGGGGAATCACAGGGGAAGAATACAGGTCCCAGAAGGGTCTCTGGGATAGGACTGTGTTCCTGAGGAGGTCCAATGGCCAGGACCAGGGTCTTGTGAGGGTCTTGGGAACAGAAGTAAGGTCGTTTAAGGTCCTTTGGGGCAGGATGAGGACCCACTAAGGGGGGGGTCCCATGGGCACGTTTAGAGTCCCGTGTGGGTCCCAGGGGCAGAACCAGGACCCCTGGGGCAGGACTGGGGTCCCATGTGAGTCCAGGACCAGGACCTTAAGGGGCTCTCTGGAGCAGGACTGGGGCTCCATGTAGGTCCCTACTTTCTCTTGAAGGTACCAAGGGCAAGACCAGGACCCTCTGGGGGTTCCTGTGGCAGAACTGGGGTCACATGGGAAAGATCAGGACCTTAAGGGCAAGACTAGGGTCCCATGAGAGTCTCATGGGAAGGACCAGGACTTCAAGGGGGGTCCCTAAGGCAAGACCCATGTGGTCCCTCCTGTCACACCCAGGTTCCCACAAGCAGGACTCATGTGGGTCTCTGGGGCAGCACTCAGATGGCCTTGAGCGGGGAAGGGTCCCTGCAGACATTTCAGGGGCCAGCTCCCCCTCTTCTCCTGGGGGTCTCGCTGGGACAAATGCACCCATGGCACAGCTGGGACACATGCTGGGCAAGTGGGGACCTATGGCCATGCCCCACAACCGGGATGTGCCCCCGGTGGCGCCCCCAAACAGGGTGGGGTCCCAACACCCACAGGGTCTTTGTCCCCCCAGGGGCCCCCGGTGCAGGTGCTGCGGCGCTCGGCAGCCGGCATGCCTGTGCAGGTCTACGTGCCCGAGAACGGCGAGATCGTCACACAAGTGTGAGTGCCCACAGCCCCGCCCAGACCAGGGCGGGGGGCACATCCTGGCTGGCCCAGGGACGGCGGGGACGTCTCATGCCTTCCCACCCCGGCGTGGGGGCACGGGCGGGAGCCACAGCGGGGCGGCAGGGGCTGGCCCCCACCCTGTGTTCCCTCACTGTCACTGCGATGCTGATAGGGACACTATGACCCCAATGCTTACGGTGACCTTGGTGTCACCACGATCCTGGAATTGGGGTTCTGGTCTCTAATAAAGGTGGTTTTTGAGATACGTTTCCCTCAGGTTGTGTCACCTCCATGTCCCCCATCCCTGGGTCCAGTTGGCATTGCCAGGATGGGACCCCGTGGATTTGGGGTCTGGCTGTGCTCGAGGCAGTACTGGGGTGACCCCAGTGCCAAGAGGGTGCCCCAGATCCGGCTGTGCACCCGTGGATGGGAAAGGGGCAAGGAATAGAAGAGAAGGATGGAATGGAGGTGAGGGGTGCAGGGCTGGGGTGCAGGAGGGTGGAAAGGAAGGGTGCAGGGGAGGGGTGCAAGGATGGGTGAAGGGATGGGAAATAAGGAATGAAGGGGGAGGGAGAAGGGGTGCTGAGAAGGGGAATGCTGGGGAGCAGGGGTTAGGGACAGGATTGGATGTAGGGCATGGGGTGCGAGGGAGTGGTGCAAGGACAAGCGAAAGCATGGGGGGCAGGAAGAGGGGAAATAAAGGGAGCCGG
>VZTN01030338.1:0-21908 GCA_013400515.1 Erpornis zantholeuca | reverse complement strand
CCCGCAGCGCGCCGCTCCGCCCCCGGTTCGTTAACGGCGGCCCCGGCGTGTAACGGCGCCCCCTGCCGGGCCTCCCGCTCCCCGGGACAGGCACTGCCCCTGCCCGCCCCGGCCCTCCCCGGTTTTAGGTGACACCGCCGGTGTTCGGGTGATGCCTCTGGTGCTCCTACCCCGGGGCCGGCCGGATGCTCGGTGTGGGATGTCCAATGACCCCGCGGTGCCCGGTTGAGGTCTCGCGTTAGCAGGGGCCGCCCCAAGGGGCAGGAGCGCGGGGACAAGGGGCGTGGGGATCCCCCGGTACCGATACCGCTCCTCCCGCTTGGCCCACGGCCCTGTGCGGCTGCAGAAATGCCCCTCAAAACGGCGTTTCGCTGGTACCGGGAGCCGCCTCTCAGCCGCGCACGTGGGTGTCCCGGGACAGGGGGAGCCTCTCAGGGGATACCCGGGTGCTGCTGCACTCCCAAACCGGCCCCGGGCCCGTCGAGCCGGGGGGAAAAGCAGTTCTGAAAGCAACTCCTCGGGAGTTTAGAGTGACCCTGAGGCATCTCCAGGGTGCTCAGTTCTGGGTGGCCTCAAAGGGTTTAGGGTGCCCACTTCTGGGTGACTCCAGGGTTTTGGGATGTCTGCATGGCTCTGGATGCCTGGTTGTCCGTGTCCAGCAGCAGCAGGGTGCCCCGTTTGGGGGGGTTTGGGTGCCCCATTTGGGGGCGTTCTGGGTGAGTGGGTGACCAGGGACACCAAGGTTGGGGCAGCCAGGTGGTCCCAGGGTGCCCAGTTCAGGGTGGACTGTGGGTGTGGAAAAGGGAAGAGCTGCCCCCAGCCATTCCCAGACATGAGCCCATTCCCAGACACCCCCTGCGCCCCAGTCTGGGGTCTGAGGGTGCGGAGCTGTCCGGAGGCACGGGAAGCGTCGGGTGAGCTTTATTGCTGATGCAGTGGCCACAGTCATACAAATTGTGATCGAGGCGTCACGACAGGAAGGATGGGCATCACATGACCCCAAAACCCACTACCCCCCTTGAGCCAGTGGTTTCCCTACTCTCCTGGGATGGATTTGGTTTTCATGCTCTGAGGGTTCTGGGGTCCTCCAGCAGTGCTGTGGGTGCATAAAAAATGCCCCGAGCTCCTGGTGCCAGCCTGGCTCCCCATGTCCCAGCACTTCCATGCCCCCTCTCTCCCTGGCTGCTCCCTTCTCTGACCCTCCCATTCCTCCTGACGTCTAGCCTGAACCCCCGACTCTGCAGTCACTGCTGTGCCTGAATCCCAAAACTCTGCTGGCCACCCAAAGACCTTGTGGTGATGTGATGATGGTCTGGTTGTCCCCTGCTCCCTCCCCAAGGTTGGGGGTACTTGTGCTCACCCCAAGCTGGATCCTGGATAGAGGGTGCCAAACCCCTTCATTGCACTCTGAGGGGGGATTTCCACAAGGATCAGCTCTGCAGACCCCTGCTCTGTTCTTGGCATCTCCGGCGGGGCACGGTGCTGGCAGAAGAGCGAGCTTGAAGGCTTCACAACCATCAAAAAATAAATACAATGTCCTCCATCATGTCCTGCTGGGCCTGGCCTGTCCTCCGTGTCCCAGAGAGATCCCTGCTCCTTGGCGTCGGTCACTGCAGGTTCCAAAGGGCTTGTCATGGAAACAGTCACGAGAAAGGTGAGTGTCTGGGGGTCTGCCATGGGCTGAAGGGGAAAAATCCTTCCGCTCCCTACTGCAGCAGCTTCGGCAACTCCACCTGCAGGGAAGGACACCCCATTACTGGGAGATAATGGGAGGTGCTGCAGGAATGTCCCTGACATGGTCCAGGGATATCCAGGGCAGGGATAAATGGGATACTGGTGAGAAATTCCTCCCTGTGAGGGTGGGGAGGCCCTGGCACATGGTGCCCAGAGAAGCTGTGGCTGCCCCATGCCTGGAAGTGTCCAAGGCCAGGTTGGACAAGGCTTGGAGCAACCTGGGATGATGGAAGGTATCTCTGCTCATGGCAGGAAAGAGATGGTATCTAAGGTCTCCTCCAACCCAAAGCATTCAATGACCTCTTTCTCTTGGCCAGGCTGGCTGTCCCCACACTCCAGCCCATGGACAGCCTAGCAAGGACACAAACCACCTGGAGTGTATGAGAGGTTTCAAGGCTCCATTCTGGGACCAGCACTGGACATGCAGCCTCTCCAGCCATCCTGGGCCACCTCCCACCCCAGGGGCATGGGCTCAGCCACAACAAGAAGATATCAAGAGTGCAGTGAGTGTCCCTTGTGTCCCAACCCCTGGATCCTGGTGGATCTGCCAAACACAGGAGCTCTGCCAAGGGATGGATCTCCTGTTGGATGCTCTGCCAAGGGATGGATCTCCTGATCCCATCTGCTCTGCAGGGATGGTGTTAAAGGATGGATCTTCCTTCCCCATGTACATGGCAAAGGGCTGGATCTGCCCTGTGCAGGGGTTGGGAGCATGGACACCCCACTCCAGAGAAGGACACTGCCAGACTGACAGTGGTGATGATCTCAGCCCCCAGCCCCTAGCCCCACCCAGTGGGCCTGCACTTGCCTTCTTGAGCTGTTTGAGGTTGCTGGAACGAATGGCTGCCAGGAGCTGGTCCCGAGAGTTCTTCTCCTGGACTGGTAGCGCCCGGTCTCCCAACTTCCTCTGTGTGGCTGGTGAGAGTGAGTTCTTCAGGTTCTCATTGATCATCAGTGGTGGGGCAAGCGGGGGAGGAGGTGGAGGTGGTGTGGCGGGTGGCCCCCCTTTCTTGGGAGAGCTTTTGGGGGAAGCCTTAGGGGATGGCTGCGGGGATGCCTTGGGGGACCCCTTCGGCAGCACTCCGGGCTTGGGCACCTCCAGGAGGTCTTTCTTCTCCCCCCGTTCCTGTGCCAGTTTCTGCTCCTGGAGGCGTTTCTGCCTCTGCCTGTCCATGTTTCGGCTCAGCAGGTTGGTGACAGTCATGCGTGGCCCAGCCAGCTCGAAGTGGTAGCCCAGCTTCAGGAGTGTGGTGTTCTCCTTCAGGAGCTTGGCGATCTCCATCTCTGTCTTTCCCCCACAGATGTGCCGCTGGTTGTGGAAACGTAGTTCCGTCAGCGTGTTGTTCTGCAGCAGTGCCCGGAAAATGGCCAGGATACCCTTGCCCGTGATGTGGTTGGAGTCCAAGTTGATGCTTGTCAGCACCTTGTTGGACTTGAGCATTATGGCAATGGCGAAGGCCACGTGGTCGTCAGCGCGGGTGTTAGCCAGGGCGAACACCTTGACCACAGTGTTGAACTCCAGGGCCTCGGTGAAGCGCACCAGGGTCTCGTTGTTGATGCAGTCTGAGTTGTTCACGTTGACTTCGGTCACATCAGCATCATTGTTCTTCACCTTCTCAATGAGCTCGTCAAAGATGCTGGAGGCTTCATCGTCCTTGGCTTGATCTGCAGAGCTGCTGGAAGAAGGCTTGGAAGGGCTGCTCTTGGCTCCTGCCTTGGCCTCCTGTTTCTCCTCCACCTTTTCTGCCTTTTCTGGCTCTGCCTGGGATTTATCCTTCTCATCTGCCTTGGATTTTTTCACAGCTGAACCCTTTTCCTCTTTTTTTGTATCTTTTTCTTTCTTACTTTCCCCTTCTATGTCTTTTTCTGCCTGTTTCTTTGATTCTGAACTCTTCTCCTCCTTTTTGTCCTTCCCTGTGTCCTTTGATGCTGAATCCTTTTCTTCCTGCTTTTTTTCCTTCTCTGTCTCCTCCTTTGCTGCTGAGACCTTCCCTTCTTCCTTTTTATCCTTCCCTGCATCCTTCTTTTTTAAATCTGAGGCCTTCTCTTCCTCCTTTTTATCCTTCCCTGCATCCTTCTTCAACTCTGAGCTCTTTTCTTCCTCCTTTTTGTTCTTCCCTGTGTCCTTCTTCAACACTGAACACTTCTCTTCCTCCTTCTTGTCCTTCCCCATCAGCTTTTTCTCCATGGCCTTGACTTTATCATTCATGGCTTTGTTCTCTTTGCTCTTGGTCTCAGACTCAGCTTTACCTCTCAGGTCTGCTTTCTGAACACTTTCTTCCTTTTTAGAGTCTTTTCCCACTTTAGTATCTCGTTTCTGGGCCAGGTCTTTGGAGGGAGATTCCTTTCCTTTTTCTTCTTCATTTTTGTCTCTCTTACTCTCGCTCAACCTGCTTTCCTAGTGAGAGAAAAACACCTGGGAATTACAGAGACAGGTGCCTCTGACCTACAGACTTGCCACCCCAGTCTCACTGTCACCAACCTCTGTCACATGGGAACACCCTGCAGCCTGTGGCTGGCCTTTGGAAGAGGATTGTATGGCCCAGCCAAGGTCCCAGATCCGGGGAAGGGTTCAGCATCTGAGTGCCTTGAATGTAGGCAGAGCCTGCAGGACCCAGGTGTGATGAGATCCTGCTGCAGCTCTCTAAGGCAGCTCTGCTCTCCTTCTGCCTCCAGCCCCTTCCCAAAGGGCTTGGAGGTCTGCAGGACACCCTCTCTAACAGGCCATAAAATAACAGGCTGTAGGAGGAACTCCTCCTCTCATACTCCCTACAAGTTATCATTTTTTAATCATTTTTCTAGCTAGGAATGGAGGTCGTGCCTGTCTCCCTGTGAGCCCCAGGTGCTTTCTCACCTTTCCTAAATTGTTTCCAGCTGTATGCTTAGTGGCTTTTCACAGCCCAACACTTCCCAGAGTATCCTGGATGTGTGTGCAAGGAGGGGAGCACCCACAGCAATGTCCCAAGTGACACTGCTGACCCAGCAGTCACTCCCACCCTGGACTCTCTGAAACCATTCTCCTTTCAACAGCAGTTTGCACTTTTGAGCAGAAAACCAAGGAAATGGGAGCATGGCATTTATTGCTTTCTCATGCATGAGGTTCTCCTAGCAGATCTGTTTCCAGTGTCCAAAGACATCATAAGAGGGAAGGGCTTAACTTGGAGAGTCTATGGGAAGGTCAGAAGGAAGTTTTGGTAATTTTTAGAAGCACCTGACCCTTGCCCTTGGCACAGCCTGTCCTGGGCATTGCTGCTGGCCTCAACCAACTCCAGCAGCTTGGGGACACAGCCAATGCCTTGTTGCAGCCTTCACCCAAGGCTGAGGGGGTGGGAGGGGTCTCCATCAACATTGGTATGACCTTTGATATGGCTCCAGTCCTTCACTCTAAACTGCCAGAGGGCAGAGGTAGGTGGGATATTGGGAATAAATTCTTCCCTATGAGGCTGGGAAGGCCCTGGCACAGGGTGCCCAGAGCAGCTGTGGCTGCCCCATACCTGGAAGTGTCCAAGGCCAGGATGGATGGGGCTTGGAGCAACCTGGGCTAGTGGAAGGTGTCCCTGCCCATGGCAGGGGGTGGAATGGGATGAACTTTAAGGTTCCTTCCAGCTTAAACAAGTGTGGGACTCCATGACATGAAATACATCCATTCCAAAGGGAGAGGAGCCAACGCTTCAGGTGGCTGAAGGCAAATGAACTTGACACTGGGACCAAGTTTGCGGCACAGTGGAGGATCCTAACATAAATTTCACATCAAAATTTGGCAATTTAAACCTCCTTCTCCTTCCTCTAGGGAGCTAGGGGACACATAAGTCCTTACAGGTTTGGATCATCATCTTTGCTGGGGGATTTTAGGACTCCAGGGAAAGCAGGAAGTAAGATGCCTCTGGGAGGTGCAGCTGTGATGCCTTTACAGTCTCCCTGGACCCTCTCATGATTAGGACAGCACTGTGGCTTCACCCAGTGCCTGGAACCCCCAAATCTGAATCCAGACACCCCAGTCCGCAGTCAGGCTGTCCTACTCCTCTTCTCCATCCCGGGGCTCCATGGTGTCCATGGTGAGGCAGCATGCGGCTGAGCTTTCCCCAGGCGCAGCACTGCCAGCTGGGACAGATTTTTTGTGGAAAGAACTGGCTGTGCATGGGTAGCCCTGGGGACTGTTTGTACCTGGTGTATAAACAGATGCCATCGGGAACGAGAGAGCTGTTTATTTAGTTAAGAGATTTCTTGGCTCCCTGGCACAAGGCTGAACAGGGACAGGAAGGCTCATGCCAGACCCCTACAGAGCCTGGCCTCGTGTCCACACAGTCCCCACTGTTGCCACCCCAAGGACCAGGGATAGGGCTCCCAGAGGTGTCCTGGGGGCTGCAGGGAGCAGGTGATGTCACCTCCTCTGGTACTGAGCCAGGGGTCCTTCTCGCCAAGCTCTGGCCTGTTCTCAGCACCAGGATGGTGTACGGATGCTCAGTGACATCCTGAAGCATCTTGCTGGAGGAAGAGCCCTGGCAGGAGGCCTGTGGGATGAGGACACTGCTGTTTCACTGCCAGTGCCCAACAAGGCCTCTCCAAGGTGTTCGGGAGTGCTCAGGTTGCAGGTTCCTGTGAGAAGGGACATCCATCCCCCTCAGGGGTCTCTGACCCTTTGGTGACCACAGGCTGAGCACCCCTTGAGTGAGAGCCATCAGCCTCATCTCCACACCAACTGCTCCAAAAATCTTCTTCCCAGCCCAACATCACCAAGCCTGATGCTGGGGAGCCCTGAGTCTCCCCTGAGCACTCAGGGCATATCCAAGACCAAGGCGAGCAAAGGCTTTGGCCAGGAATGAGCAGATCTTGGAGAAAGGGAGAGAAACCCTGGTGAGAATGACCAACAACATCTCTCATGCTCAGAGAAGGAGATGGTTTACTGCAAGCAAATTAAACTGGAGGAAAATTAAATCCATGGCAAATCCCTGCTTGGGAAAGATGCTGCAGCACATGCTGGGAATGTCTTGTTATCTCATGAAAGCTTCCATCCATGGATGTGTGGCCACGTGTCCACATGCTGGGGTGTGGGGCACGTCTGGGGGAGGAGAGACCTGGAGCCAGAGAATGGGATGTTGGAAAAGAGGTGGGGGAAAAGGAATCAGGAGAAAAGGAGTTGGGAGAAGTCAGGGAAAATAAGCCAGGGAAAAAGGAGCCAGCTGTGGCCCCAAGCATGGGAAAAAGGGAATGCAGCAGATATGCAGTGACTATCACGGGTATTTCTGCCTCTGTGAGTAGCGCTTGTGGGATCATTTTTCTCCAGCAAATTTTGGATACATGAGAAAGATCCCATCAAAGAGCTGCAGGTTACTGGAAGAAGTGCTGGATGGTCGCAGGGAGTGAGAGGACTTCAAGCTGCTTCATCTCCTGCAGAGCTGTCTTGAGACAGTCCTTGGCAAGCATCCAGCTCCAGTGGCAGCAGATGGGGAGGAATCAGAATGAAAAAAAGTTCAGGCAAGAAACCAGATCTGCGTTTCTAAAACTAAGGGTCACTGTGGCCCATCTCCACCTCTTGCTGGAGTCTGGGGACATCTCCAAAGCGCATCTGCTCTCGGCCCTGCATGAGGCCCAGGAGGGGACAAGTCGTTGTCCCCTCCTGCCTTTCCACCCATCCCTGGGCTCTTGGTGTGTCTCACTGGCCCAGCCCTGCTGCAGGTGCCAGCCTCAGGTGTCACCAGCCCACCACTGGTGAGTGCCAAAGTCCTCACCTCCAGGCTGAAAGTGCAGCTGGAAGTGAAGCTTGGTGGCAGAGCTGCATGGCAGGGGATGGAGAAGAGGAGAGAGAAAAGCAACTTTCCCTTGCTCTGGAACCCCTGGCTGTCCCTGTGGCCACCAGCACAGCTTCTCCTGCAGCACACGGCCAGCTGCTCCCTCTTCATGGCCGTCCCGAGTCCTGCCTGCTCACTCCTCTCTGCCCACTGGCATATTTACCTTGGGTACCTGGAAACCACTGCAGCTGCACCCCCTCCGTGGCATTCCCTCTGCCACAAGCACAGTTATTAGGGGAATATTTTTACACAGCGTGTCAGACCTTTAAAAATAAGCCTAATGAAAACAGCCTGGTATTTGGTTGATTAATCACCAGTGTTTTGATGAACTGAAATGCCTTCCCGTTTCCTCTAAATAGACTAAAATGAGCATTGCCATGGCTTGTTAGCATTTGTAACCCTCAAACCCACTCCAATGTTGCCTTAAAAGGCAAAGGAGACTGGGAACTTCTTGCCTGGAATCCAAGCACTGGCTCCAGCGCTGAGCAAGGGACGGGGCTTGGGACAGAGCTGGGGATGGGAAGACTGAATTTGGGGGTGAAGTGAGGGTCTCACTTCCTGCCTTGAAAACCCCACAGCTCATTTTGGGGTAGAAAATTGCTGGTTTAATGGTAGTTATTGATCTGGCTGTTTGTTCAGCAGGTGGAATGTGGGCACAGTCACCCTGCTGTGCCCAGAGCAGATTTCCAAGGGAAAAGGGGAACACACTGGAGAGGAGAGGAGGAAAGAGGAGTGGAGAGGAGAGGAGAGGAGAGGACATGTTACCTAGGAATTCACAAATCCTGTAGCCAAGATGAGGGAAGGGGCACTTGGTGATCTGGCAGCTGCTGTTACATCAGTCCCTGGCAGATAAGTTTGCAGTTTTGTCTTTGGAAGGGGCCAGCTTTCCCCAGCCTGCAGTTATTTTCAGAGGTATGTCCTGGGAAGAGTCCCTCATGGTCCCACCATGGCAGGATGGGCTCAACTCAGCTAAAGGACAAGATGTGAGGATGGAATCATGGGGGCATGAGCAGCTCTGTCCTGACTCCAGGGAGAAATGTCCCACTGGGGTTCAAGGAGGGCTTGGCTGAAAGGGGGAAGCCAGAAGGCCTCCAACATCAGAAGGGAATGGAGTTTCTGGAGTGAGTCCAGAGAAGGCCACAGAGATGCACCGAGGGCTGGAGCCCCTCTGCTCTTGATCCAGGCTGGGAGAGCTGGGGGTGTTCACCTGGGGAAGAAAAGGCTCCAAGAAGACCTCAGAGGCCCTTCCAGGGCCTAAAGGGGCTCCAGGAAAGCTGGAGAGGGACTTGGGACAAGGGCCTAGAGTGGCAGGACAAGGGGAATGGCTTCCCACTGACAGAGGGCAGGGATGGATGGGATATTGAGAAGGAATTGTTCCCTGTGAGGGTGGGGAGGCCCTGGCTCAGGTTGCCCAGAGCAGCTGTGGCTGCCCCATGCCTGGAAGTGTCCAAGGCCAGGTTGGTTGGGGCTTCGAGCAACCTGGGCTAGTGGAAGGTGGCCCTGTCTATGGCAGGGGTTGGAATGGGATGAGCTTTAAGGTCCCTTCCCACCCAAACCATTGCACGATTCAAGAGTCCAGGAGGCTCCTCTGTGTGGGTGACTGCTGGGGACACGGGTCATGCTGGTCCCCATGAGGAAAGGGGCATGTCAGCAAAAGATCTCAGGCCAAACCTGCACTTGCAGCTCCTGCGAAAGTGGCTCCAGGAATAGTGAACTCAACCTGCAGCCATGACACTGGCTCTGTCTCTAATGTCACCTGCAGCTCTGGAGACCTCTGGAAGCTGAGAGTAAGACATCACCCCATGATGATATGAGAACCTCAGGAGTACAACAGGGGAAGCCTGAGCCAGGGTCAGGCCCATCCTAATCACTTGTACTGCTGGGAAATCCAGGGTCAGCTCCAAGGCAGTGGATGGTGGTTTCTGCATGTGCACTGGAGCCCACCACGACCCTTCTCTGGGGACCTACTGCCTCCCTCCTGTCTGGGAGCTCCTCTGGTAGGGCGATGCTGGCTCTCTGGCATGTGGATTTGGCTACCAAAAAAGACTGTCCCTCCAGAACTGTGCTCCTTGTAAAGCAACTGGAATCCCTCCAGAGCTGCAGACTTGGGAATAACGCCCAGGCCGAAGGGTTGTTCCTCTCTCCCAGCCTCTGCTGGAATAATAAATTCCTCCTGCGGCCTATGGGACATTTTCCAGTCATCTCTTGACAGGGCATGGCTTAAACAACATGAGCACAACTCCATCGGTCCCACACAAATCCCAACTAGCTTTTGGAGGTGGAAAAATGGGGAAGTGTGAAAGGCTGGGGATGAGGGGAGACCTCTGAGATACAGACAGACAATTCACCATAACTCTTGGTTGGCTGTGGGGGTCCCAGACCAGACTGGTGAGGGAAGAAGGCTGGGTTGGGTTACTTGAAGGAGCAGGTTTAGGGATAATTATGGATCCGTGTCTAACAAGCCAACCTGCTTTCACTGCCTGGGGTGTTTCAGTCTGTCTTACACATGCTGCCAAGCCCTATAAAGTCTCTGGAGCCACCACAAGACTCTGGGATTTAATCCACAGTTCTAACCTTGGACATCACCCTCTGGAGACACCTCCCTACCTGTCAGACTCTGAGGACCCCCATGTTCCCTCTCTCCCACCCAGCCAGAGCCCATGAAGGAGGCACCAGCATCCCTCCACTCCTCAGAGTGATCCTGGGGGCTGAGGAGGCTGAGCATGAGCCCTGTGAGAGCTCCCCAGGGACATGGATGTCCTCCGAGACTGTCCCACTGCACGGAGAGGCCGTCAAGGTGGCTGGGGGCAAAGGCAGGGGCATTGTGGGTTGTTTGATGTTCCTGGTATTTGGGTACCTGCTCCTGGAGAGGGTTGCTAGGGCCAAGCCAAACCACAACAAGCTGCTCAAGCTCTTTTCCTCCATTCCTCAGCCAGTTTTGAGTATCCTAGGGAGAACTCGGAGCCAAGGACATTCCTGGAAAGAATGCTGTGTCCTTGGCTGCATCCTGGGAGCTGCTGAACCTGGATTGCTAGGCACCTGCAGAGGAAGCAGGACCACAAGACTTCTGCTGACCCTGGGACATCCTGGACAACCCTTCTGCTCATCAGCTGAGAGCAAATACCATGGAAAGCTTTGTGGGAGACCCTGCTCACATCCCCAGGGCTCCTTGAGAGGATCAGGCAGCAAAGAGTTTCTTTCTTGGCACATTTGGATTCTTGGCACGAAGGAAGGATGAAAGGACCTCAGCTTCCAGCACTGGGACACACATGACCCCCAGCCATGCTCTCTCTGTGTGCTAAAGCCCAGAGAGATGTTACCAACTCCCTGCCCTATCCCGCCTCACATATTATCCTGTCATTTTAACAAGGAACTCAGCTTTTCCCCTTCCCTTCTGCCCAGATCTCTCTGACCCCAAATATCACTGTGTCTTTTGCATGTCTCAGGCCGATGTTTTTAAAAAGTCCCCTTTCTGAGATGCAGAGCTGTTCTCCAGAGACTGAGCAGCTTCTGACCCTGATTTTTCCTTTTTTTCCCCTGAATTAAGGCCAGTAAATGTTCCAACTTCATTTCCTTTTACAGAAGATCTCCAGCCATTTTCCAGAAAGCTGTAAAGCCACTGGATACTCTGCAAATGGAAACCTTTTCTCATCTAACAAAATCTGGTTTTAGAAGTCCAGGTTCTTCTCTTCTATTTGCTGTATTCCCAGCCATGGAATTCCTGGCACTGCCATGGCTGAACTGGATATTCCCATAATGAGACCTTCTCCCTGGTTGTCTCTTCTTCAGGGGTTGAAAAGGGCAGGGAATGCCAGCAATTCACACCACAAACACCTCTGGGCTGGATTTCTGCCCAGTGCACTTTGTGGGAAGTCCACGAAAAGCACGCATTGGATTTTTAGGAACAGGAGAACTGCAATTCAGCCCTAGCGAGTCTTAGTCCTATCTCCATCTTCTGTGTCATAAAAGCTGGATGCTCAAGGAGCAGGACACTGTTCCCAGCCTTGTGGGAACACATGGACACATCTCCTGGCACATTGCTGGTGCAGGTATCCAATGGATCCCATCCAGCAGCTCATGGGACTATCACATGGCTGTGGGAACCTGGTGTTGGAAGATGATTCCAGCTCCTTAAAGCAGGTGAGAAGAGCCAAGCTCCAGGTGCCTACCTGGAAAATCAGACCATTTTTGCTCGTCATTGGTTTGCTGGTCATTTCCTTAAATAGTTTGTGGGAAACAGGAGCACCAGCTCCTCAGGCTCTGGCACCACCTGGGAGCTGCATCCCAGGAGAGAGCACTTAGTGGAATAGAGCTGGGCATGCTGAGGTCACCATCTCTGGTTCTTGGGAACTGGGTAATTCCCTATAACAGCAACTTACTCTCCTCAGCAGAGGCTCCCATGGCTGTGCAGGTGCTCATTTCTATGCTGGGTATGTCCAACATATGCCATAGTGCCCCTGTCAGGAGGAGGTACCCCTTGGAGCCCTCAGCAGGCAGCATAAATCCTGACCCAAATACTGTGCGTAAGCCCTGGGCTGCTCAACACATGGTGAAAGGGCTTCACAAGACACCTTTGTGACCTGGGCTGGCATCTCTCCAGTCATGTTTCAGGAAATTGCTGAATCATGGAATCATTCATCATAATGAACCTCTAAGATCATCAAGTCCAACTATTCCCCCAGCACTGCCATGTTCATCACTAACCCAAGTCCACAAGAGCCACATCCACACAGCTCTTAAATCCCTTCAGGGAAGATGCCTTCACCTCTGCGCTGGACAGCCCATGCCAGTGCTTTACAATCCTTTCCATGCAGGAACTTCCCCCAATATCCAACCTGAACCTCCCCTGGCCCAGCCTGAGGCTGTTCCCTCTCCTCCTGTCCCTGTTCCCTGCGAGCAGAGCCTGACCCCCCCCGGCTGCCCCCTCCTGTCAGGGACTTGTGCAGAGCCACAAGGTCCCCCCTGAGCCTCCTTTTCTCCAGGCTGAGCTCCTTCCCAGCTTCTTCAGCCACTCCTGGGTCTGCAGCCCCTTCACAGCTCTGTTCCTTTCTCTGGACATGCTCCAGCTCCTCAATGACTTTCTTGTCCTGAGCAGTTCAAAACTGTTCCCAGGATTGAAGGTGTGACCTCACCAGTGCCTAGCACAGGGGATTGGCACTGCCCTGGTCCTGCTGCCACACCGTGACTGGGACAGGCTCTTGTTGCTGGTGTTTCCACAGCTTTCTGTGGTTTTTTTTCCCCCTTCCTGTTTTCATCCCTGTTTCCTCCACATTCTGGGCAGAGGAAAGGACAGAGCAGAACCCTTGACCTTCCACAGTGTGTCTGTCCCCTGCCATCCTGCCAGCCACACCTTGACTTCAAAACATGTGTCCTGACACTGAGATCCTTTTGCTCCATCCTGCCACGATTCCCACACAGACAAGGGTGGGATGGAGCAATATGACCGGTTAATCCCAGCATCCTGCTGGGAGCTGAGTCACTGAGATGGTTTTAGCACACAAGTGATGTCATAGTGCTGCGAAAGAGAGGGACACATAAGGGACCCGGCTCTTCTCCTCCTCCGTGTCTATTTATCAGCTCAACATAAACACATATTAAACCTCCTGGGCAGCTCAGCCCATATAAGCTAAACACTCCAAACATTTCCATGGATTTATCTGCATCCCAGTTGTGCTTTATGTAAATATAGAACTCTGATTTTTACTCTTTTTTTCCCAGTTGACTAGAAATCCATGTTTCTTCCCTGCTTGTGCCCTTAGATGGACCGTGATCTCTCAGACTTGTGTGTGCCTTTGGCATGACCTCCATGTCACTGGGAACGCTTTGTGCTGCCACTTGCCCTGGTCACAAGAGGAAAAACAAGGAAAGCAAGGCTTCTGTCCGCGAGGGCACTACAAAAACACCAATCCAGCTGTGAAGGTCATTCTCACACCATTTTTTCAGGAATGCAGCTCAAAGATGTCTGTGTTCTCACTTCCCTTTTTTCAGCTGTTCTCCACACTGCAGATCCTTCTGGGAGCTGTCACGGGATTGTTCTTGCTTCTATGTTCACCTTGGAGGGTTGTTTCATCATCTGCTACAGGTAACAGCTCCTGCTTCTGCTGCTAGTCCCTCTCGTGACAGGACTGGGACTTTTTCAGAAACTCAGAATGAAACACCAGAGCACAGACAACAGTTTTCATTTCTGAGCAATGAAAGGTGACAAATAAAAGGGATCTCCTGGACTTCATAGAATCACAGAATCAATTTGGTTGGAAAAAATCTCTGAGATCATCAAGTCCAACCTGTGAACAATTCCCCACCTTGTTACCCAGCCCAGAGCACTCAGTGCCACATCCAGGTGTTTCTTGGACACCTGCAGGAATGGGGATTCCACCACCTCCCTCGGCAGTCCCATCCAATATCTGACCACCCTTTCCATGGAGAAATTCCTCCTGATGTCCAGCCTGAACCTCCCCTGGCACAGCTTGAGGCTGCTTCCTCTTGTCCTGTCCCTGTTCCCTGGGAGCAGAGCCTGACCCCCACCTGACTGCTCCCTCCTGTCAGGGAGTTGGAGAGTGACTTGTGCAGCTGGAGGGACCATCTGTGGCCTCCTTTAAGGACCAAATAGGAATGGCTTAATACCTTTGGTTTCTTTCCAAATGTGTGACTAGTTTGGATATCTCTGGCTTTCATCCATGGAGGAATGCAAAGTCCAGGAAGCTGCCAGCTCTAGTCCCTTGTATGTGCTGGTGGAAGGATCCACAGCTTTGCCCACTGCTCATTCCATGACCCAGAAGCCACTGGAGAAACCTCTGGATGGATGTCCCGGTGTCATCCACACCTTTCACCTCTTTTGGAGGCCAGAAGCTGTTCAGTATCGTGTTTGCCAGTTTGCAACAACATATTCTGGTCCATTCTCTCCTCTAAGGGTGGTGAGGCCCTGGCTCAGGTTGCCCAGAGAAGCTGTGGCTGCTCCATTCCTGGAAGTGTCCAAGGCCAGTTTGGCTAGGGCTTGAAGCAACCTGGGCTAGTGGAAGGTGTCCCTGCTCATGGCAGGGGGTGGAATGGGATGGGCTTCAATGTCTCTTCCCACTCAAACTTGCGATTCTGGGATTCTTTGGACTTGATGATCTTAGTGCTCTTCCCCAACCATAAAAACTTTCTGATGAGGGAAAAGAGACCAGGTCAGGACATGGCTAAAAGAAAGGCAAGAGCTGGGAATAAGGGGAGTCTTGGAAGGGAGGAGAAACAGTTTTGGCAGTCAACAGAACCAGCTGATAAACAGAAGAGCAGAGTTCCAGTACATGTGTTAGGGACAAACTGGGGAGATGCTCAAGGAATGATATAACCTCTGCTATACCCTTGTTTGTAAATTTCCTCAAGTCTGGACCAGCGAGTTAAATGCAGAGCTTATTTTCCCTCCAGATATTTTCATGAAAAGATGACAAGCTTTGAGAATTAATAAGAAATTTAAATCCTGGGTTGTTTGCCTATGGTGTTGAAGAAGGGCTCACTGCTGAGGATCTCCACTTTCTATGGAGGGAAATCAAGTGACTGGATTAAAAACCACCCAGCAGCAAGTTCCAAGCCCGAGAGAGTTAGAAAGGAAGGCAGGACTTTTTACAAGACCTTCCCAAGACCTTATAAAATAAAAATCCTTCTCCATGGCAATAGGACCTGCTCTCCTCTGGCACCGGCATCCTTCAGATACGCAGATTTTGGATTAAATAAACCCTCTGAGGTCACTGCTTTTCCCTCTACATCCAAACTGGGCAATGAAGAGCCTGTCCAGCCTCCATGAGGAGAGCTTGGGGACATGGAGACATTCCCAGGAGCCTGAAGGGATAAGGATGCATGGACCTGGAACCAGAGGGATCTTGCCTGCAGAGGAGTGCATCTGGGGAGTGGGATATCTGAGAGGAAGGGAAAAGGTGCTGGAAGATAACTGAATCACCTCAGCTTCTCCTGTGAGAAGGGAGTTCAGCCTTCATGAGACAAAAATAGAGGGACCATCTGCGCTCTTTGACAGATGACATCTTTTGAGCTGCATCTGGCCCTGGCTGTGCACATCTGGCTCTGGCTGTGCACAGTTGCCCTGGCATCCAGCATCCCCTGTTCAGAGTCTTCTCCTCAGGAAACTGGTCACTGGGCTTCCATGGAAAGAGACACCCACAACATGAGTATCTTCCTAAAAGAAGTGGGTTTGTGGTCCTGGAATGACCTCCTCTCCATAAGCAGGATAATGCTCCCTCATGCAACTTCCCTGCCCTTCCCAGCCACCCGTGCTTGAAGCTGCATAAAATCAAATCAAAACCAGACCTGTTGGGAGGCAGGACTGGGAACTCTCATGGGATTGGGACATCTAGGTGTCCTCCCCTTACAGGTGAGCTTCAAAGAGCATTTCGACAACTCTCTGAGGCACATGGTGGGATTTTGGGGTTGTCCTCTGCAGGTGTAGGAGCTGGACTCAGTGATCCTTGTGGGCCCCTTCGAACTCAGGATATTCCATGATTCTATGAGCTGAGGGAAGGAGGCTCCATCCATTCCCAGGGAACTGTAGAAGGGAAAGCACAAGGAGGGGATGCCTCTGTCATCACGTTCTCAGTGTTCTGGGAGCCATCAGGGTGCTGTGGTGAGGTCAGGTGGGAATCCAAGGAGAGCCAAGAACAGCTGCAGGTGGATTTTGTGGAATGCTTTGAAAACTAAAACCTCCTGTTGTGAATTTGGCAACTGCTAAGGACTCATCCAGCAAAGCACCAGTCTGTGGCACATGTGGTTCACATGGAGATCTGTCGAGGGCCTGTGCCCCCGCAGGGGTTGGAGCCCTCGGCTCCTGTCCTTGTCCTCTGCCCTGGAGATTTTCATTCTTCTGTTCTTCATGTTGAAAAGAACGAAGTGAGACATGTTCTTTGCTGTTTCAGGAATTGTTTATTTTTCTTATCAAGACCTCGGAGGCAGAGGCAACGTCCTCCAAGGACACCAAGGCAGAAAGGCAATGGCTGCGAATCAGCAGCTACTTTTTGTATCTTACTAACAACCATTCAAGAAACAATACGTATTTTATTTTTTTTCCAACACCAGTAAATCCTCATCTTATTGATATGTCTTTTCAATACTAACTTCTTTCCACTAACCAACACACCACAGGAACTGGTGTCAGAGAAGAGAGGAAGAGAAAGAGGAGAGAGGAAAAGAAGAAAGAAGGAAAAACCACATCCAAAAAATCTCCATCTTGTCCCTATATAATACATAGAGCAAGATCCTAAAACTACAACCAAACTCTCCGTGGTACACTAAACAAAAATCTCTTCACCTCTCTGGTGCATTCAAGTTCTCCCAAAAGTGGAGGGAGCTTCTCCAAAAGCCTAGGTCGCTGGCTAGGCCGCTTTTGAGGAGCTCTGGGGATATAAAGAAACCACGAGAGGAGCAGGAGAAGCTTTCAGGCTTCCCTGGACTCTGACAGAGATCCTACCCATGGGATAGTTCTTCGCCTTCAGGTACCATCTGGTAGAGGTACCCTGAGAGTGTTTAGGGCTGACCAAATGCCAATGGAAAAGATCATGGAATTATAGAATGGTTATGCTTTGAAGGGACCTTAAAGATCATTCCCTTAAAGGCCACTGTGGAAGGGACCCCATGGATGGGGTATTCCCAGGGTGGTCATAACTGTGCTCTATGCACAGACATGTGGTTTTGGTAGATATCACCAATAGAGGAACTGGACCAGCTCCCACAGACCCCATCTCCTCACTCTGCTCAGCTCTCAGAGAAATCCATCCCACAGGGACAGCTGCACAGAGCCCCTGTGCCCTGGCACACGCAGCTTTTCCTCTTCTGGACAGAAATCCCAGGCACGATACAAGGATTTCAAGTGACAGCAAGTCAGTCGTGCCCCAGGTAACTCATGGAATCCCAGGCTGGTTTGGGTGGGAAGGGACCTTAAGTCCCATCCAATACCACCCCTGCCATGAACAGGGACACTTTCCACTATCCCAGGCTCCCTGTCAAGCCTGATCTTGAACACTTCCAGGGATGGGGCAGCCACAGCTGCTCTGGGCACCCTGTGCCAGGGCCTCCTCATCCCCACAGGGAACAATTCCTTCCCAATATCCCATCCATCCCTGCCCTCTGGCTGTTTAATACCACAGCATCAACTTTGTAGCATGTTTCTAACTGGAATTTCTCTCATTATGTCTTTGCCTGTGACAGTAAAGAAACATGAACTAATAGAAATCATCTCTTCATTTATCTACTCATGAATATTCATTTAATTCCAGCTCCCATGACACAGGGACCTCATTGAGTACATCCAGAAAGGGGCGCTGGCCCAAGCCCCACCCCTGAGCTGGGTTATACTTCCACTCATTAGCAACACAAAATTAAGATTAATTTATTACTGCATCACCAAGATGGGAACTTGGCTGCCCAGTGTGGAAAGGTTGGGGCAAAGCTCATGTCTATTTTGAGCTGTTTATAATCGGCTTCCTAGTTACCCAAGTTTGCCCTTTTCATCACTAAGAAGATGTGTTATTATGTAGTTACAATATTTCTAAATATACCCTCTTCTCCCAACATTTAGGTGGAAATGGAGGTGCCTGGCCCCAGTCCAAGAACAGGGCAATGACTACAAGAACAGTGAGATGGGCAGAAACTCAACTTTCCCTTCCCTTATTTTGCACTTTGGAAGAATTCCTGCACATCCCAGCTAACAGACAATGTCCCACACACAGATCCCCATCAGTAGTCATGGAAGAACAGCAGGGAGGACATAAGGACATGGAACTTCGGAAGTAAGCCCAGAGGAGGCCACGGAGATGCTCTGATGGCTGGAGCCCCTCTGCTCTTGATCCAGGCTGGGAGAGCTGGGGGTGTTCACCTGGGGAAGAAAAGGCTCCAAGGAGACCTCAGAGGCCTTTCCAGGGCCTAGAGGGGCTCCAGGAAAGCTGGAGAGGGACTTGGGACAAGGGCCTAGAGTGGCAGGACAAGGGGAATGGCTTCCCACTGACAGAGGGCAGGGATGGATGGGATATTGAGAAGGAATTGTTCCCTGTGAGGGTGGGGAGGCCCTGGCACATGGTGCCCAGAGAAGCTGTGGCTGCCCCATGCCTGCAAGTGTCCAAGGCCAGGTTGGTCAGGGCTTGGAGCAACCTGGGCTAGTGGAAGGTGTCCCTGCCCATGGCAGGAGGTGGAATGGGATGATCTTTAAGGTCCCTTCCCACCGAAACCAGTCCATGATTCCATTAACTATAGAGAGACAAACCCTCTGTAGTTCAAGGACAAGAATCTGCCCTCTTGTTCCTCCCTAGTGGAAGGTAATTCCAATGGGACTGGCCCTGTGAACATCTGGAAGATGTTATCCTGTGTATGCTATGTCTCTTCAGTAGTGAGGGACAGAATCCCAGATTCTTGTCCTTGAACTACAGAGGGTTTGTCTCTCTATAGTTAATGGAATCATGGACTGGTTTCGGTGGGAAGGGACCTTAAAGATCATCCCATTCCACCTCCTGCCATGGGCAGGGACACCTTCCACTAGCCCAGGTTGCTCCAAGCCCCGACCAACCTGGCCTTGGACACTTCCAGGCATGGGATAGCCACAGCTTCTCTGGGCACCTTCTCTAGCCACCTTCTCTGGGCCAGGGCCTCCCCACCCTCACAGCCAAGAATTTCTTCTAATATCCCATCTCACCCGGCCCTCTGTCAGTGAGAAGCCATTCCCTGTGTCCTGTCCATCCATCCCTTGTCCCAAGTCCCTCTCCAGCTTTCCTGGAGCCCCTTTAGGCCCTGGAAGGGCCTCTGAGGCCTCCTTGAAGCCTTCTCTTCTCCAGGCTGGACACCCCCAGCTCTCCCAGTCTGGATCAAGAGCAGAGGGGCTCCAGCCCTCAGAGCGTTTTGTGGCCTCCTCTGGACTTGCTTCAGAAGTCTGGGAGCTGTTGAAGGAGAGGGGATGGGATGGACGTGTATGGGGTGATGCCTGCACACCCCGGGGGAATACCAACCCCGTGGGAGTGCAGCCACCATGCCTATGCTGGCTGGCACAACATAAAATCTGCTGACATATGCTAGGGATTTGTCATTGGAGGCCTCAGAGCTCTGAGCAGCTGGGGGAGAGCTCGGCACCTGCCTGGGTTGCTCTGGATGGCTGCATGCTCTCATTCCATCCTGAAGCAAAACACAGCCCTGGGGCTTCCTCAGACAGAGGGGACCATTGGCTTCCTGTACTGGTTTTTGTGACTGTTCCTGTGGTCTGATGATCCCATCCCATCCCACCCCATCCTCGGAACCCATGGCAGAACACGGCCCTGCTCCGCCACCAGCATGATCTGATGTGCCAGCAATGCAAGCTGGCAATTTCTAGGTGCTAATCCCAGATCCTAACAATGCCAGGGAGGAAGGGGTGGAGGATATATTTTTTTCTTGGCCTCCAGGGATTGAAATACAAGAAGAAAGTCAGTTCTGCCCTATCCAGTTACTGCAATGCAATCGAACTGGGCCACTTTCGCTGACAAACTTGACCTGTGGCCAATT
This sequence comes from Erpornis zantholeuca, assembly GCA_013400515.1. Lineage (NCBI taxonomy): Eukaryota > Metazoa > Chordata > Aves > Passeriformes > Timaliidae > Erpornis > Erpornis zantholeuca. The sequence continues at coordinate 1,878 of VZTN01030338.1, read as the reverse complement.
TGCTTTGTCTTCTGCAGCCTGAAGCTCCTGAACTCAGAGAGGAGCAGGAGCTTTTCCAAGACCCCCGTGCTGCTCTCCCCTCCAGCCAGAGGTCTACACCCTTTCTCAGGTGTCTCTCCTCCCCGGGCAATCCCTTCCCATATCCCAAGTCCTCTCCCACTCCACACACTCTCAGGCATTTCCAAACAACATTATGTTTAACCATGCAATTTCTCAGGTCTCTTTTTAACAAAACCCACAAATTTCCTCCCTTCCTCCTGATCATGGACACTTCCCTGTGCCAGTTCCCAGTCAACCCCTCATGTTCCAACAGTTAAAACTGAAATAGCAACACAAGTGATGTTAAACCCAAGCATCCTCCCACCTGAAAAAGCAGATTTTTCAGTGTCACTTCTCGGGATCACCTGCAAACCAATGGTCACTGGGATGACTGATCCCACATAACAGCATTTCTCTCTCCAGGCAGGTTTGGCCTGCAGCACCTGCACTTCATCACGACAGCGAAATTTTCCACTGGTGAGGAAATCAAGGCAGAGCCCTTGTGGTGAGGGGCACGGCACTCACTGTCTCCCAGCCCACGCCAAGCGCCACATATAGAAGGTGAAAGCTGTGCCTTCTCCTCAGAGCCAGAGGGAGCTCCCAGGCTGCCCAGGACAGGGGTGGAGGGGAACAATTTAACCCCTTATTCAGCTCCTCAAAATCAACCTTCAGTTATTTCTCCTATAGGTACAATTTTCATTCCCACTCCTTCCAATATTTAGAAGGGTATAAGGATGTCCAGGCCACAGTCAGGAGAGAACCCTCCTATATAAACTCCGTAAGTATCCAGAAAGCGAAATTTCCAAGTGCTCCTGTGTAGTTAAAGATCGCTTACCCAGCTGGAAGACCCAGGGTACACCTGGGTGACCTGGAATAGATCTGGAATCAGAGCCAGAGCAGAGGGGTATCCACATAATCCTTGGCTCTGCTTGTGCTGCCAACACTCCCCAGCTCTGCCCCAGCTTGGCAGATGCGAATCCTGCCTGGGACGTGAAACTAGCCCATGACCACAAGGATCAATCACTGAAGAGTCACTGTCTTTCTGGATCAGCCTGTCGTGAAAAACTAAGGAAACCAGCTGCTTCCCAGGCTTCCACACACGAAGCACATATCAAATATTCTTAGTGCTGAGGTTAATAAATGTTACAGAAGAGTCGGACTGGATCCCACTAAGGCATGGCATAAAAAGAGGAGAGGGACTGACATGAAGCTCCTGAGCTCCGAGCAAACTCTTAAAGGATTTACCAGGTGCAGAGAGGGAAATAAATGTACCCAAATCAAACCAAAGAAGGAATTATAAGTGAAAGATAAATGCAAAACAAATGGCATGGGGTAAAACCTGCTTCTCGACGTGATTTCCACAGAGCAGCAAACTTTTTTATTACACAAGAACCAGAGACTATTTAAGCTTTAGCACAAGAAGAATTGGAAGGACCAAGTGTCCAGAAATCTCCAACGGAGGGAAAAAAAAAAACCAAAAAAACCCCCCCCAAAAAAACAACAAAAAAACCCAACAAACAAACAAACAAACAAAAAAAACCCCTAAGAAATGCAGCCCGTGGGATCACTGTCCCTGCACTGGCCCCTCCAGCAGCCTCCTGGGAATCCCAGCTCCCCTCCCAGCCCTGCCCAGGGATGTTAGAGCAGGGGCAGGGAGAAGATCCCTGGCATCAGCACAGGTTTTTGTTTTGCTAGTAACACTGGGAATTTATGGGACACCCTGTTCCCTCCCGGAGTGCCTGGACCAACTCCCTGGTCTCTCCAGGACAGCTATTCCTCCTCAGCAAGTGCATGCCTTTCTCAGGTTTTGTGTTTTCCATCTCATCCCTCACTCAGCCT
>VZTN01030337.1:85512-99926 GCA_013400515.1 Erpornis zantholeuca | reverse complement strand
GTCGCGTTTGGCAGTGCCGGGCCGGTGTCTCGTCCTTAAGGAGGTGTATTTCGTGGAGGGGCGCTCTGGTAGCGGTGGCAGCGCCTGGCGGGGTGACCAGGGGGCTTTGGGTACCGCGGGCGGGGGCTGCCAGCGCGCTCCACAAAAATCTAACCTGTCCACAGGATTTTGCAACCTGTCCCGGACCGACCGGTGGTTTGTGCGGTGAACATGACCTGGTTAGATGTAGGGTAGAGGGAAGAGTCAACAGAACATGTAGTAATATATAATTCTATGTCCTTCCTTTGTTGAAATGTCATCCTTACTTTGGAAGTACGTGGGGCACCGAGTCTCATGGACCGAGCCGGTCCTGTGCTCCTGCCCAGCCAAAAGAGAGATTACACAACGCTCTTTGATCAGCCTGGGTCAAAACCCGAGTGGTTTGGCAGCTTTCGGTGGTTGTACTCCGATGGTCATGCGAGCTTCGCACTGAACCTGTTTGTTCTGGTGCTGGCGCGAAGTCAGCGCAGGTGCTGCCCTGATACGGCTTCTCCCGGTTTAACTTTTGGTCCTCGAGTGGATTTGGTCTCTTGGTGTCCAAATGCAGGAGAAAAAGCTGTGCGGAAAGGCAAAGGTTCTGTAACTGTCTGGCAGAAATAGGGCACACAGAGCAATCCCAGCTGGGACATGATTTATTGAGTTACTTGCAATTGCATGGCTGGCTTTAACAAAGAGAAAATAAGCTAAAGCTACTAGTGTCAGACTCCATGTCGCCAGAATTGAATGCGTTCACTGCCACTTACTTATTTACAGGAAACCAAATGGATTCGTGCGTTGCATTATTGAATGCTTACTTGATTCAGAAAACTAGAATGGTTATTGAATTTGTTTTGTTTGTTTTCCTAGGCCATGGACATTTTTATAAATTCTGATCAGAATTGCTTTTCACTACTTTCTATCCATCAGGTACCTTTAACAAACATTCAGGAATACTTTTGAGAGAGCTTGAATACAACATCCATCTGAAAGCCCTACCTCCCTTGGGGACCAAGCACCACGCTAACTGGAAGAATGAGATGGGAGATATGCATTTGTGGCATAGTAAATATGAGAAGTGTGCCAGGGCATTGGCTCATATCCTGCAGGTCTTAAGAACCAAGGAAGTGTAAAACAAAGGCATTGCAAACTTGTCAACTATACAGTGATAACATACTCATTGCTCCTTTCTGTTCTCATCTCTTGGGATTAATCTGTAGAGAGGAGCAGTTAGGGTTACAGCCATAGGGGACAGCGAAATGTGTGTTCAAATGAGAGAACATTCAAACATTCAAAACAGTTGTGAATACTGCTTGACTGTCTTCTGTGCTGGAGCTGCAAGCAATCATGGGTTCTAATGAGATTTCAGGGAGGGGGTGTGTGCAAAGGGGAGAAGAGAGCACTAGACTATATTTCAGTTCCCTTTAAAATGGTCATTATAGCTATGGAAGGAAGAACTGTAACTCAGGAGCTTCAAGAGAACTGGAAGGCTGCATCCAAGGCCATGCATTGTAAGTCTTTGGGTTAGGTTGCAAACAGTGGGGTCGGTACAGCTGCTGTACTGGCAGTGTGTGGTGAACAATTTACTCACTTGAATCTTGGTTTTTAAGATACATTGTCAGTCTCGAAAATGTGCACAGAGTGGAGTTCCTTCTTCTGAGACTAGAACAGGTACTCTTAAAGCAGAATTTTCACAGTTGTTTGGTTGTGTTCAAGCATTTCTTTGGATTTTTTTTTTACTAATTCACAGTTATTAAAGTTTGATACCATCCTGCCATATTGTATCCATGATAATAAATGTCCAGATTGTATTCTTGAATTAAAACAGTTGTGTAGGATGACCTATTTCTACTACAAAACTGGAAATCAGCATATTTTTAAAAATTCTGCTCTAGCTGTATCATGTCCAGTAAGGGTCTTAATACAAAGTTTCACTTCATCTTTCTCCATCTGCTTTTGTAGATCCTGTAATCCAAACACAACTACCTGAAAATTTCTGTGGCCACAATGAAGCCTTCAGTGTCAGGACAAAATGGAGAGCCCAGCTTGCCCAGAAAGACCTCACATGGCCCTAATTCTCGGCCAGTCAAGTCTGAAACTCTCTGTGTGCTGCCTCTCTGTTTTGTGGGTGGCCGGTGGCAGTTTCTGGCTGGTGCTGTCCCTGCCAGTACCCACAAACGTAGCCTGCTGTTTGGGGTCAGCTGTTGGGCAGCAGCTGCTGAGCCCTCACAAAAACATTTGTCTTGGACTTCTCAGCTCAGACCTCATTCTGGCACTTGGCCTACTTAGACCCATTTCAGCCTCTGCGGTTGTCTGATTTCCAGGTTGAACCGAGGACATTATGTCACCGCTTCCCTACAGACTAAGATACTAAAGGTGAGGCGTGAAAGAGAAGAGCTTATGCTGAGCTGTGTCTGTGAGGCTGCAGCAGTGTTAGTGGCTACGCTGAGACAGCAGTGCTGTGCACAAACCCAGCAGGACTGCAGGAGCTGGAAGAGCCAGTGGGTACAGGAGCAACCCTTAACAGTTTCATGGATACACAGGTGGTGGTAGTCCTTGAGGCCTGTGCGGAAGTCTTTGCAAGCTTTACAGTTTCAAAGTACCCAAATATCACTGGGAATGAGGTGAGGGTGGAAGAGTAGAGCAAGGATAGTACTTGATCTTCAGCTTGATTAGTAGATAAGAGTTCTGTTGTCTGCCCCCTTGTGTTTAACTGAGCCTTTCGAGTATCTGTCAGTTTGTGGTGTTCCTGGTGGGTATTGATACCTCTGCTGACAGCTTCCAATTTTGCTGCATTGTTAGAAGAGTTCTCCTGGAAATCACAGGTGAATTGTCAGGTCTGAAGGGTTGACAGCTTGTCAAAATATAGCTGCTAGGTGCAGTCATCTAAGCTCTCATTCTTTCAGTACTAGTATAGAACATGTGATTGACAGCCCAGAGAATGAACCTGTTTTTTTCATGGATCAGATAAAGCACACTGTGACAGGGCATATTCCTTCAATGTGCAGAAATGTCTCCTGTCGACTGTGGAGACAGAGGAGTGGAGACTTGTGAGTTTGAGTGAAAAAGTTACCTGTTTGGGCATTGATATGTTAAAATACCAGCAACCATCCACCTTTTCCTACCTCAGAGAACTAATAACCCTTTCCCTGTAGCCTGGGAACTGTAGGAGGCTTTTGCTTTCTTCCTGTTCCAATAGTTGTCACAAAGTGGTGCAGTTCAACCTATTCTTCCCCTTCAGAAAATCCTTCTTACAGAACTGTCTGAGAGAATGCTTCATCCGTACCCTGAGTTACCAGGAAGGCAGGTGAATTTTCATCTCTGATAACTGGCCTTCCCTGTCGTGTTCATAGAAATGAGTTGGTGCTGGGTGCAGTGGCAGTCTTGATAGTACGAGATCCACTTCTGCTGGAAGTTCAGGCTGATGGTACTGTCTTGGTATCTCTTAGTTCCTCTGTGCTGAAATGTAATTGGTCAGAAACTGAATAGTTTAAAAATTTCATCTCCCATCATTTGTCTCTCCCAGACAAACCCATTTCTGTACACAGCAAGAAAGTGATGTAAAGAAATTCTAGTAGCTGTGTAAAACATTTTTCTCTTCTCCATTCTAAAACCCACTACTATGCAGCAAGAGTTAGTTATTTCCAATAGAAACTTGAAAGTTTATTGAACGATTTCTTGCTGTGAGTGCCTGTTCTTTTAATGCTGCTTCTTGACAGTTCCCTTAAGAGTAATTCATGAAGGGCAGTGTTACTCCCCTTACTTTAGCTACATTACCTGTAGCAGCCGTGCAAATGCATGACAGATCAGCAACAGAACTGATCTCTTGTGTCCCACTCCATTGGCAGCTCCTTCCTGAAAACAGGAAATTATTTTAAGCATATTACTGTCTTTGAAAGCATGCAGTTTTTTCTTCTTTCCTTCTTTCCTTCATTCCTTCTTTCCTTCTTTCCTTCGTCTCCCTCACTTGCCCCCACCTTTATTCCAGGGAGGGCAGCTTTTGCCTTCTTTCTCTCCTTGTAATGCACACTCTAAAACCAGCAGGAAGTTCGTACTCTTCTGTCTTCAAGTGGAGTGGTAAGGAAGCCTGATCCTGAAAAAGACGCAAAAGCGAGTTACTGAGAAAGAGAAGGGCTCCCACAAGAGGGGCTGAGATAATTTTAATAAACCTACGAGTGCTTTCCCTATCAAATGTGAACACCTTTCCAAAATAATAGGAAGGAGAACATCAGATATCCAACCAGGCCAGAAGGCAGCATAGTTTTCAAGAAAAAAACCACTTTTTTTGTGTTGTGTTTTTTCTGAGTTTGGCAGATTTAAAATATTCTTAGATTTAGTCTGTTCAGGGTTGAGTTTTCTAACTAGGGAGGAAAAAGAAATGAAGTCTGGATATTTACCTGGGCTCTTTAAGTTAACCCAGCTTGTATTTGGCTTGTATTCTTACTTAGAATAAGTGAAACAGAGTCAGCATTTCTATAAAAGGAAGGAATTCCCAATTTGGGATTTTTTTTTGGCAACTAAAGCTGTGCAGAGCTCAACAGCAACCTGCACAGCCTTAGGTTGGAGCATTTTCCTGGGGTTTTTAAAAACCAGATGACTTGTTCTGTGTGCTGGAGAAAGGGGAGGTGAACGAACGTGTGTGAGCAGCGGGTGTGGCTGCAGAGTGGTTGTCAGTGACACTTTTGCTGTCGCAGGGAAGGCCAGGTCTCGGGAGGGCTGGCCTTGCACCCGGTGTGCCTCTGCTGCTGTGGCCCCTGAAAGTGAAAGGGATTGCTTTCTTCCGGCAGAAAAGCAATTCCGTGAAAACTAATACTGCAGTTTTATCAGGGGTAAACAGAGGTTTATGGGCTTTGAAACAGCCATTTTGTCTCTCCTTTATCTTCTCTAGCTCCTCACTGCTATGGTGTTCTTAGAGATCTTCTTATCTTACCACAAAGCTGTTCAGATCAAGTGTAGTGGATTGTTTAAAGGTTAGTGAAAAGATTGTGCTGCCAAGAACAACTGCTTCTGCTTGTAAGTTTAGCAGCAGCATAGTGTTAGCACAGCTGGAAACAAAACTGCTGTGGCTGCTGGTGGCTGAACTTGGGTCTCTCCCCAGATAAGGTTTGCTCTCTGGCTGATTTGGTCACTGGGAGTCCTCTGTGGCTTCCAACCACCCACAAATGTTTGTTACAAATGTTTTCAGAATAAAATGTTTTGAGGAAGCATACCTGGGTGGTGCAACATTTTAGCTGACTGTTTCTAGATTTCTTGCAAGGGCTGTGTGGAAATCCTGTGCTGGGATAGCTCCTTTGGTGATTACCAGATCCATGGAGCTGATGGCCGTGGCTCTGTGCGTTCCTGCCCAGTCCCTTGGCATCGTCCCATACATGCTGATTTTAGGATGTCCTGAGATTTCACATTTTACTAGATGTGAATAATGACTTTTGCTTAGGTAAGCAGTTTAAATACCCACTAATGTGTCATTTTGTCTGGTTCCTCATTCTACATCTTAAATTTATGTCAAAACCTGCTGCAGCCTATCAAGACTAGTCAGCAGAATTTCAGCTTGAGGTACAATTCTGCAGCTGATTCACACACACACACTTGAACTTTGTGAATACCATCTATACAGAAATGGATTTTACTTTTCACTAAATGTGAAAATCACTGTATGTCCAGGAATCCTTTCTTTTTCTTCTGTTGTCCATGGCTGACTGTTAAATGTTTGTATGTGGTTAACCAATAAGGACACAAAATAATTAAGGTTCCCTTAATTATTTTGTTTGCTCTGGTTTATTTTGTGATGCTAGGCAGCTGGCCTCATTCATGAGTTACCAAATTAACCTCTTATAAAATGTTAATTTAACTCTGATATAGTAGATGAAAATACTTAGCAGAGTTTGAATTATGTTGTTTGTGGATGTTTGTATGTAGTGCCTGAACCAAGTATCCACCAGCTGATAAAAGTATGTTGGCAAACTCTTGCTTTTCTGCAGTACTGTGATAAGAGTAGATTCAGTTACTGTAAGTTTCACTTGAGGTATCAAAATATTTTCCAAAAGTAGCAAGAGTGGTTTCAGCTGTGCTTTACAGGTGTGGAAAAATAGAGCTATAACATCTTCGTTTGAAAGTCATGGGCTAAAGGCAGTGGGACTCCCTGCTTTTAAACTTTGCTATAATCTACAGTTCTGGTGCTGATGGTACTGATATTTTTAAGTTACTCAGTATAAACTTGAACTGTATTTGTTTGCATCTACTATTTGGGATGGTTTTTTTTTATACCTAATGTGATCACAAAAAGCCTAGATGATTTGGGTTGGAAGAGGGCCTTAAAGATCATCTAGTTCCAAACCCCATGGGCAGGGACACCTTGCACTAGGCCAGCTTGCTCAAAGCCTATCTGACACTTCCAGGGATGGGGCATCCACTTCTCTGGAAAGCCTGTTCCACTGCTTCACTACTCTCACATTAAAGAATTTCTTCCTAATATCTATATCTACTCTTTTTTAGTTTAAAGCCATTCCCCTTTGTCCTATCACTACAGGCCCTTGTAAGGAATCCCTCTTCAGCTCTCCTGTAGTCTGCTTTAGGTACTGGAAAGTGTTATTGTGTCTCTCCAAAGCCATCTCCTCCCCATGCTGAACAAATCCAGTTCTCTCAGCCTGTTTCCCCAGAAGAAGGGCTCCAGCCATCTGAGCAGCTTTGTGGCCTTATCTGGTCTTGCTCCAGCAGGTCTCATCCTTCTTATGCTCTCATTCTAGAGGGCAAATACTCATACTTCTTAAAAATTGTGTTGCTCTAAAATATATAACATTGTGCTTTTAAAAACCCTCAAAATTTTAAGTAGAAATCACTTGTAATATTTATTTCATGACAGTTAATAAAGAAATTTTTAAAATTCTGATCTTTTTTTATTCAATTTGAACAGGTGTTCAGAATCACACATTTCTCTTCCAGTTCCACTATGCCCTGCATTTGACATCTTTTAACTGAGACAAGCCTTCTGGAAGTATTCTGCTATATGGGTTTAGGCAGGAAGACTTTGTTGGAAATCTTTAGAAAAGAGACATCATGAAACATAATTGTACATGGCAGTAATTCAGTTTTGCTGTTAACAAGATGTTAATATTGCACATGGAATATGGTAGGAACACAAGCAGAGATGGAGTGTTTCATGAACTAATGGTTCCTCTGTGCTGAAGTGGAGGAAGGGCCCCTTCTATATAATTTCATTTACTCAAGTGCTGTAGTGAGTGTAGGTCATCCTGGATCATTGATTCTAGGAAGAGAGAGGCAGTGGAACAGAAAACACCTTTTATTCTGCACAAAAAAAATACAGAAGTCCCCAGAAGTGGCAAAGACAGGTATCTTAAAATGTACAGGGAAAATTTTAGAAATGGAATTACTCAATAAATGGCCAGTTTTGACAATGGTTTTTCTTGGGCAGCTGTCTATGTGGAGAGGAATGGAATAATAATTATAAGTTGAGTTCAAAGGTGATATTTATACAGCAAGTTGACAGGGTAGCTATTCAAATATTTAACACTTGCTTGTTTTTGTTACAGGAATTACAAAGCTCAGGAAGAGGACACTTTGTACTGGAACATGCTGCTCCATTCTCTGCTTTTTTGACAGACAGCTTTGGGCGGCAGCACAATTACTTGCGAATTTCATTGACCGAGAAATGCAACCTCAGGTGTAAGTGTGTGCTGGTTCCTTGCACAAAACTCCTCGGCTCATATTGTTCGAAGGCCAAGGGGTTGGGTTAGGGTATTATTGCTCTGTTAGCCCCGTGCTGTTTCTTGTCTTCACAAAGTAACAATAAAGGACAGATAGAGACTAATTAGGGCTGAGCTACTGGCTGGGTGGGGAAACCATGAGCAATCCTAGGGATCTACCAGAGACAGGTGGAAGAGACAGATCTTTTATCAGACTCATTGTGGTTTGGATAATGATGCTTGTGTGCTCACAGTCTCCATAGGCAGGAGAGCTCATACCTAGGCATTCCCACAGTTACGTCTGCAAGGTCTATGGTGATCACCTAGTGCTTGCTGGTTGAACTTGGTGTCTCTGTTTGAATACAGGTTAGATAGAAATAAGGTCATCTTTTTCTACAAAGTGGATCCACTGTAATTTTGAGGCACATGAAATTAGTCTTGGGTTTTCCTCTGAAGTAAACCAGGAAATTGTTAGGATTTTGTAAAATTTTTGCACAATTGTTGTCATTTGAGATTCATTAAAGACAGCTTTAATGAAGCCTGTGCTGCATTTTGCCCATCATTATTACATGGTTTATTTTTTGCCCCATGTATTTCTGTAATCTTTGTTTCAGGTCAGTACTGTATGCCTGAGGAAGGTGTTCAGCTGACTCCGAAATCAGAGCTACTAACTGCCCAGGAGATAATCACCCTAGCCAGACTGTTTGTGAAGGAAGGTGTGGAGAAGATCCGACTGACAGGGGGAGAGCCACTTATCCGTCCTGATGTGGTGGATATTGTGGGTGAGTTCCAAATCAGTACAAGAGTTTCAGAGTGACTTGCTACATGTCAATCCAAGAATTGCACTTACAGCTATCTGCTAACACAGTGGCAATCAGAAGAATAATTAAACATTTAATCGTGGTGTTTTTTCCCAACATTGCGAAATGCAAGATACCTTTCAGAAAATTTCCAGTTCTACTCTGGTGCTTGGATGGAACTTACATGTCTTTGTATTATACCAGCTGAACTTAGCATTGTTTTCATATTCAACATCTACAGTAGCTTGCAGTAATACAGCTTTGAGGGTGAAAAATCAAGGACTTATATGACCAGGTCCTCACTGGGGAGGAACAAGTGCTTCATGCTTACAAACAAAACAAGCTTTTTCTTTGAATTTAGGACTGTGGGGTTTTTGTGGTTTCGTTTTGCTGCCTTGATAACAGATGTCACTTACTTGTGTTTAATAAGGAATGGTGAAAAAACTTATATTTTTACAGTTATTGATGAAGACTATTACTTCGATGGAAGGTAGATTCTGGGTAAATTTTGGAAGTCTGTCTGCTTTGATTGGTATTGTGTTAAATGAATCAGCCTGGATCTTTTCTCTTGACTCAGGTGCTTTTTTCCTCTGTCCAAATCTCATATGTTAAGAAAATTGTGGTAGATCTGTGTAGTGGCAATTTATTAGATTAAGGCTGTGTACGTGGGTGCACTTTGGTGTATTGTAGGCAACTGAACTTGTCTGTTGCTGGACATACACTCTTCTAAGTACTGAAGATAAGAAAGGAAGGGCTTTCTTATCTTCAAAGGAAGATGAAGGTCTTGAAAGAAGAGAGATTGCCTACCAATGCAGTGAGTTTTTGTGCAGAAAACAGTTGGTCTCTGCTCTGTTTTGTTCAGGATTTGGATGACCTTTCAAAGGTAGCAGCAGAGCTGTTTGTAGTTTGACCTGTTTATAGCTGGAAAAGGTGTGACTGGAGTGAGCTGGGGTGTGAACACCTTGAACTTTGATTGTGAGGAGTTCTGAAATTGCACTAACTTTTTGGAACTCTGAAATATCTTTGTGTAGAACATTTTGCCCATGCATGATGGGTTTGGGGTTGTTTTAGTATTGAGGGAGCTATATACCTTTCAAGAGACATGTTTCTTCCAAGATACTAGATTATTTCCAATAGTAATTGGTATAATTATTGCTTCCTATAAAAGGGAACTAGATTTATAAATTAGGTTGCAATTTAAAATACAATAAAGCTTTTCCATTCAGCACATAGTACTGGCATGAAAATGAGTTGAAATCAACCATGTTATCAGTTCAGTGCAGAACTTTCTTTCCTAGTGTATTGTAGACACTTTTTTTTATTTATCAGTGGGTGGTAGCTGATGACTTAACATAGCTGTTCTGATGTTGATAGTCTAAGTGGAATAGTCAGGTCACTGCAAAATCATTATTGTATTGCTGCAATCCAGAAGTATTGGTACTGAAAGGATAGACATCTTTTTGTTTTGCTTTACTCCAAATATAGAGTTGTCAAAGGTTTATTTTTGTGCCTGAAAGAGAGAAATGGATCTTTTGGAACTGCTGGGTTTTCATTATTCTGCCCATATTCCTGTTCACAGCTGAACTTTGACAGATTCATGGTGATCATTTAAATAGATAATAGTAGTGATCTCGGGGTGAAGGTAAGGGATGTTAAAGTGTTTGTCCTGTTGTATTAGTTTATCCTGTTGTGGATTTGTATTAGTCTGGCTGGGTTTTTTTAAGGCCTGAAACTTGAAAATTGTTGAATTAGGTCTACAAACACTTCCTGTTTTCTCAGACTTTGGTGTTACTCTATGGTTCCCCAGTCTGTGGTCAAGATAAGAGCCTTGAAACTAAATAGATCAATGTAATAACTATGGGAAAACTCATTGAAGGAAGATGAAACCCAAAAATATCTTTGAGAATTTGAGTAAAGCATCTTTATTGAAGCTGTCTTAGCACAATGTGATGGTTTGGTCTGGGATAGAGTTAGTCTGGTATTTTTTAGATGGTTTTAGAGAAGCTGTCTACAATATCTCAGGTGCTGAATTGGCTTGAGCTTTAAGCTAGGTTTATTTTCAGCAAGCGTTTCTCCAAACTATAAATGATCTATGAAATACCAGTAAAGCTCAAAAATGTTAATGCTGAATTTATGATACAAATTTTTTTTAATACTCAAATTCAAGTTTTTTAGTTGTTTCAATGAACAAATGTAATTTGAAGCTACTGTAGGAGACCATGCTATTCAGAGACCTTCTACAGCTCTCTAGATTATTTTAAATCTTTTAACAGATGCAGATACACAAACTATGAGTCAGCATCTAACACTTGCTGAAAGCTAAATTATGTCCTGGGGGCTGCTGAAAACATGTTTGAGACTTTTCTGAAGCAGCTGATAGTGGAATGTAGAATCTATCCCCTTTGAGATACTCAAAGTTTAAATAAGCACCGGATATAAACTCTCTGATAGCTGTTTATTATTAGAAGTCTGAGGAGTACACATCTGCGCTGACAAAATCATTTTCCGAGGGGTGGAGGATGGACTATTGGATGACTTTTTATAGCAACATACCCATTTCAAGAGTGAAGTGGTGTAGGGTAGACTCTTTAGTTGGTGTGTTAGGAAATACACACACCTTTTCTGGACTCAGCCGGGAGAAGTGCAGTTAAGGAAATGACTGGAGGAGAATAAGTAAGAAAATTGCCTATTCAAGAAGATGCTCCTGATCGTAAAGGAGAAAGTACATATAAAATGGTTTACTTCATGGCTCAAACTTGACATACAAGTTTTAGCTTCATCCTATGGACTTAGTACCTGTTCTGTTTCCTTTTCTACTTGGTAGTTTTTGTCAGTTGCCTTTGCTTGTGCTGATTGGTGCTAAAGCAGTGACCAAAGGTAAGCAAATATATTTAACACAGATACAAGGAGAGTTACAAAGTTATAAAGTCTCTTTAATCCCCCTTGAATTTAGAGGTCAACAAGCCAAGAAACCAAGACACTGTGAAAGTTACACTTGGTAGAGTGTTCTGACTGGTCCTTTTTAGCTTGTTGGTGTTAGTGTTAAGCCCCCATCTCTGATTTCTCGGTTGTCTACCATCCAGTTTGTTACTACAGATGATGTCCATGTATTAGTGTATTTCCAGTGCCTCATCCTGTATCTTGCCCTGTCTGATGAGGAAAAAGATGCATGGACATCATCTGCTGCCTGCTCTGACCTAATCAGCTGGTGCTGCTTTTTAAAATTTTTTCCATTTTAGGCTGCAGAATTACATTAGTTTTATTCAATATCTTTATGCATTTTACATTTCTAGCAATGAAGCCTGTATGGTACCTAGACTTTTTTCTCAGTTGTTCTGAGGTTGAACATTTTGTGTGTTCTGAGGCTATAAATAAAAGTAGTGATGTTCCTAAACTACACTCTGGCTGCAGTGTGTATCCTTTACTCTCACAGAGATTAGGCTGCCAGTGATAGGTAGTGTTAAATAATCTTTGGCAAAATTGAGCCAGTAGCACTTATCCTCTAGGAAGAGGTTTTTCTTGGTCATTTGGGAGGATTTTCAGAGGTGAAGGCCAGGAAAAAAATCTCTTTCTCTTAGTGAAGATTGCTCTTTCCCTACAACCTCATGTCTTTATGGAGCTCTTAATCATGTTCCAAACTGCTGCTGCTGTAAACTTCAGCATCTTTGCTGTGACCTAGCTTGACCCATTCCAGCATTTTGGACTCAGCTTAGGGTGAATATTTTGAAACGGGCTGGGAAATGAGGTAAAGCAGAAATAAAGCCCTTATCAACATGTACAAATAGAGGTAAAATAGTGAGGGAAGAAGGGACTATGATATATTTGTGGTGTAATTACAGCAGTCTCAAGAGTAAGGGTTCTTCAAATATTTCTTAAATAATTAGGGTGGAGGTAGGGTGGAGGCTATGAGGGAGGTAGGAAAAACCGAAGTAAATTACTTTGCTGTGGCTCTGCTTCTGCAAGTTGTTTATGAGGTTTTATTCCCTATTTGTTATTGTACTGATAACCAGAGGTTTTAAAGCTTGATCTCTGGAGAGCTGGTATGCTGAGGATTTCTGCATTTGGTTTATGAGGAGGCAGCTCTTTTCTAAATCTTAATCTCATGCTATTAACTGTTTCTTGTGCTGTTTTCTTTTGTTAGCCATTTTTTAGTGTCTTGCGTAAGCACTCTCCAGTCGGCCGGGCTACCACTGGTAATGGAAATATTTCAGTTGTCAAGTGCAAATGTTTTGTCCCTTTGGATGTTGTTGCCTTGGATTCTCTGTAATAGTCTAGTATGTTGACCTTTTTCTGCTTAGTTGGGACTGCATGTGGTATTTTTTTCAGAAGTTTAAAGTCACTACTGCTGGCAGCTACCTCTGGGTTGAACTGGTTTTTGGTAAAGCATTGTAGGATAAATGTTGCTAAATAGGTCAGGTGTCAGTTGTGAAAGGGATGGCTTGCTGCTTATTATTATTGCAGAACATAAAATTCAGTTTGCAAAGGTGGATGAGTAAAAGAAAATACACAAAATCAGGGGCAGCCTTCCAACAATAAAGTAGGTATTTACTCTTAGAAATGAAGAACAAAATCAGTGTGCATTTCAATAAAACAGAATGGTATCATCAGTTTTGCTTGCAAGAAACTGCTGTCTCTCATATCTTTTTTGAAATGGATTTGAGCTAAAATTGGTCTCTTAAACCAATACAGCTGGAAGAAGGTTAAAGCCCTGAAGTGTCCACATTTTCTTCACACCTTCAGTGATACTTTTTCCTTTGTTTCACAAATTTTTTGGGTTTTCTGTGTAACTTACAGTTTAACTACTTCTTTAAAGTGTTCTTTTCACTTTTTATTTCCTAGGTCAGCTGTACAAGCTAGAAGGGCTGAAAACCATCGCGGTCACAACCAATGGAATCAACTTAACCAGACTGCTGCCCCGGCTGAAGGAGGCAGGACTGAATGCCATTAACATTAGCCTGGATACTTTGGTGCCAGCTAAATTTGAGTTCATTGTCCGAAGGAAAGGTACAAACTTGTCTTCTAAGGCAACTGTGTTAATACTTGTGGGGATGTTGTGAGTTGCTTACTGTATCTTTCACACTCAGTTACTTTGGTAGGGAAGTGAATTGCTGTCCTCTGAGGCTAGGAAAAGTAGACTATACTAACTTATGCAGTAGTTACTTTTTCCCTTCTTCCTGCACTTAGGCAGGTAGGGCCCCTTTTGTCAGGAGTTGGTGAAGTAGAAGATGCTCAACTCACCAGTTAGTCATGATTAGTCTCATAATCTATAACTGGTTAGTCATAGATCTCAAGAGGATTCTCCAATTCTTGTGTTGGTCTTGTGTGCTGCTCTTCTTTATTACTGTTAAAAAAAACACAGGTGTTTCTGCTATGCCATCTGGGGACAAAGATGCCACAAGAACTGAACTTTTTGTCATGAGTAGTGGCATTTTCTGGAAGTTATATTTGGGGTGTGCTAGCAGTGGTCTCACTTGTCGTTACAGATATTTTAACAGGACGTAATTTGAGGAGGGCTGTAATTTGCCTGAGGTAACTTGAGCAGGGCTGTTGGCTTTGTAACTTCTCTCCTACTGAGCAAGTAATTCCAAATAAAATTTCAAAAATGCTTGGATATGCCCAGTGTTACAGATTTTTGTTTAAATGAATCCTGAAGCAGATAATATGATCTGATATTAATTAAGCTTTATTAAATATAAAGCTGATAATGATCATAGAGCTCAGCTTCGTGGCTGGGCTTCCTTCCCGACTGATTTGATGTTGTATCATTCTGCTTCTGTCCAGCAATGTAACTTCAGCAGTCTGTGAACATCCAATTCTGACAAAACCTCTAAGTAGCCACCAGATGGTGCAACAGGCTCAGATAGATGCAGGGAAAGGATTGTAGAAATTTGGAATGTTG
>VZTN01030337.1:1276-78887 GCA_013400515.1 Erpornis zantholeuca | reverse complement strand
CAATGACTGTAGAACAAGGAGGGGTAACCATTTCCTGCCACGTTGAAACTGGCAGTTTCTGGGGGAAAATCAAAGTTTTCAATTAAAAATTGGAACTTATTCATTGTCACCTGATATTGACAACAGCTGTGCTGCTGCCTAATGTCAGATGACCAAGGCAGCCTGAAGGCCCAGTGAGCTTAGGCTGCATAAACATCCCAGGCTGTCCTCGTGTACATGAGGAGAGATAAAGAAAACAATCTCCATAAATGTTCCCTTAAGTAGGGTAGGCATCCTCAAAGCTCTTCACTCTGTGGTTAGTACAAAATATTTGTAAAAGTAATTTATTTTATTTTTTCTCATTTCTCCTCTTCCGCTTCCCTGCGTTGGCTGCAGGTGTGCCTTTTTGGGAATTCAGAAGTGTCCTTGAGGGATCACCTACGGTCAGGTGCCTCAGAGGAGCAGTTGATTCAAATCATTGGAGCAGCAGTGGGCAGAAAAAAGAAACAGCATGCTGGTATGTTTGTTGTACTTGAGAAATAACAGCAGTGATAGGGGAAACAATAGTGCTCATAACCTTCGATGAGAGTTAGAATCCAGACTGTCTGAAAGACTTTGAGACTGACTTCTCAAAGAGATACGAATACCACTGCTCATGACAACGGCAAAGCATAAAGCTAAGTAGTTGCACTGGATCCCTTTTTTTTCTAAATTAGTTTGCTGTAAAAGAAGTACTAAGACTAAATGGAGCTGTCAGTCCAAGTACTGCATTAACATGTTTCTAGAAGTGACAAATCTCTTTTTCACTATGCAGGAATTTATGGGTACTCATCTAGTGCTCTGCAGAAGGTTATGACACAAGGTCCATGATGATGCAGTCATCCTTAGGCTGTATTCGTCTTTTCTAAATTTATATTGATATAAACAATCACATCTGAACCTAACTGTATTTTTGTAATCTGTCTGCAGCTGGGAATGCTGAATTCTTGTACATGGACTGGCTCTGTGTCATGGATTAGTCCCCTATACGCTAAAATTACACTCTGGCCCTTTTGTTTTCTTGCAGATTCTGACAGATTAATAACAGTAGGTTTTTCCCTTTTTTCCTAAGGTGTAAAACAAATTTAAAGGTAGCTTTTAAATCTAAGCATAGACTAATTTGCAAAGTACATTGGTCTGATCCAGATGAAATAGAGCCTTGTGAACCTAAGGGAAGAAGGGGTAGAGTGATTGGTTCCTTTATTTGTAGAACATTTATTTATGAATTCTGGTTTGGGAAAGCAGGGGTTGGTTGGGGAATAGTCTACTAAAGGCATTTTGCCATTAGCAGTGTTTAGCTGATATCCTCTGTCTTCTCCCAGTTTGTGTTAATCTCAGTATTGTCCCTGGGGCTTTCTGTGGTTCAGCTTCTTCAAACTGGAACACTTACTAACAGCCTACCTATAGAACTAGAACAGTCAAATACCATTGCTAGAGACAATGAGAAGATTTTGAGACAAGATTGTCTCAAATTGATTGCATTATGTAGTAGGTAGACTGTAATTCACATTATGGAGAGCTTTCTAGGAAAGGGTTCTGCAGTGTGATACACACATAGCAGCTGGATGCCTGGAGACTCGGGCAGCATTAAATAATGCCACGCTGGATTCCCCCTCCTCCAGCTCCCTTGGTCTTTACTGAGCTTTGTTTTTCCTAGCATACAGGTTTCACTGTGAAGAGCGGAAAACTAAATATGTAAACCAGATGCATGACTTAAAGCCTAAAAAGCCGGGATTTTTATGTGTTCCTTATTTTATTTCTAGGCATGTTTAACATTTCCCAGATGAAAAACCGGCCAATGGTCCTGATTGGTGGGTGACAAATCAGTACGTAAAAAACATACAATGATTTTGTTCGGTTTCTGTCTTTGGGGGAGCAGAGTAGATTGGGCTTCTGAGTCTAGCTTGTGGTTCTGCCTTAGGTTTAGGCAAAGAAATGGGCCTCTTAACTAACCAGTTATATTTAACATGCTGAAGTGGAAGAGGAGGAAAGGTTTAATGTCCCTACCAAGCCTTACCCAGTTTTCCAGTTGACAGCCCTGGTTTTGTTTTCTCTAATTATGGCAGTTGATTACATTTTCCAAAGGGATAATCAACTTTCCTACCTTATTTCCTATTAGCTTAAGAAGAACAGTATAATTATTTATAAGACAGTTTGGGGTGAATTTTGACCATACTGCCATATAAATATAAAGGATGCAGAATGGAGTTTTATCCATGTATGAAGAAATTCAACTTCATTTATAATATATATAGAGCCAGCAAGCTGAAAGAAATGCAGGTGTTCCTACCTTACTACTACATCAGAATCTGAGATGTGGGGCTTCATTCTTTTGAAATTGCCTCTTATTGCTGCAAAGTCTCAGAACATAACCATGAAAGACCTATGAACCAAGAGCCTTTCCTTTCTTTCTAGTGTCTGTTGAAGCTGTTTGTTAACTCTCTATTCTGCCTGTTCATGAATGATGTAGCTCTGCTGGGGTTCTCATGCTGATTTTTAACATCTCCTTCAGTGTGATTTTACCTCCTCCATACCTCTGTTTCCCTGTTCTGTAAGATAGCTCTTTCCAAAGACCTTAAGCAATGGTTACAAGAGTTAGCTTTATGAGATTAATTGCAAGATGTTTTGTTGTTCCTTATCAATAAGGCTTATTATCCCCTTATCAATGGGGAAAAAAAACCCAAAACAAGGGTGAAAGATGTGAACATTATGTTTCAAATCCAAACTCTCATCCTCCCATTTATATTTTGGAGCAGGTTAGCTGCTGGGCAGCTTAAAACAGGTTTTAAAGCAGGTACCCTTGGGGCGGGGAGCATGCATTAATTTGCAGGTCTTTGCAACAGGTGATTATAATAACAACTCCTCTGTTTTTAAACCAAGCCCCTAGGGCTTGTACTTTTGTTGCCTTTATTAGGAAATAGGATCCACAGAAGGCTTTAACTTAGGTCTTCACTGGGAATGTTTTTCACTTGGTGCCCCACTTTAAACATTTTCCATGTTGACTGGTGCAAGATTGTCTTTTTGAGTTTGCTTTTACTCTCTTGTATTTGGTCACTGCTACATTGTGTTCAGAAAAAGGGTAAGGGGACCCTTTGTTTAACGTGTGTATTGACTTGCTGCATGAGGAGAAACTTTTTTGTTGTTTTTTTTTTTTTTTTAAGATGAAAAATACCATAGTAAACTCATGACAGCTCACTGGGACCTACATAATTTTCAAGTTGCCATTAAAAGAATTCCCACACTCCAAAATTAGCATTCATAGCAATGTTTGGATGTCTCCAGATCAGATCAATCCAATTTCCTTTTGAAGAGTGCTTTAACATTGTCTGACATGCCGTGAAAGAGGCAGCCTGTCCCGGTCTTCCTCCTTCAGCTGTTCCATCTCCCTTTGAGACTGACTGCTGGCAGTCACTGCATCAATGGAGAGACTGGAGATGAGTGGGGAGTATCCCACTGTGGGAATCATTAGGAGATTTCCTAATTATGTTTTGAATTACTTACAAACTTCAAATAATGCTGGCGTGCAAGCAGTCAGTGGGGGAGTGTGTGTATGGAATTAATTTAATGAAATTTAATGAATGCTGTGGAAATCACTAATTGGTTTTGCTAGACCCAGTAAGGCAAACCTGGTGTCTTCCCTGCACTGCTGTTGTCCAATCCTTTGTTCTATGGTTTGTATCTTATTTCCCTTAATCAAAATATTCCTTTTGGCAGGTTCTTCTTCTGGGTTCGCTTCAGTTATGGGAATTTCCTCAATAATTTAAGTATCTCCTACCTTCTTTTCTTGCCCTGAGATTGTGCTAGTTGGAAGCTGACACAATTAAACTTGAGGTGCAGTAATAGGGTATAAGGAGATGGAATTTGTCAGATGGTTTCAATATATGGTGCAGTAAAAAACCATTATCTTCTTATTTTTTGTAGGTATATGAGCAATTCGGGTGCAAACAGAGATGACTAGGTACAACTTCAAGAGGTGTAGGTTGTTCAGAAAAGCAAAGATGCTTTGCACTCATGACTGTCTCTTGCTGTTTACGTCCCACTCTGCTTGAGCAAACTTCTCTCCCTGCTCCCACCCACGTGTGTTTACCCTGTGGAAGGAAGTACTTGTCTGCCTTTGCAGTCTGGCTTCTCCTGAAAACAAGACACTTTTACAGGGGTTTAGCTTGAGCTTTAAAGCTAAACAAGGAATCCAGAAGAACAGAGTGCTTTGAGTTCCTGGATTTTAAAAGGAATATTCAGGCTAGGCCCCACTATGAAAAGAGAGAGCAAGAGAAGAAGAAAAATAAAAATAATTTTCTGTGCTCTTGAAAAGTGCAGCAGTGTTGCACTCAGTACATTTATGTCCATTTAATCCCATTCCTCTGAGGTAAACACATGCCTTCAAATTTGCAGGAATCTTACTTTTAATGGATAGGCCATCAGCTGTAGATGAAAAAAGGCCTTTGCCTGAATTTAGGGTATTACAGTGATTAAAATAATGAATTCTGTGGTTGATTTAATCTTCCGGAATGGGCACTTTTAGACCAGTGTTTGGAGGGTACTCTGGATGAAAATGGTGCTAAGTGCATCAGTCTTGTTTTAGCAGAGACTAACAAGGAAGAGTTTGGTGGGTTTATTTTTAAAAAAAGCAGGAGGAGCACAATGAGACCTTTGTCCACACTGTGTCTCTTATTGTCATGTGGACAGTCTAAGGCAATTCCTGTAGGTCTGGTCAGCAGAGGTAGCTCAACAATGTGCAGAGGGGCAGGAAGCTGCTTTGATGCACCCGTGGATAGGCTGAAAAGGGAGTCCTCGAATACCAGAGCTATCAAAGGAGGTTATTGAGCACAACCTAATTCCACATTTCTCAGAGCAGAAAGAGGAGGAGCTTCAGCAAAATATGCTTATCAATGGTGCTGTTAAACCAGGGCTTAGCCATCTACCCCTGTATTGCTTTCTATACTTACAAAACATTTTATTCACTTTTATGTGAAAGAGACTCCTCCTGTCTTCACACTTGGCATTTAGCCCGGTGCAAATGCCAAAACTGAAGGATTAAATGGTGAAAGGGGCAGGAGGGCCTACTACCTCTCTGCCAGCTGGGAGCTTTGCCAGCTCGACTTGGAACATGCTTCTGAGTAGATTTAAAATCTGTCAGTGAGGGGACTGTGGTTTTTCCAGTGCTTAAACTTCAGCTGTCACTAACGTGTTAAAAGCTGGCAAAAATATGAGAGGTTGCCATCACCCTCTGAGCTTGTAGACAGTGCAGTTGCAGTGCTTCTGGTCCCTGCTGTCCTCAAGTGCTGGCATGACCCTTCCCTGCAGAAGGAGATGAAAGGAGGAAGTGCAGCCGCCTGTGCTGGGAGGGAGGTGTTTGGAAAGGCAGAGTTGAGAATCTGAGTGTAAGAATTTCCTATTAACCTGCCAAGCTTTTGAAAGAAGGCTGGTGCTGGGATGGTCCCAAATGGATGCCGAGATGCTGTGACTCACTTTTCTTCAGAACTGATGCTCCTATAAGCTTTCATGGCTGCTGTTTCTCAAAAAGTGTTGATACTTTTAGAAAGTGAGTTGTTTCTTTTTGTCAGGGCCCTTGAAATGAGTGTTCTGAGTCTTGAGGTTTGTAATAGCAAATGAGGAAATGCAAGGAACTGATGAGAGAGAAGAGAAAGAGCTTCAGGAAAAAAGTGGATATTTGCAGGCTTACTGAGGTTTTTGCAACACGGGAAGTCCCAAGCAGTGCTCTGACAGGGTTCTCAGCTGCTACAGGCAGCTTAGCTTTCCAGTTAGTAAGATGTTCTTCTCATGTTACTTTTTGTTTTTTTCCCCAGAGCCTGCATTGATGTCATTCCCACCATACCAGGATGCCCTGCAGAATCCTCCAAATCCAAAACAGTGGGGCCACACATTTAGCCATTGGCTGATGTTGAGAGCAAGTTTACCCAAACAAAAGGGAAAAGCATCAATGAAAAATAAACTTACAGGACAACTTTTCCTCCCAGGATCTCACCCAGAGAAACAATGGCATAAAGCAACAGGAATTCTACAAGCCCAGCTTCGAGGCTACTGTGTCTTCCAGAAGGACCCAAGCTCCACATTTGATACAAAGTGCCTTGATGCTTCTGTTGGCCAAGTTTCTGTGGATTGTCAGTTCAAAGAGGCATGTACAGGATCTGAATTCCATACCAGAGATTCAGGATCTTGCACCAAGGTACCTCGTGCCTCTGACAAGTTGACTCACACTGATGAGGAAGGACGGGCCACAATGGTTGACGTTGGAGGGAAGCCAGATTCCAGAAGAACTGCTGTTGCTGGTGCCGTGGTCCTCCTGGGTGAGAAGGCATTCGGGATGGTGAAGCAAAACCAGGTGAAGAAAGGGGATGTGCTGGCAGTAGCCCAAATTGCAGGAATTCAGGGAGCCAAGCTGACCAGCCAGTTGATCCCATTGTGTCACAACATCCCCCTGTACCATGTTGAGGTGTCTCTGAGCCTGGATGAGGCCAGACATGCAGTAGTGATTCGCAGCTCCTGTCACACCTGGGGGAGGACAGGTGTGGAGATGGAGGCTCTCACAGCTGCCAGCCTGGCTGCACTGACTGTGTACGACATGTGCAAAGCAGTCACTCATGACATCGTCATCCAAGAGCTGAAGTTGCTTACTAAGACAGGTGGGCAGAGGGGAGACTTCTCAAGGGTCTAGATAATATCCAGATACCTTCCAAGTGACCCACTGCTCCTGTTCAGCCTCTTACAGAAGTCCTTTTGCTCAGTTGGTGGGCTTGGAGACCTCAGCAGGTGTGTACAGTACAGCAACCCCATGCCTCCAGCATTGCCTTATTTTGTCAGCTCACCTGCTGGGTGAACAGCGAAGCCACTTATCCCTGTTGAAAAACCATGTGTTTTCTAGAGGACAGACTTCTCCACTCTGCCAGTACCTCCATTTCAGTGTCTTCATTATGAGATTGAGAAAAGATTCTTGCTTACACCACAGAGATTTTTGGGTTTTGGGTTTTTTTCTTCTGTGCTGTGAAATACACCTGCTGTCATCATACCATGCAACTGAAGCATGGAAATGAAGCAACTGCTGAAAGTGCTGTTATTTGGCAACTATTTTTAAGTCAAGGATGAAGATTTCAGAATTGTGTTTGTCCATCTTTCCCATTACCTCCTTCATTGAATTTAGAGGGTGACAAGGAGAAGAACACAGCTGGGGAACCTCACCATTCGGCAGAGATTATAAACATGGAAAGTCAGGGTCAAGGGGCAGTTCCCATCCCTTTGCAGTGCTACTCCTTCCCTTCACAGAATCAAGGAATCCCAGAATGGGTAAGGTTGGAAAGGACAACAGTGGGTCACCTGGTCCAACCTCCCTGCTCAGACACCCAGAGCACGTGGCACAGGGTTCTGTCCAGACTGGAATATCTTCTGTGAGGGAGCCTCCACAACTTCTCTGGGCAATCTGTTCCAGTGCTCAGTCATCTACAGAGTAAAGGAGTTCAGGTGGAACTTCCTGCCCTTCAGTTTCTGCCCATTGCCTCTTGTCCTATTGCTCAGCGCCACAAAGAAGAAGCTGGCTCCATATTCATGGCATCTCCCTCAGACACGGATATATTGTGGCATCTGTCGTCTTTTTTGGATGCTGAACAGGCTCAGCTCCCTCAGCTTTTCCTCATAAGAGAGACACCTGCAAGTGGGAAATAATCCACATATCAGTTTCAAAAGAAAAAAAAAATGGCAGCTGCTCAGTTTTCTGCCTTGAGTGCTCTGTAAACCATCATGCAGAAATGGGATTTCTGGGTTTGGAAGAATTATTTTTCTGATCTGAAAGATAGGTTTTACAATGTCAGAAGCATGTTCCAGCATTTTGACCTCAGCACAAAATACATGGATGCCGTGTCTGCATGCTTAGGGGATTAATTTTGCCATGCACAGAAGTAAGTATTAAACTCTCCCTGACTTTAGAAAGAGATGTCACACCAAGCCCTGGAGACTCCAAATTTTTAATGTTACAGTGCAGCTCCTAGTAACCAGCAACCTGCATAGTCCTGACAGATAAAACAGACTTTAATACTAGTGGCCACTTGGAAAATTAAGGTAGTTACTGCTGTCTCTGCCAGAGTGTTTTCCTGCATGTTTCTCTGATTTGCTTTTTGTGAAGTCTTCTGGCTGGGGAGCACTTAAGTGTCCCTGTAAATGTAGCAGTGGCCACAGTCATGTAGCATTAATTAGCTTTGTTTAGTAATTAACTGTCCTAAATAAGAAATTACTGAACATTTTTGTTAATACTGTTGGCTGCTTTTCAAATGTTAATTTAAATGCTCTACACGGGAGGTTGCTAATGGCTAATGTGAAGCTGCACATGATTCAGGGTGCTCCCTCCATACGCACAAGGTTGAAGACAACTCTAGTAAGGTCAAAGACGCTACAAAAAATCATCTTAAACCTAAAAGGTTACTGTGGGCACACCACACTGCCATGCACATCCTGCTCACTTGAAGTAAGCACAGGTCTCAGATGAGGAGCCAACAGATTTTACTACAGATCTTCCACAAATCTCATACACCAGCTATAACAAAAGACACTCTTTCCATTGCAGATGAATTGATTTAATTCTTTATTTGTTGTCACTGTGAGATAAGGTACTTACAGTGACAGATACTGCAGTTATAGCTGAAAAGGAAAGGAATCTGGAAAGCTTGGTGCCCAAACTGTAAGCATTTGTACTCTATAAGCATTCGATGTTGTGGTTTAGGAATGGTATTCCCCACTTTAGTGTTCTGCCACTTGCTCACTCCTCCCTCCCTGTGGCAGGCTGGAGAGGAGAATTGGAGGCACAGTAGGTAAAGATCAGGGTTCAGATAGGAACAGTTTACTGGAAACAGCAGTGGAATAAGAAAATGAGCAGTAAGGGGGAACAGGCACTACGTGACCTCTCCCTTACTGGAAGAGACCCCTTACCTGGTGCCCATAATAATCCCCCATGCTGTTAGCTATGTCCCCTCCTGGCTCCTGCAAATATTACCCATGTCCTGACCAGAACTGGGACAATCTACATTCATTGATACAGTCTTGACTCCCTGTCACCCCCAGGTGTGTAGCTAGCTCTGCTATACTGAGCACCAACAATCCCTCCCAGTCCTGCAAATACAAGCGACTGTGTTCATCTGTGGAACTGCTGTTCCCATAGCACAAAAGTATCCTTAGCTTAGTATGGAAACAAAGTGCCAGGAAAAGGAAGCACACACATAAGCGAACTGACTGACACAAGCACTTACCTCCCCTCACCACGCACAACACACCGTGCCCTCCTGGCCTGCTCCCAGGCTCTAGCTAAAGTTGAAAATGAAAAGGAAACTGGATGTACTCAGTAGTAATAAAATGATGCTTTGGGCATATGATTCTTTGGATTCTGAGAAGTTTGCTGTAAAGCTCACACAGAGGACTCAGGGCCACATCAGGGACTACTGAGCACACGCATGACCACCACGCACATCGCGCTACTTACGCACATTTCACTGCTAACTTGGTTTGAGAGTGGCTGGAAGTGCAGGGCAAACTGACTTTGGTGCCATTTTATGCTCATGTTACATTATCAAGTCTTTAAACTATGCACATTTATAGGTAATGAACCAAACACGAGTCAACATTTTGTGAGAGAAATGGGTTGAGAGCACTCTGTGTTTCTGTGGTGCTGGGTGGGCCATGGTGTAATATATGTTGATGAACTGACTACTTTTTGGAGGCTTGCTTTTTTGTCCACTGTATTTTTAATAAATACTAGTTGCAATGGAGTGTGGTTTGCATTACTTTGAATATCTTTTTTATTTATCTTTTTATGTTTTAACCCAAAAGCTTCTATGAATAAGTTACTTTGGGACAAGCACCAAGACAGGCTTTGCATGATAAGTCAACAATTAGCAAGGGATCAGTCATAATAACTTACTACTATAAAGAATATTTTTTTTCTGTTGTTGAGTGAAACTCATTTTAATCTGGCTGTTCTTAAACTGTGTAATCCTTTGGGTTTAACATCATAATTTATCATCTCTGGTCATTATCCCAGCTTCTCCCACATGCCTGTTCTGAGCCAGTGGCTGTATATAACATCACTGCATTTTTTTGCAGAACTGGGGCCGCCAGAGCTCTTCCTCCTAGTCTGAATAACCACAACTGAAACCAAGGCTCAGGGATGTTCCTTTATAAAAGTCCATTCCTCCTGTATCATGAATAAGCCTTAAGGGAACTTTGCCTTCTGATCCATTGGGGCTTCCAAGCATCAATGATCTTAGAAGTCTTTTCCAACCTAAATGATTCTAAGATTCCAAATGCTGTCAATCCTGAAATAAGCACAAAGCTTCACATCACTTTTTTTGGAGCAGAAACAGAGTAAAGCACCAAGCCCACCACCTCCTCTTGAAGGGTGCTGCTGTAAGAGTACAAGCTGTATTTCTGTGCACATCAAACACAACTCGAACACAAGCACTGCAGATCATGGCAACCCTCACAAGGCACGCACAGCAGAGCTCTTGCCTGCTGGAAACTGAGGTGTCCCAGCTCAAGGCCCATTTGTGTGTTACAGTCTGTTCACTGCTAATCAGGGCTGAATTCTTTGGGGCATCTCAGCCTGGCTTTCCTTCATGCCCACATTCTGACACTCCTTACTCCACCCTCACACTGTCCTGTTAAAAACTGGATGCAGCATATAAAGGAGAAGCTGGCAGAAGCTGGTCATTAAGAATTCTTAAAGAGCTTAAATCTATGTCAAAAGAGCAGTGCTTTCAGGAAGTGTTGGGGGAAGGAAAATGGACCATGACGGGAAGACAGAACTTGAAATACCTCAGGGAGAGGCCTCTTTTTCTGAATGGGAGCTGCTCAAAATCGGATTCTAAAAGCAACAACAGCTGAGCAGTAAAAAGAGCAATGAATTTTTTTAGCTATTCTCAGCCCCTGGTGACCTGCAGTGATTCCCTGTAAATTCCCTGTTACTCAGCTTTACGTGGAATTTGACTGCACAGAATCTGGCCCTTGGTCCCACCCCTCCCTTGGCGCTTATGCTGGTTCTCGGCTCCCTCTGGCTGCCTCAGCAGAGTCAGGCAGGCTTGGAACAGCTGAAAAATGGCTGGTGCATCGTGTGTGCTTTGGCCAAGACAGAGCTGCTAATTAGTTAAGTGGAAACACAGTTAGTTCACTTCCCTCCACGCACCAGTGCCTTGCTCCAAGAGCAGCTCAGCATTTCAGGGAATCTAAAATCGGAGGAATTCCTGGTTGTGGTGGGCTGACCAGGTTTTCAGGTTTTTAAGGTGTCAGGTAAAAGCCCCAACTTAGGTCTCAAAACCAGTGGATGTGAGGAGCACTGTGGAGTCATGAGGATGGCAGACAACACCCTGACATGCCTGGCATGGTGCCAGAAGGGCACAGGATGAAGAGCTGAATTCTTTGTCACAGGCTAGGCCTGAAGGGCTTTGGGTGAACTCAGTGCACTCTCTCATTTTGTACACAGCAAGCTTAAACAGTGGGTGGCTGAGACACAAATCCATCTCTACCTTTCCCTGCCCCTCCCTGCTGCCAGTGCCGTGTTTAGAAAGCTTCCAGTTTAGCATCTCTATCTTTGTACTTATCCTGTTTGATCCTTTGGGGAGAAAAGGGTACCCAAAATAGTAGCAGTGAAGCTGAGTGCAAGTTCATGGGACAGGATGGGACAGATGGCCTGAGACACTACTGAGCTCTCCTCCAAGCAGAGAAGCACAAGCCAGGCATTGCTCAGCCGTGTGTGCACAACACAACTGCAATGGCATGGCCGTGGCCAATCATGCAAGTTGCCTACTGCCCATGCCTAAGGATGGCTCTTTGAGGTGCCATCCACACAACACTTGCTCCATGGAACAAAGATTCACACTTTAACAGAACCCCAAGTTAGCAGCAGACAAAATTGCTTTATCAATGACTCCATCAACAGAGTGGGCATGATCTCAATTCTGGACCACCCGCTCAAAACCACAAACTCTCAGTACTACTAAGATCTTCCTGCATGAATCTAGCCTTAAAATTAAGTTCTACAGAAACATTCTCTTCTGTACCCATGTCAGGGTGCGCAGCTGAAAGGATGCAAGGCCAGCAAAAGCAGAGTTTGTGTTTGCAAAGGGCAGCTTGGCTGCAGTGGGACAGGAGGAAGAGGAGGAGATAGCAGGAGGGCCAGGCAGCTGTAAAGTTGTGTTAATATTATGCTTGGAAGATACCACAGGCTATCAGATATGCAGCTGCTCCACAGGTAGTGCCCTAGGCCAGTTACCTGCTGGTGCAGGTTGTGGCAAAGCTCTGTCAACACCAGCAGAGCTGTGCAGTGTCACACCAGGCAGCATCTGCTGCTGGCAGCTGGGAGAGAGGGGTTCAGCTGCACAGCCCTGACCTGCCACTGCTGCCACCTTAATGAACTTGGGTTTCATTATCGGGGTGATTTTGGCACTCAAGGCTCACTCAAGGGAGCCACATGCACAGTTGCAGCAAGGCTGGAATTGCTGGTGTGTGAGGCAGTGCCTGGAGTTATACTACCCGCCCATCCCTCTCCCTCCATCCCCTCCCCAGCTGCCACCCACAGTCTCCATGCTTCAGAGAGCTGCACTTCCCCACCCTGGGCCTGACGCTGAATGGAAATGTTTTAGCTCTGTGTGGCTTATTTGGCTTCTGCAGATCAACCCTTGGGGCCATCCTCAGCCCAGATCCAAGAAATGAGCTGAGCTGAGGGAAGGGAATAATTTCTGCTGCCCCTGAAGCCTCATCTCTCCTATTGCAGCTGGCAGCTCAAAAGGCTCCATCCTGCCAAGACTGAATCTTAATTGGGATCAGTGGAAAAGACAAGCTGCTGCCAGGGCCGCCCTGATCCTGGGCTCCTAGAGAACATGGGCAGAGCTTGCCCAGCCCCACAAGAGAAGGCCTAGGGTTCACAAAAAATAAAATGCCCTCCAGAGTATCAGTGGAAGCATCAGGCCAAGGCCAAGGAGAGGACATGGTTTAGCCATGTAGTTTGCAGAGGAAGAGCAGGAAAATCCTCTTTTCCCTGTAGCCTGCTGGGAAGAGAAGCCACCAGCAAAGGCTGAGGTACAGCTAGTAATCCCCAGGCCCTGCAGTGAATCCAAGTACTACAACCATCTCTGAACAAACACACAGAACTATCACAGTCATGCACAGAACCACCCTTGCCAAGATCTTCCTTCAAGGAAGAAGGACAAGGTAAGTTTTTCATTTTAGAATAGAAAGACCGGAACAAAACCTCTTCAGGCATCCCATCTGCACGTGGCACCAGGATGCTACATGATGCTTTTTCCAAGCCACAGCTGCTGACTTCAAGCCCACTTTCTTCAAAGACCCTGGAAGAGCTCACTCATACCTCTGTGATTAGGCACAGTCTAGCCACCCCTTTCGCTTTGTGGACGCAACCAGAATCAACACTGCCAGCTCCTAGCGCACCCAAGAGGGATGCTCCTGACCCAATTTCCTTACAAGCACAGAGTCCTGTCATCTCAGCACTGTCTTGTCCCAGCAGCAGCAATGTGCAGCAGGAGCAGAGCAGAGGGAGTAGCCATCAGCCTGGGTTATTTTTACACCCTTTGTTCCACCTTGCATATTTAGGTGCCTCTCCAAGTCCCTACATCACAGGAAGGCCACCGTGGCAAGTCTTGCTCAGACTGGGAGCTTTAGAAGAGCTTCTCTTACTGACTCAGGGGAACAGAGTCACCAGCAGCTCATGCAGCAGATGCCATGTCAGAGCTGCTGGACCTGAGCAATGAAAATGAACTCTTGCTCTGGTAAAATGGCTTTAATGGGATTTTCCAGCCAGCAAACATGCTTTGAGGGACACACCCAGGACATTCAGCCATCAGCAACACCACTGCATGCAGAAGGCTCGTGGCCAGCCAGACTGGGAGGGGTATTTAAACACAAGTTTCTTGCCTTCATCTTTATAGCCTGCTATTTCTCTCCTGGGTTGCTGAGGATGCCTCAGAGGACACCCCTCTGGGGTGTCCCAGATGCAGCAGAGGTATGGTCAGTAACAGCCCATCACCAGTAAACTGTATCTTTTGCAAACCTGTGCCAGAGAACTCCAGCTGAACCCCAGCAGCTGGAGGAGCTTTCATTTCCACTTGTCCAAGGCTGGTATTTCAAGGTGTTTTTATTTCTTTTTAATCAATGCACATGGCCAGCTCCGGAGGGGGCTGGATGGGGAGAGGGAGGCGGTGCAGCCACTGTTTCTGTACAAAGTATTTCCACATGCAAGTGAAACGGGGCTCAACTCGCTCGGTGCGTGTTTTGCAGTGTGGTTACAGGCTGTCGGTTCTCCTCCACAAAGCTGTTATTTATTTACTTAAAGACTTGCATTCCATGGAAAAAGATGCCCCAAGATAGCACTGTGTTTCTAAAATTAAACCCAGCTGGATGGAGTAGAGAGCAAGCAACTGAGCACTCCTGTGCTCCCACCAGCAGCAGGAACAGGGTTCCCTGTGTCCTGGACTCCCCCACCCTCACTGAGCAGCAGGAGAGCCTGGCAAAATGCCTCCTGCGTCCTCAGCCATGAGGTAGGCAGCTCTCTGGGAAGTCAGACCAAGTGCCTTACTCAACAGCAGGAGTGCCACTGCTTCCCATGGCAGAGGATTGGGGTTTGAGAGCAGTGATGGCCTTTCCTGCCCTAGCAAAAGCCCCCACCCTGCCGCAGGACAGCGGACACCTCACCATGTGCCTGACACAGGTTTGAGTGTGGCCAGAAGTCCTTTAACAGAATTTGGGAGGAAGGCTGCATTCCTGAGGCTCATCTCCTACCTAACCTAGCCAACATTTTCATTTAGTTTATGTGTCACTGGTAGCATCCTATTCACAGTAAAGCTTGATTAGCCTTCACTCTTGTAACCTAAGTTAAGAAACCTGTTATCACAAAAGCCGTTTATAGAAGGGAAGGGGAAAACCCAAGTGTTCCTCCAACCTCGCATGGCACCAGCAAGAAATCCCTCCCAGACACACTGTCAGCACCTGTTCCCCTGTCCACACGAGCACAGGGGCTGCCTCTACATCCACAAGTGGCTCTGCTCAGAAATGAGCACATCAGCTCATCGGAGCAGCTGTGCCAGAGCTTTACCACAGCCTGCATTTAGCCTCATCCCTCAGACAAAATGTCTCCTCACACACGCAGCTGAAGCTCTCCAAAGGATAGGCTGGGCACTGGTGGAGCCCTGCACACATCAGGGCTGAGAGAGCCTTGGAGGCTCTTGGGAAGCAAAGCTCCAGCGATGGCAGAGGTGGCTCTGCAAGGACCATGGGAAGGAAAGTGAGGTACAGCCCCAGACCTTGCTTCTCTGCACCAGAAGGCTCATACAAATGTGGGACAAGAAAAGCTGTCAAAGTCCAAGCCAGACCCAGAATGAACAGGAGAAGAAACAAGGGTGATGAGTGATGGGAATGGCTGAGCATCAGGGAAAAAGGTGAAAATAGTGGTGAGGTCAGGGTGTCGGTGCAGCTGCTGCCTCCAGGCTTATCTGCCAGCTCTCCCAGGGCCTCAGGACCATGCCCTGTCCTGAGCACAGGCAGGAGCTGCTGCTCCTTCACCTATCAGCCAAGAGACAGTCCCTGGTATCACATGAAGCTTGTTTTAACCAAGGCAGAAAGGATAGTCCCACCACTACTGGCCTGGACTGTGATCCAAGCAAACCTGACCACAGGGATGTGGGCCAGACCAACATGTCACGCTTGGTAAGTCACTCAAATTACTGTTTGCAGATGTGGACACTAACCTGGCATTCCCATTCTCTGTGCACTCTGCAGTGAGCACCTGGAGAGAAACTTCCAAGCCTGAGTGCTCCTCATGCTCCTCATGCCTGATGTGCAAATGGAGAAAATTATGTTTGCTATCAGATTGACAAGTCTGGTTTTAGCAGATGGACTTTTGTCCCTTGGTTTCTCCTAAATATTAGAGGAAGATTTCTCCTTGCTGCCAGCCTTGGTGACAGCCCAGACCCTGTTCCAATGAGACTGAGAGGTTCAGACTTTCAGGGTTCATTGCAGAGATGAGGGAAAGGGTGAGGAGGAGTAAGAAGAGAAGGGAGCTAGCCACCAGAGAAGATCTCAGGAAAGAGCCTGCCTCTCTCAAAGCTCAGCTATTTCTGTGACTATGCCCATTTTCCCATAATTATACTGGTTCTGCTCTGCACAGCACTAAGTCAGGTCTACTGATCCCTGTCCAAACTCCCCTGCTGCCTTCCTGTTTGTATTAGGGCGCCAGCATGGGTTAAAAATTAGAGAGTAAGATTGCCTCAGTATCTGATTTATCCCCTTTCTTCCTTCCATCTTGATTTGGGATGTGCTGGTCAGCATCGCCCAGGGAGAGGATTAATCAGGAACAGACAGAGAGCTGGCAGCTGCCTGACAAGGACAAGATCACAGCTATGGGACAAGTTGCAATTTGGAATCTCTTGCTTTGACCCTGGTACAAGTCCAAGACATGCTTGCTGATGCATCCCAGCACTGACACCCCAGGAGCTGGCACAAGATCAGCACCCCCAAGGCCACAACTAGCTCTGGTCCCGATGTCACATTGCCTCGGTGCTGGAGATGTTTCTGCGGTGAAAGGCTGCCCATCCCCGTGACTCCAGAGGCAGCTCCAGCTCTCCAGCTGTGGAAAGGGCCTCCTCTCCACTTACAGACAAGCTCTCATTTCAGGGACCACAGCAAGGGAAGAGGTTACTGTCATTCCAAAAGGACTGCACAACATCTTTAACATTTGGTCTCTGGATGAACAGCCGCTGCACCCCAAGGAGGACAATGGGAAGGTAGGACACACCATCTGATCCGCCTGGCGAAGCCAAGCTGAGTGCAGAGCAACAGTGTTTGTGCCAGGGTCAGTCCTCTGCCAGGGGCTTCACCTGGAGCCTGAGGTGCTCAAGCTCCTGCAGCTGTTAATAACACAGAGAAAGGGCAGCAAATCCTCCCAAGGAGGGCAGGGAAAGGGTCATGGCAACAGAAAGGACTTGTAAGGGCACAAGAGGGAGGTGAACAGTGCTCAGATGTTGAAGGAAATCAGGACCAGAAGCAAGGGGTACTTTACAGCAGAATGGGGCATGGCTCTGAAGAGTTCTTTTACTGCTTGGGAGACCAAAAGGAAAGAAAACACTGGATTGGACAGCCCTGGGAAAAATCTGCACTTTGGGGTTAACCAACTTCTTCTACAAAGTAAGAGCAGATCCAGACTGGTTTAGGGGCCCAAACACAGTCTGTGTTACCCCAGGAAACTCTTGCCCAGTCACAACACTTTACTGTGAACCCAAGGGTAGGTAAGCACTGGGCTGATTGGTACTTCTGCTCCCGAAAACACCTTGTGACTATGCAGGGGCTAAGATGACAGTTCCCATCACCCCCAAAGGCCATCACACCCAGACAGCACTCAGCCAGGCACAGCCTGATCACAGGATTATGCAATGAGATGCTGCAGAACACCACTTCTTTCCTCTCGNGGGGGGGGGGGGAAATTGGGGTGGGGAATCCATCTTTGTTATTTTACATATTGCCACAATGCCATAACCAGATGAAAAATTAAGCCTAAAGGAGATGGGCATTCATTCTCCTCCTGGTTTTTTGCTTCCTTCTGTGGGCAACAGAGCATGCACAAGCTTTTGACCATTTTTTTGTTCCTCAGCCACTGTGCACAGAGCACCTTCTGATACCTTTACAGACCACTGGCTTTCCAGGAACTACCACTGGGAAAACAGTGGCAGAGTTTGATAACCAGAGCATGAGCCATGGATTCACCACAGGCAAGGTCTCGGAAGTCTCTCATGGGGCATCCAGGCCAATTCTTACAATGCTTGTAATATTTTAGGGGATGATAAAACTCAAGCTTTGCCCCTGCAGGCCTAGTGGTAAGAGAGAGTTTTTACTTACAACAGACTAATAATGAGTATTTGTCGGATTTCTTGAGACAATCTCAGTTCTCACCCCTACCAGTCTTTTAAAACCTCCACAATGAATGTGGAGAGACAGGTACCCCCCTGCCTCCTCTCCACAGGGGCAGGCAGCAACATCACATGGGAAAGGGTGTCCAGGGCTGATGTCAGCCCTGATCCCCAGGTCCCTGCAGCCTCTGCATTATTGTCATGCTTTCCTTGGTTGTCAGCTGCCTCAGTCCTTGCTGGAACTGCTCCGAATAGCCCTTCCATGAAGGCAGAGTGTGGCAAAGGTCTTGCTGTAACACAACAGACCAAACCACTACTGGTCACAGACACTTCCAGCAAACAAAAGCCGTTTTCCACATCTCACAGCAATAAATTATGAAAGTCTTTTCCCAGATCACAGAACATTCCGAGTTGGAAGGAACCCACAAGGATCATCAAGTCCATCTCTTAAGTCAATGGCCTGTACAGGCACTGAACTCACAATTTTGGTGTTGCCAGCATCGTGCTCTGACCAGCTGAGCTAATCTCCTCCCCCTCCCATTTTCTGATTCATTTTTAGTTAATGTAATTAGAGACATGTTCTCCTTCCGTGAGCACTGCAAGAAATTAGCTCGGCACAACTGTGCCCCACATCTAAAACAAGGTGGGCAAAGAACAATTCCCAAATTGGGAATTTGTCCCATTTGGGACAAAGAACAATTAAACTATTCACAGCATTTCAGACCCTTCTGGACTCCTCGGGTTCAATGTTGTCACATGGTAGGAAACATGCAGCAGCTCACTCAAGGCAAGCCTCCATCTCACTGCAGATGCTGCTGAGTGCGGGGTGAGGAGAATTAGGGAAAAAAATGGCAAAGAAGGCAGAAGGGAGGGCGAAAAAAATGCAAAAGGGATGATAAAATAGCAAAAGGGGGGAAAAGACAAAAATGGAAAAAAGGACCTTACCTCCTGGTGAGTCTAAGCAAAGTAGAGATAAAATAGCAACTATGCCTCAGAGAAAACAGCAAGAAGCCCATAACTACAGGAACATCAAACAAACAAAATCTATCATAGCAATGTTAAAAACCAAAACTTTTAGGCTTTGAGAGGAGGAAAAAAAAACCCAAACTTTAATTTTTTTTTTTCCTAGAGGTAGAAATCTAGGGCCAAGCAGATTTCTCCCAGAAAGCTCCATGTCCACTATGGCAGAGATAAAAGTCTCCTTTGTTTAAGCAGAAGACAAAAGTTAAAGAAAGAGAAAACCAATAAATGATAGAGACTCAGCCCTTCCCAGCAAGAGCAGAGAGCTTCCCTTACACTCTTCTTCCCTCCCAGTCATTCAGAGCAGCTAAACCCCTACCCTAGATTTTGCTCAGAAAAAGCCATGGGGCACTTACCTTGCTTCTGTGAAGCGATGACAAGGACAGGGATGTCCATGATCATGGGAAAGGTGTCAACCAGGAAGGTGGAAGGAGGCTTCTGTGATGGACCCATGCTGCAGGGCAGAACACTAGCTCCTCACTAGTGTTCTATTTTGTTTGTTCCTTCCCAAACAAAATATTAAAGAAAAGTCTTCTTTGAATCCAGGCAGGATGTCTGTCTTGTTCAAAGCAGGTAATTCAAATGCCACTGGGTTTCACCTCTAACAAGAGGAAAAGCAACAGCTTGACTCCCTCTACCAAACCCAGCTGCAAGGGAAAAGAATTCAGGGATGTCTCTGCATTTTCATCCTGCCTTTACCACTCACAAAATGCAGATGTTTCAGAAACATCCCTTTGCCTCTGCCCTTGCATCTGTACAGTAAGAACCTAAAAGTCAGAATTTTAGCAAAGTGTTAACCAAATAGATCAAAACAGAGAAACTGAGAGCCTTTTTAACAGATAGGAGCCAAGAACCTTCCCACAGAGCACTCAGACTCCCATTTGCTGCCTGTTGATCCTCAGCCTGTGCAAACAATTACACCCCGATTACTTTTGCTCATTTCCACAGTTCTTCTGACTTGAGAGCCAGAGCCAACAGCTGGGGCTTTGTCTGGGGTCCCTGGGAACTTCAGTGCTGCAGGAATGTGCTGCACAGCCACCAAGGTTCCCACTGGAAGCTAGGCATGAGCTTCTCAGGAGCTGAGGTTAAAGCACTGCCCTTGGATGGGTTGAAGATGAGCATGAAATGTTGTGGCTTAAGAATAATTTTTTCAGAGGGTTCTTTCCTTTAACAGAAATAGAGAGATCCATGCATAAATGAAACTGCTGTCCACATGGCATTTATGATGAGGAACCTTGGAATTCCTGAGCACACCCTTCAATTCAGCCACAATTAGCCCTAGCCCTTTTGTGCATCTTGTTTACCCCACTGTTCTGTGTTTAAATTCCAGACTCCTCACCCTGCTTTTCTGAAGTCTTCACTCTTGATGTTGGCTTTCCTGGTTTCTTTTCGGCTGGGCTTATTTAACTCTGGATTCCTTGGCAGCAATGCTCTCCTGCCCACTCCTCCTCTGAGGTGACACTCTTGCTGAAGGGATGTTGCTCAGCTACGTAAGCGAGCTTAGGGCCAGCGCTGCCACCCTGCACTCCCTTCCTTGCTTGGAATAGTCATGTCCAGCCAGGGAATGATGCCTTAGGTTTTAACTTTTACATTTTTCAAATTCTGTACTGCTAGTTAAATAGTTAAATAACTGTAGCCTGTTAAATGCTGTTCTCTTATGCTGTTCTCTGTGTGAAGATAGACATAACAAAACCTCTAACTTGCCCTCCAAGGACATCTCGAAACAAGAACTGTAAAACATCATCTTGAGAAGAGGGGGGCAGGCTGGGGGAAATCACATCATTGGCTGGGTTCTGGTTGGTGAATTGATATTGTTATAAAAGTGTGAAGCACTCGTGACCAGCGTCCATTTTTGGGATCCACTGAGGCAGGACCTGTGGGCCCCGAAGTGTGCACCTGAAGGCCTTTCAGATAAATACCACCTTTATTCCTTTATTCCTGTCTGGTCTCTGTTTCTAGGTAGCCACTTTAAGGCATCAGGATTATGAATTCCTCGATATCAGGACCATCTTATTTTTTTTCTTTTTCTGTAAGTGAACTCCTGTGTACCCTTGGATGTTGTTCTGAAAGAGGAACAAGAGAGAGTGTTTTTAAGAGGACCCTTGGCTCCATAATCAGCTCTTCAGCATTGCACGGCGTGGGGAGGATGTGCTTGTGTTCCACAGTGTTTCTTGTTCCCCCAGAACAACCTGTGGAGTTTCTCACCAGCTCTGCAGTGACTGTGTCACCTAAAAAGCTGCATGCTCTTGACCAAAAACCCAGATCTTAACAAAAAACTGCACCCAGACCCTGACTTGCCTATCAGACTTTGCAGCAAAATGCACAGAAAATGAAAGAAACGCATGGAGACGCAGTGGGGGCAATATATCTTTAATTTTTTTTGCTTTTGTTTTTTAGTATTACAGTATATTCTTATAAAAAGATACAGATAAAAAGGACACTACAGGATTTGTACATTTAATTCACTTATAGTCTTAAACTGACTAAGAAATGAGGATAGGCCAAGGCATTACAGCAGCACACAACCTCCCACTTGAGTAAGCAGCACTGTACTTTCTAGCTTGGCAGGCAGGGCCACCTCCCAAAGTGACCTGCGAGTTTCAAGCTGAGCAGGCTTGCAGGGGAGCAGAATGACTGCAGGTGGGGATGGCTTGGAAGGGAGGCGTTGAGCACAGAGCGGCTCAAGTACCAAACATTCCCTCACAATTCTAAAAACTGCAAAGAGCGTTAAAGAGCCTGTTTGAAGGTGAGCAGGACGGGGGCAAATGGCTTGTCAGAGAGGCTTGTCTAGATCACTGGGCTCAGAGCTCCTAGTGGGGGAGGCTGAAAGGACCAAGCCCTGCATGAGCTGTGTAGAATATCTTGTAAAAATAGACAAAACTGTCTAAAGGAGAGTTTTAATCCAGATCCTACTTTGAACTATGCTGATGTAAAACCAGAGCAACTTGAACTGGTTACTGTGGATCAATTCTACATTACTACCCGTAACAGAAGACTCTGGTTTGGAACCATCCTTTCATCAGTCCTTTCGACTCTTTCATGAAATGAACTGCCAAAACACCATGCTAGACTTATGGCATCCTTCTCAGCTGGCACAGTGAGCAAATCTGGCCAACTTCAGGGAATACTGGTCATCAGAACTACTACTTAGATTAGTAGATAGCTTTTCTTAATACATTATGTAAATAAATACATATAA
This sequence comes from Erpornis zantholeuca, assembly GCA_013400515.1. NCBI lineage: Eukaryota > Metazoa > Chordata > Aves > Passeriformes > Timaliidae > Erpornis > Erpornis zantholeuca. The sequence goes on along the minus strand of VZTN01030337.1, from coordinate 56,744 downwards.
TCTATATTTTCAGTTGGCCAAATTGTAATATCCAGGTTGGCCCCTTCTACCTTTATAAGAGAAACTAGGGTGGCCAATGGAGACTACCTGTTTGGATGGCAGACAATCAGAAATCTCCTGTGTCAAGCACAGAAGCCAAGGAGCCATGGCCAAGCACCTGGTGATTCCCAGAGACTCCACAGGGAACAAACAGACCAGCAGAAAGATTTCACTTACCTGGGGTAATCTGGAGAGGTGGGGTGGAGGAGGAAAGAGGCAAAGTAGATGAAATCTTTCTTTGGCCATGGAGATAGGAAGGAATGCTAGCTCTGAGGAAGGAGAACTGTCCCAGTTTGTCTCACTAGTGTGTTAACTCTGGTGAGAAGTTACAGGGCATGAAGCCCTTTTGGCCATGTAGCCAAGCTTCTCTGGCATTATGGACAGAATTTGTGTGGAAGAGTGAAGCTTGAGCAAGCAACTGTGCATCTTAACTCTTCTCAAACTCCTCATTGTGACTCATGATGAAAAACAGACACCTTTTGCAGAAAGTATTCTAAAATAACCAACCTCCATCAGTTCACCACAAGCTTTAAAATGCGTGCTTTCCCAGAACCCAGGATCACCAGAGGCAGAGTATATGACAAAAGCCAAAAGGGTTTTTTTTCTTCCCTCTCTTCCCACCCCAAGACTGCTCACCTGCATCCCCTGGCCTGGCTCAGCTGGCACAGGAGCCAAGCCAGCTGTCCAGCTGGTGTAATGCCCTGGCACGGTCTCAATAGTCTTTGCTGTAATGCAGTGTATACATACAAACATAGCAAACTAAAATAAGGCAAAATAAATAGAGGTGTCAGATTTACAGGTTCCCCTTAGAGATTCCTAAAACCTTTTTTTTAAAAATCATTTAACCCCCAAACAAACAGACAAACAAAACCCAAAACAACCAACCTAGAAACAAAACTGCATATATCATGTACATCATCTACTGTACAACAGATCTCCTTTCCCCTCACGGAAACTCCTGACACAAGCTTCTCCCGTGCAACCCAGCCCAAAGCGTGATCTTTCCTAAAGAAGAGGAAAGATTTAGCCAGTGGGGCTGATCATTATGGAAACACCTGCCCCACAGTCTCCCACCAGGATCCTTTGCAATTCCTTTCCCTTCCTCAGACATTGTGAACACATTACAGAAATGCTTCTGAAGGACATCCTGGTCGTTTCCATAGTGAGGAAGTCTCTCAGCCTTGAACACTAGTTCTGCTCTTGTAGGGAACTGGTGCCTGGACAATGGCTGTGCTACAGAGCATGCAAGGGTCTTGCTGCCCTGAAGTCACTTTACCTTGTAGCACTTCTAGAGACACAGTCAACTGAGAAGAGGGAGCAGTTCAAAGTTAAGTGGGAGGGGGAGGGAGTCTTCTTCAGTCTTTTCTGGAATCATCCTAATGCAACCTATGTAGCAAAAATGCAGACACAGAGGTGAATGAGCACTAGACCTCTAGGGACCAATTCTGGAGAGTTAGAAAGTACCTCTTTTAGATATGAGGAACTTCGTCACAAAGTTAGCAATTACTGTATTTCTGCAGGAAGCAGAACAAGCCCTCAATGATGCCCTTCTTTCTCACATCTCCTTCTTGTCCACTTAGTTCCAAAGACAGAGTGACTTCTCTCAAAATGCTGGTGCTAGGCACAGGTGTAAGGACAACAGCAGACCCTAGCTCTTCTCCAGTGATGTGAGACCTCAGACTGCTTCCTAAACCTACTCAGGAATAAGATTTTCCTTTCTCTATCTGCACCTGGAAACTCAACCACAACTGCTGAAGAAGAGATTATTAGATGCATTCACAGTACCCAAGAGATGAGAAATTGGCTTCAGCACGAATCTGATGCCAGGCCCTACAGCAGAGACAACTTTTTCCTTATCTTCTGTGTGGGTAACCTCATCTCATACAATAGATAAGTTAATGGGTCTCTCTGCTTGTCACCACTTGTATGAAAACACTGCTTGCCTCAGTGTGAAACTGAGCTTTTCCAAAACCTTCTTTATGAACTTTCACCACGGAGTTAAGAGCCAGGTGGACTGTCTAGCACACTAAACAAAGCTTTTGGCCACCATTACTGATTCAAAACAGGAGGAGCCTGGGGCACTGGAGTACTGAGAAAGTCGAGCTGCACTGAATCAGGGCATGACCCTGAGCTTTCTGTTCATCCCCTTAAGGATCCCACAGCTGATTTACAGGAGTTGCACAATCTCTCACTATTAATGTATGAGTCAAAGAGGTGCAAAACTATAGCAGCTTTCTTTGACTCTCAGTGTGGCTGGAGTGTTGTCGCGTACCTCATACAGAATTTCTTTAAACCAGGGCTGAACTGTGTACACAAAGGGACAGAGTACTTATCACACTCTCTGCTTTTGCTACATTTGTGGCCTGGCAAAGTGACTTCAGTTTCAGAAAGCACAGCGCAAACCTGGTTTGACAAATACTGGGGCAGGGGAAATGCTGTATTTATATTCAAAGGGTTTGCCCTGAGGTGTTTCTTCTCTGACAGCTGCCACACTGACAGTCTGCCTTATCAAACAAGTACCTGGGGAGCAAGCAAGCAGCTGTACTTGCACATCATCTTGCACCAGGACTGACCTTGGCACTACACCTGAAGTTCTGGCTGAGTCCTAAACCCAGGGAGAACAAAGACGGAGGAAAAAAAAAAACAACCCTACAATGTTCTAATCCCTAAAAGCATAATCTTTGGAATTCAGGGATTATTCAAATCTAAACTCAACTGTATACCAATTTGGCACATATTACCACCTCTCATATGGCTTACATGGCATAGGTTACATGGCATGCTTTAAAACAAGACAAACAAAAGGGCTGGGATATATAGCAAGTCTACTCAGGGAGCAGCAAGGAGCTTGTTAATATAATTTACAGGAGACATTTCTAAAAATCCATTTGTAATTTAAAATAAAAATGCTTAAAAAAGTGAGATTTTTTTCTTAAACTTTCAAAAACCTTTATGAAATAGTCTTTCTTCTACAAGGTGCTTGTGTCCACTGCAATAGGCATTGCTGTTAATAGCTAATCCCAGAAGGGGAGTGGGATAGTAAGGGAGGAGAATGCACCCAGCTCTTGTAAGATACCAGCTCTTTACGATGAGTATTATACAGAGGCGCGGCAGTCTGGAATGTCCTAAACAGGGAAATTCTGGGGTGGGAGACTCAAAATTCAGTAAACAGTGAAACATCAGAGTTTAACAATTCTGACTTTTTTGCTTCTCTCCATAGTTTACATAATTATTTAACTCTCAAAGGGTCCAGAAAACCACCACAGTTTGCTTCTCCAATATTGTAGTGTGTAATACTGATCAGGCAGCGTGCATTGCAGAGGAAGTTCTGTTCTGCAGACTCAGTGCAGAGCCTGAGGTTGAGTGACATTCAGAGAAAAATCAAACCAAATGATTAAAGTGACAAATAGAGCTTTTTTCACTTCCCTGGGATTCCTTGACATTTAGTGCTGTTGACTAATGCAGCAATTTGTAGATGGTGGGTCCCTCTTCTCAAATGTTCTCTCTTTTCTTCCTGTCTAGGAGGAAGAATCCATCACCATTCTTTCTTTTCCTCTTTTCCTTCTCCAGGGAAATTAATAAAAAGACAAATTTGAAAAAAAAAAAGGTAAAAAAAAAAGGCCATGACAGCCCACAAAATCTAATCCCTTTCCTCGAACCATGAAGACACACAGAAGTCAAGCCTCTTATTGGGTTGATTTTCTGCTTATATATTTCATTCATGTAACTTAACTACAAATGTATTTGTTTCTTCTGAATTAACCCAACTCCAAAGCCCGCTTGGTTTATACAGTTCTGTGTCCTCCTCAAAAAACTCTCAGTTTTAATTATGGGTTAATTTCTCCCTTGGTTCATCCCAAGTGATTTCTTCAAAATGAAAAAGTCTGCGTGCTCCAAGGCTCTCCTTCGACACCATTCATATCTTACTGAGTGTCGTGGTTCCCGTTGGCAGGAGTGGGATCTGTGCAGTGGAGGTCAGGCTGTTAGACTGAAAGACCAGTTCATGCCAACAGCAATCACAGCTAGCATCAAGTGGAAAAGAAATCTCACTTCTGGCAGGCAGTGAACCTGTGTGCTGCTTGCTACTGTAGACCTGTGGATGATACCAGGGAGCTCCCAATTTCCAATCTTGCACAAACAGATAAGAAATTTTCCACTGATTCCCTCCCAGACTCCAGCAATGACAACAGGCTCTACAGTTATCTACTTGTAATCCCAACATGGCAGTGGCTTCGCTTTCTAAAGGAAAGCCAGATTTTCTTTCCAGGAAGATGCATTTCATAGCTTTGAGACTCAACCACCAAGAAATTCCAGAAACTCCTTCTAGCAAAGCAGAATCCAAAAGACTTTTGCAAATTATTGTATGTTTCTTGAATTTCACTTTGTTACAGAAACCGAAGACTTCTTTCTAAGCTTCATTTGCTTTGGACAGTGTAGGCCACACAAAAATACTATACAGGACATAAGCTTAAATGCATTTTTCAGGTGCTAATCAATGGCTTATAAAATCCAATTCTAGAAGGGAATTGGAAACATGAGAACCACATCTCAACAAACCCCTGAAGGTCAGTCTAAATCCTGAAGAAGTGATAGTTGTTTACAGAGTTGCTCTGAATTAGTATTCCTTGTTATCAGCAAGATGAAGATCATGACTAGTTTTTACTTTGGCACACAGAATATTATCCTGTTCCAGCTGTGATGCTGTCTGCAAGGCCCAAGTACTTTCTGTCATCACCATGAGGCCTTTGATGACACAACAGACTCCCAGAAGCAAATCTGTCAGCTCTGCATGGCCCAGTCACAGGCCCTGCTGGATCCACAGAGGCACTTTTATAATGGTTCAAATTAGGAGCACAGAAGAGGGATGAGAGGAAAGCTGATCATGGAAAGGTAACGTCTCTAGCTACAGACCAAAGAAATCCTTTGGGGCAGCTGTCAGCCAGGCGCCATCACACACATTCATCTTCCTTGTTTTGCACTTTTTCATCACCTTCTTTTGGCTGATTATTTTTCTTCCTCTTACAATCAATAATTTAGCTTTGTCACCACCCGCTCACGGCTTGTCTCTAAGCCTTGGTTCCCCGATCGCTTGCGGTTACGCTTGAGCTTGGATAAGTCTTTGTCAAAGACTTCACCCGACCTTAATGCTGACACCAGGTCATCAAACTCCCCACTCTCTTCAGAAATGCTTCCAGCTTTTGCTTTCTTTTGTCGCCTCTCTTTTTCCCTCTGTTCTTTTAGCTGTGGAGAAGGACACAGAGTTTTAGGATTAGCTAACCGAGACGCCAGATCACTAGGTACACTGCCAAGAAGCAGCTAAAATGCATCAGCACAGATTAGGGAAAAAAAAGAGTAGGAGCTTATCCACAAGGCCATCACCTGTGCCAAGAGCAACAAGAGGCCATGCTGGGCTTCTCTTCTACACAGGCAAGCATAAGAAATGAGGTATGAGTAGCAGCAATGAGTATGTCTACTTCACAAAGCACTATCAGCCTGCAGTAAGAGGACTGCTGCTGTTTTGCACTAATTTTACAGCGGGGTAGTGCCAGCACAGTAGCTGTGCCAAATGCCAGTTTACAAGTGATGCTGGCACAGGTCATTCCCCGGCTTCTGGGAGCTGGCTTGCAGTCAGCTCAGTGCAGCAGCACCTCCCATGCTGACTGCACCCGACTTAGGGAGTTTGGATGCCTCGTTACAAACCAGGGTCACTTGTACAGTCCCAGACAACTTTGCACTTGTGGCACAGCTCGCTAAGTTTACAGGCAGAAAGGCTGAAGTCCTGAAGTAGAAGGAGGAAAAGAAGAAAGGAAAAATCCAGAAAGCCACAACATACTGAAGCATGAAAATTGTGTGAGACATCCAAAAATTAGTAGAATCCCTATGCACAAAACAGGAGAACTAAAACTGTCCCATGTTTGCATGGAGACAGTGTTGCAGTGCTGGGAGGATGAAGACACATTGCCTTGATTATGGAAAGAGAAACTGGTTATAAACACAAAGAGCAATGAAACAGAACTACTGATTTTACAAATTGTTGGATAGATCCACCTGTAAGTGTGATACCCTTGGCCTCCCTGGGGTGGCTCCAAGGAGCTCAGCTATCTCTTTCCACTGCTCAGCTCCAGAATTAGTAGAACTGGCAAGGGATGATGGTGGCTATCAAGAAGCAGGTTGCCTGCTCTGCAAATGCAAGCCTCACATTGCAGGAAGACTCTTTCCACAAGGCCTCCCTCATGGCATATGAGGCTTATGAAGACATCCTGTAGTTGGCTCCTTTTAACTTTCCAGGCTGGCTGAGCAGAAACTTGAGCCTATGTCCCGGCATTTTATCCTTGTGTCTAACAGTAAGGCTGCTGGCATCCTGGTGTTTTACCTCTCTCCTCTTCTGAAAGGCCCAAACCAGTGCTTTTGGCTCAGCAAACACTCAAATCAGCAGCTCCCCGCAGCACGGCCTGGGGCCATGGCAGCAGCCAGGGCTACGGCGCCAGCAGGGGGAAGGAGGCAGGGCACTGCCGAGTTCTCAGGCAGCACAGAGGCTGAGGTTACAGGGGGAGGCTGGTTCACATGAACCCCTGGGGACACACACATCTGTCTCCCCACTGCAAAATGCACGGAAAGCTCTCCTGCCACGTTGAGGCCAGACACGGCCCCAGTAATCCAGGCATTAAGGCTGGCCAGAGAGAAATACTGCAGGTGCCAGGGCCTTTGCTGTGTCACTGGGTGCTGTCAGGGGACAGGCACACAGCAGATGATGATGGAGTCTGACTGGAAGCTGACCAGCTTGGCAAGACTCAGGGAAATCTGGCTTCTTTTCCTGCAGCCTAAAAGCAGGATAGTCTGGCATGGGGTGGTGGCAACCCCATCCTGCAAAGTGCCAGTGCAAAAACGCCTGGGCTATGGTATACGCCTTTGGTATCTGAATCCAAAAGAGGGTAATTTGGAGCCAAATAGTACATCCTTGAGAGCTGACAAGAGAGACAGAAGGAAAAATGTCATAATTTGAGAGGAGAATGATGCCAAAGAGAGGTGTCAGGGAGAAGAACATAAAACAGTGACAGGACATCATCACTGGAATTTCTCTCAAGACAGGAAAAGGTGAGGGAAGAAAACATCTTCCTGCTCCCAGATCCTCACCGTGGCCTCCATGCGTGCCCTGCGCTCCTCCTCTTCCTTTTTCTTCCTCATATTCTCCAGATCTTGCTTGGCCTCTGCAAATGACTGTAAGAAAGTGTCGAAGATGCCAAAAAATTCGTCTGGCTGCATCTTGCCCTCGGTCTCTCCAAAATGCTTCAGTGCCTTGGCATACTGTCAGGGGGGCAGAAAACACAAGAGCCGTAATTAGGCAGGCAGTTTGGTGAAGACAGCAAGGATAGCTTATGAGTAACCACACCATGTAATTCAATGCCCTCTGAGCAATCATGTGGCAAGAGCAGAAAACTACCCCCAGCAACAGAAGTGCTTCTCCTTAAGGCAGGTGCCTCTGTCCCTGAAGAGTTTGCTCTCCTGGATATCCTTTGGGCAACATGCAGCAATAGTGCTGGAGAGTATTAACTGTCCACTGATACAAGAAAAACATGTTTAGGTCCTGAGGGCAACAGAGTAATTTCAGAGGATGACACTGTGGCCACATCTCAGCTGCAGGACAGCCAGGGCGTGGAGGGCAGTGAACTAGCTGGGGAAACAAGAAGTTTTAGTCCATACTTTCCCCTTCCATTTTCCCTTCAAATTCACTTTTAAAATGCCTGAAGGTAAAAGGTCTTTGCAATAACACTACGGTCTGTCCTCTCAGAAACCTTTTGCTATGTCATCCATCTCTCTGGAGTCCTCTGAATGAGGGTGTTGCCTGGGAGAGAGGAGACTATGGACAGACAAGGCATGAGAGAGGGGCAAGGAAAGCAGCCAGGGCTCCCGGGCAGACTTAAAAGAGAGTGAATACATCACAAGTGGTTTTTATTTTAAAAGGCAAATGTTGAGGCTGCAGGACACATATGGAGGCAGCCAACTGGCAGGACTTCAGTCACAGGGCAGTCCTGATGGGGATATGGTAAATTCACAGCAACCCCCGGCTCTTGGACATAAGTGCTGCAGGAGCTGGACTCTCTCCTTTGCACTCTCACACTCCCAAGCATGTCTCATTGCTCACCAAAATGCACTCAAATGCAGGCACACATAGTTTGTCAATAGCAGCACATGCAGTAAGTCCTGTGTAAGGACACACATCCATTGCCAGCTACCCTCGCTCACCCACCTCTGTGCTGCAACAGAGCCCCAGAAACACACTCCTGACAGTGCTGTGCCCTGATGCACAGCTTCCCTAGCATTCCCTGCTTGCACTTCAGCACACAACCACAGAGCAGAAGAGCGTCCTTGCAAACCTCAACCAGGCTATGGACTGTCTTCAAGCTCTCTCATGCATGTATTCAGCTCATACTAGCACAGCCCAGTTTCCCTTTCCTTCCCTATGTGGGTGCTCTTGCAGAATTGAAGAGACAGTAAGAACAGTTCAGGCTCTGATCCCAGCACAAAATGAGTTTGGAAGCAAGTCTTATAAAGCCCTCTGGCCCTGTACCAGGTAAAGCATAAACAATGTCCCCCAGTCAACTGCAGGGGGAAGAAATCTCCAAGGAAAGCAGCTTCCTTCTGGCACAGCCTGAGATATTCAGCATCTCCCCTTCTCTGCTAACCCTGCCACGCCCACAAAGCAGTTTGAAGCAATAGATTCTTTTTTTCTTTAAAAAGGCTGTGTTCTCAGCCAGGAACAAACAAAGAAACCCAAAGAATCTTAGAAAAAAAAGTGTTGGAAGAAATGCAAGTTGCTTTGAGCTACCAAACATGGCAGGAGTTGAAGGAAACACCACACAGAAACAGCAACAGATTACTTCTCTGTTTAACTCCTTTTCTCTGGAGCCTCTGAAGACATACACACAAGTATACACACCTACACCCTCTCCCCACCCCTCTCTGTGATTTTATCTGTATATAATGTACACATAGGCTCTTTGAATATTAGGGAAGTGCAGCAGTCTACAGTAACCCATACTGAACCAGCACCAACTTTGGCAGAGAGAATACAGGCTGTAAATACCGCAGAAGAAGATAAAGTATCTCCATATGCTCTATTTTCTTGTCTTGCTTTTTCCAGTGTGACAATCAGCCAGGGAGGCAGGGAACTGCCAGAGAAAGACTTCAGCACAGGCATTGCCACCACTGCTTGAACACTCAGAGCCCCTGAAGCTCATTGCTCACAGGGGATGTGCTACCTGGAATCTCTTCCCACTTATTTGTCATTAACTCCTGTGAAAATTGAAAGTAAGGCACAAATTAAGAGCAGTGACTAGAGCTGCCAGCTAGAAGGAAGGCTTGTCTGACTGCTGCAAAGCCTGAAGTGGAGGAGCAGCCCACAGGAGATGGCTTTTGCACCTTGCAGTGCACTGCCTGCAACCTGTGTTCCTCCTGCGCTCAGCAAAGGTGAGTGAGGGGGCCCACAGAAATGAGCTGGTTGACTCCATGAATGTCCACAGGGGTTTCCTAGTCACTTGAGGAAGCTGGAGGTTGAAAAGTCAGGGGTTCCTTGCCTGGGGCTCTTGGATCCTACATACATGGAAGTCTCCTTTAGAGGGTGGTGTTGTCTGCAAATGTTCTGTCACCAGCTAGCACCAGCTAGTTTGTGTCACACTGGCAAGAAGGGCTTTTGCCACTGCCTCCCCACTGCCACTCAGAGGAGGAACAGTGCTGTTGTGCTGGAAAGACCCAGCAAACTGGAGGCCTTCCAGAGACACTCATAAGTCTAAGGTGTTGTGGTCTCTAAGCAGGAGCAAGGAGGCTGAGAACAGCCTGTCTTTGGTGCCTTGTAACACAGGGCTTAGAGGTCACAATCACTTACTGCAAAGCCGTGAAAGACAAAAAGCAAAAAATCCGTGAGCTGGATGACCTAAAATAACTACAAAAGGAAAAATCTGGAGTTGACTGAAATAAACATTCTCCTTCTTTCTCTACCCCTTCTGAAAAAAAAGCTGACTGAGCAGAGGAAGGCAAGTCAGGAGATCCAGCTTCTGCTGCCAGCTCTGCCCATGATGTGGCTTGGGAGCTCATTCTTCCCTTCTGAGCCTGGTGTTCTCCCTTCCTTACAGAACAGAAAATGTAGCCTCACTAATCTGATATAGAAACAGCAAAAAATCAGTTGTTTACATCTGTCGGGCACTGCATCAATGTAATGCACTATTGTAAAGAGAGACATGCTGTCTTTTCACTGTTTAAACTGCAGCAGACCCCTCTGGCTTTATTACTTCTTCTACTTCTCTGTAATTTGGGTTCTGCGACCACATGTGCTTTTCCAGAGCACCGGTGCAGGGATGAGGGGCAGTGAGCTGCTGCAGACAGCCTCCCCAGTGCTGTTATGAAGCCCAGACTCCTACCTGCCCACGGTGGCTAAAATCACACTGCCTGCCTCACTCAGGGCGTTAAGAGGCAGCGTGGCACAGACCAAGGCACTCTGGATCCCAGCCCTCTCTTCTGCTCTCTGTCACAGGACTTGTGTCACCCTGTACAAATCGCTTGACTGTTCCGTGGGCAGATTCCCTGCCAAGCAACACCAGCTCTTGTGCACAGTTGTGAAATCTGTAGCTAAGTCCTCATGCACGCAAAATGCTTCCCAGAATTTTGTGATGTGCTGTAATATTATGGAACAAGGGCTGAAACTTGCTTATTCCTGAAGTCATCTGGGGACAGATGACATGGGCAAAAGAAAAATGGAAAACTGTGTTTCAGCAGGTTTTCCGATGTAACACAGAATGGTATATCTTTTTTTCATTAAAAAATTCATTTCCACACCAAAAGGGCCCCCAAGCTCCATGATATAACAGGTCCACAAGCTCAGTGCCAGTTCTGCTTCCTCTGCCAAACTTTCCACTGAATTTATCCTCTTGCCAAAGCAAATCGTTTAGACAGTTGTTTGTTTTAAAAAGCCATTTTAGCAAGGAGCGGGAAAGCGGGACAGCAGCACACACAAACTCTGCTGTGCTTGCCAACGAAATGTTAAACAGTGGCAGAAGACCTCTGGAAACTGCAGGAATGGGGCTCTATGAGGAGGGGGAAAAACAGCCATGATAAAAGTTTCCTGCTGTCCGTGCTGTCTGCTGTTGCAGGAGGAGCCAATACACAAATGAATTACACCATGTAGCCATGGAAGATGAACTGGATTCCCCAGAAAAGTAATCTTGAGTTTGCTCTTATGAAGACACCAATTCAGTACTGAGGCAGGTCAAATAAATGCCTTTTTTCTTTATGGGACAAATTCAGATCAGTTAATGGAAAGAGCCCGGCCAATTTCAGGCAGGGCTGAGCCCAGCTCTTCTTGTGCCTGAATGCTCTTAAAGGACTCTCCCAGGAGTTCAACAGTGATGTTGGAAGCTCCAAAATTGAGTTACAGGTGCTCTAAACATTTCTCATATGTTAGATGCCAACCTGCACTGCAGCCTCTGAAGCTCTAAGTTACTGTACAACAGCTATGTGATTTATTTACCAAATGGCTGGTGGCACCTTTAGTAGGATACCTCAACTTCCTCAGTCTCTGTCCTGATACATTCCCTATTCATTTCCCCCAGTGGCTGACAAAAAACACAAAATGCACAACTGAAGTGCACAGGCACTTGGACTATAGCATTTCTCTGTGCTTCATAGCATTCTGCCATTAATGACTATTTTCTTAAATGGGTTTTGCTCAGCAGTCTTTCACTGCCTTGCTGTTCTTCAAAACAGTTACTGTAGGTGCTAAGCTTATTGAATGCATGTGCAGATTCTGAACTCCTTTCTCCATCATGAGAAATACCTTGTTTGAGAGGAACTGTCATCAGAAAGACTGGGAATGGATACTTTTCCCACCCACCTTGCCCAGGCAGTAGTCTCCCCAGTGTCTCTACAGAGAGGCTTAAGTTTGACATTCAGCAGAGGAATGGCAATATCTGACCAAGCAGACTTTGTACTCCTAACAAGATCCAAAGTGTCTTAAAAACAGGTTTTCTATAAACCAAGCACAAAGCAGAACAGTACTGAGGAAGTCTAGTGATCTAAGTTCATACCTGTCAATATTTAAGTACATAGTACTCAGCTTCATATAGGGCAAATGTCACCTTTTTCAAGAAAAAAAAAAAATCATACCATGAGAGGCTAATCTTCCTCTGCTTGGGCATTTTCATTGCTTTCCCCCAGGAGACATAGAGAAAAATTTTCATTAATAAAATTCAACCTCTTCTTTCTTATGTAAAAAAAAAGAAATCAATTTTTCATCTGTTCAAACACATAAAAACTGATGGAGGATTCCAGGGCAGAGTTTCACTTTCTCCTACCTCTACCTTCCAGCTTATGGGAAATGGCAGAAAACATTATCCCTTGATCTAATCTATATACTCCCTTATAAAGCAGTATTGAAAGTGAGAAAAACACAAAAAGAACAAGAACCAGCTGTGCTAGAAAGCCTGTTTAGAGAGTTGGTCTAAGTTTTCAATCAGTTCTTAACCAAGCCATCTGTTTACTGCATGAAGATAAGTACAGTTACAAGGCTTACTCTGCAGACATGGATGCCTCCATCTGGCAACCTAGCCCTTTAAATTTAAGAAGTCACTTCCTTCCCATGGCCACTGACTTTGAATGGCTCTGTTCAAGCAAAAAGGCCAAAAAGGTACTGCATGGGATTGTGAAAAATATTGTCTGCTGAGAAGGTCAGCACCACACCTTGGTAATGGATTATTTCCATAACTAAATAAATTACTTTTGCTAATACTAAAATAGAAAAAAAATACAAAAACTTCCCCAGTTTGAAAATATAAAGTTATATTGTTTTAAATCCCAGCTGAGGAAACATGGCTCTGATTAACTCATGGTAATTAGCCACATCTATATTTAGCATATCCAACTCCAGCTGTTAAATCTAGGGCTTCATTATTATTAATAAATCTGTGATTCAGGCCAGTTATTCCTAGGCTTATTCAGATATTTTTCAAAGTCTTCCTTGCTCCACTTCCTTTTTTGCTCAATTTGCTTTGCTTTGAGAAATAAAAAAAGAACCAGATAATCAGATGTCTTGGTCCCTCTCTTCCTTTAATTGGCTAGTTCCATTAGGTTTCCATGGTAAGAAGAAAGCTTGTGATTCAACAAGCACATAGAGCCCACTGAGGCTGGAAGATGTTATAAACTTTGCAAAGCACATCTGGTTTGTTGAAAATTTCCAGCTTTCTTTTTTCCTCTTTTTTTTTCTTTTTTAAGAAAAAAAAAGAGGAAAAAGAGGAAGAAGAGAGGGCCAAAATAATATGAACCAAACATGAGAAATAGCTCAACACTGGTAAGGACAGACAGTTCCCTTACAGGAGTCCAAAAGCAGCTTTTTGCCAGTGGAAGAACCAAAGCCATGGGTTGAGCAAAAGTTGGAATGGTCTGTGTTCAAACATAGCAAGGATGTGTGAGGAGAAGGTAGAGTAACGTTTCCTAAGCATGTTATAGTCATTAAAATAAAACATCTCTTTATGTTGAGTGCTTTATGTTGGCTATGTCTAAAAAAGCGTGCAACAACTTCCAGACATAGTGGTCCGTCTGCAGGGAGTTTCTCCGGTTATTTTTAAAGCAAAAGAATGGCATTTTTCCTGCAAGTGCCTCATCAAGAAAAGCTGCATTGCTGTGCTGGACATGTACCACTTGCCGGTTTTCAACCCCCAACTGAACTCATAAAGAACCTGCACTGGCTTTTTGTCCTGGTGTGCCAAAAGGAAAGGAGCACCACCATCTTTAACACCAAACCAAAAGTGTGCAGTCTAAGCCATGGACAGAGTGAACATCCTTCCAAAAATGGGTGCCTAACTATAAAGAAGTTGAAAAACTTACCCAGTCATAGTACAGAAGCCCTCAAACCATAGAAAACCAAGTTTTTCTCAGTAAATTTAGTGGGGTCACAGAATGTAAAATATCTTTCTGTGCTTAAAAATCCAGTATGGCATGAACATTATTATACTGAAGTAGTTTGAATCCTCTCAAGCAACACAACAACAATGAAAAATGGAAATGTTCAGGGCCAGGCTGGAGGGGTCTCTGAGCAACCCAGTCTAGTGGGAAGTGTCCCTGCCCATGGCTGGGGGGAGGAGGGTGGAACCAGATGACCTTTACAGTCCCTTCCAATAGTCATGTTATTCTCCCCAGAATTTTTTTAAAACCTTAGTGGTGTTGGACTGCCCAGCTTTGCCTTCTGAGTGTTGCAATAGCTCCTGCCCACTGGGGTTTGCCAGGACAGCCCTCACTGAGAGCCAGTGGCTCCTGTGTTTGCAGCTGCGAGCCACTATTACCAAGTTTATCTCCACAGCCAGGAAATGTTTCTGAATCACAAAACTACACTACTGCAGAGGAACTGGATGAGTGAGAAGTCTTACTGTCTAGATCCTCAGCCTATATTTTCAAAATCTAAGGCCTGCTGATCCAACAGCACAGCTTTCATTAGTAATGCAATAGGTCCTTTAACGCTAAAAGGACTGACACCAGAGTGGAAACAATTCGGTCCAAAAGAAATAACACATTTGCTTCATACAGCCAAGCACTTTTAACATGCCAGCCAACAAGGGCAGATTTGCCATTACATATCATTTACTTTAAAACTTTTTCTTCTCTAAACATTTTCATATGCTTATGATCTTCTCATATAAATTCTTCCTCTTTCAGCTGAGAGACAGAGGGATTAGTGCCAGACTCCAGCCATCAGCAAAGAACAAGCACCTCCTTAGGTGAACCAACCTGGTAATGGAGATGCAGACAGTGAAAGGACAAAATGATTGCAGCAGCACCTGAAGAATAACATGCACGTGGTTCTGAAGGGTGTGTAGAAAGAATCCAAGAACTTCAGACAAACCACACATGTTCGGGATTTCTATCTTTGTACTGAAATGCACCCAGTAACAGAGAAGTGGAAAAGATCACACATAGCTGGTGTAGCACTGTACCAGCCACTAAGAACAAAATTAACTCTATCCCAGCTGAAACCAGGACACCAAACTACACAGAGGTATATCTTTAAAGGAAAGAGACAAAGCACAGATGTCCCCAGCTGAATCAGCAGAGTGGAATGCAGTCAGAAGCAGAAGGTAAAAAGATATGAAGTCACCGTCATTAACAAAAGTCCCCTTTTTCAGCAATGGCTTAAAAGGCATTCCCTCCCACACCATGGCAGGGTGTGGTATCCTCTTATGGATACTGCCATTGCAATTCTAAGCTGCACAAGAAGTTAAGGAAGATTAGAAAGAAGTGGGTAAGAGCATTGATCCTTCTTTTAGTCCTAAAATATGTTCTAAATGGATATGGACCACATTAGGAAAAATAAGAAACTTCATCCTAAACAATTTTCAGTGTCTATTAAGTTTTCACTGCAGTCCCAGCACCTTAAATCACTGTTTCCATTTTAATTCAGGCTTTTGACTGAGCTGGTGAAAACTATGGGTAGGTTTATAAGCATCTATGCTGAGAAACATCTTGAGATTTGCTCCACACGGTGCTGCTGAATGCCAACACTTCACAAGATATCCTTACCTTGTCTCTAGCCTCATTGAGAAGGTCTTCTAACTCTGAGAAGCTGAAACTGGCCACAGTGATGAAATCGCTCATGACAGGAACAAACCTGTCCCCTGATTCTCGCATGCGCCTCTTCTGATAATCCAGTTCCTGAAAGAGAAGTAAGAGATAGAGACAGGCAAGTGTCAAAGATTCCTCAGTGACGAGGGAGGGAGCAGGAAAGTCCATCTGTTTCACTCACTGCAGAGCATGCTCTGCTCCCACATTCATCCAGAGCTCTGACTTAAAAAACACTTTCTCACTAAGTCAGAAGTTTAAGTCAGGCAAGAGAAGGGAGGTCAAGGAAGGATGAAGAAGGTTCTGGTTACAGTTTCGCTTATCCTCAAACAACAACCACTCCCAAGAAAGCCATCAACATGCTAAGTTTCTAAAACAACTTTATAATTTAAGCATCAATTACATGAAGTGCTGCATTTTTTTTCCTATGCAAAATGACAAATGATAAAGAGCTTTGTGTAGAAAGTGACTTCAGGTTTTTTAATAGTGAGTTTTGCTCCATCTTCTCTTCCCATGGTGAATTAAAATACTGTATACGTGAGGAAAATGTGCTCTAGATCTCCTCTTTATTTCTCTGAAAAGCACCAAGTGAAGAGCAAAAAGACATTGAAATTGGTTCTCCCAGTGAAGGACAAGCAGGCAGATGCCAGGTGCAACATTTGTTATCACCCTGCTAAGCATTATCTTGGATGTCATAAAAGTGACACAGTTATTAACTGGGGCCATTGTGCTAAGAAGAGTTATGGTAAAAGAAAAAAGAATACATAAAACCATAGGAAACAAAGATCTATTTGTCTGCTACCTACAAAAAGAAAAAAACCTGATTTTAAGATTCTTTCCTTCTGGCTCAAGTTTTTTAGTTTTAAACCAAGATTACCCATAGGTATCTCTTCCCTGTCTTTAATCACCATGCTTGAAACAGGGAGAGAACTACAGAGCTCCTCAAACTGACTAATTTATAGCGAGACTGGAAATCTCCCATGCCTGTGCTTGGCTTGTGTGCTGTTGACAGTCTCACGGGGACAATGATATTGTAATCTGGGCCTCATCTTTATTCTCAGCTGAATAATCAGTGGGAATGATAAAGCCTGATTTTCTCTGTAGGGAAAGCAGCATGAAGCAGCAGGTCAAGTTACAATCTGACCCTCTGTTCCCTTTGGAAAAAAATATCTTTGTGCTGGCTGCAACTCTAGCTCCATGCATGTTGGGTGCTCTCTGTTACTGGTTGTCAAAATAGTAGTTCACAGAGCCAAATGGGTAGGTTTATAAGCTTCTATGGGTAGGTTTATAAGCATCTATGCTGAGAAACATCTTGAGATTTGCTCCACACGGTGCTGCTGAATGCCAAGAATTACTTTGGCCATCAACAATCTAAAATCCACCATGATATATCTTTTGGTCCGGAGTGAGTTGGAAAGAGAATGTAACTACTACAAGGAAAGACCACAAAGCAGAAAAGAGGCAGGAAAAGCAATGAGGAGGTGGCCAGAGAAAGCCCACATTAAAGAAGTGCTACTTCCCCTGCTTTATATTACATTCTCTTCACTGCTGGTTTTCCTAACACATCACAAGGGACAGTCCTGGGAGCACTGCTCAGTACATCACTTTGCAGTGAATTGTTTCTACGTTACAATCACTTTGGAATGGACCTTACAAATACAAGAAATGTCCCTTCACATGCTTCTAAGAACTATGCATATTTATTTCAGCCACTCCCTTCCATTCTAATTTTTAAGCTTATTTTAGCTGAAAGTTGCTCCATTCTCTCCTTCTCCCTTCCTCTGGCAGGTGAGTATAACAATTCTGTCATCTTACTCACTGTTGAAAGCTATGGCATTTGGGACTGTTACTGGAGAGCAGTGTTTTTCAGAGTAAAATTAAGATTAGGTGGTCTGCTCTTCAATTTAAACACAGTTCTTCCCTGCAGAATAATTATACCAAAATGCAGAAAAAATTTAAAACCCACACAAGTAACCAGAATGACTATGTAATCAGCCAGAGAGCAACACCACAGAATAAAAAATTCCTCTGTATCTTCTAGAAATGGTCTCTACTAATCATAGTAGCACAACAGAGGCCAGAACTGGCCCTGGTGGGCTGGGCTGCTGGTTCTCCAGAGGGATGAAATGATTCAGCCATGGTAGCCATTTCTCAAACGGTGGTTATGATCTCCTTGCTGTGTGAGAGAAGGACAGCATTCCCTTCCACTACTTATCTGTCCTTCTGGGAGACTCCTACACAAAGGCAACAGCTGCATGAATGTCTTGAAAATGAATGTGTCTTATTTTTACAAAGAAGTGAGTTGCAAGTCCAGGAAGGCAAATGGTTCACAGTACCTTTAAGAACATCTGACTGTGAAACTATTTTTAGCTCTCTATTCTTAAGGGGCCTTGAAGAAACACCAGTCACTGGAGCCAAGGCTGTGGTGAGAACACACTGGAATAGCATCAAGAATCACACCTTCTTCTCCTCCCCCTTCCACCTGACAGTGATCTTCTATTGTTGCTATAGTGCTGCTTTCTACACGCCAGAAAACCACGAATTGAGCAAGCAGACTGGGAGGTGCTGGCAGCCTCAGAAGAAAAATACCATGGCAGGGAGAAGACTGAGGCAGGAAGATGGTGACTGTATGGGAAGGAGAGATTGCCCATGGAACCCATGCACAGAAAAGGGAAGAAAAATCAGCTGTAAAGGCAAAAGGACAAATCATCTGATGAAAGAAAGCAAAACAGAATTAGCTTCTCACATTTCAAAAAGGGGGAATTGTCTGTCCCAGCCAAAAACTGGGCCTTTCTTCATGTCCTGAACTCCATGTCAGCCTTCCCTTTACAGGTGCTTTTAATTCCCAAACACTGTACTCCATGTATGGAGCAGTATTTCTTCTCATTGCTGCAGTCTCCCTTACCCCAACAATCCAGAAATAAGGTTGGGAAAGTTGTTCTGTTTTTTTACTTTTTTACAGGATGACCACTGGTTAATTATATGATGAGCTTCTGGCAACAGCCAGACAGCCTGGGGGCTGCTGACAGGACAAAGATCCCTTCCTCTACTCCCAGAGGCAAAAGCAAATTCAGGTCACGTGAAAGAAAAATGAACTCATCACTGTCTGTCTCATGGTGAATGAGGACTGGAGGGTCCTGTGTTAGTTCCTTGTAAACAGGTAATCCTGGCACAGAAACCACCCAAAGCAATTCCCAACAACTGGCTTTCATTAGCAACAGGAAAAACCCCACCACTGTTGCTTTGCTTGCCAGCTCAGCTGCTTCATCTTTAACTAGTTTATATCCTTCCCTTTGCCTTCCCAAGGAGTACTTAGGATAGAGGTTAGGGTTGCACATAACAGAGCACTACCTGCTTACTACTACTCCAAGAGCCATGTGAAACACTTGCTCAGCAGCCTTCCATCCCTCAGTAAGTAAGAGCAAGAATTTTATTTCTTCTTTCAGTCCATGCCATTTGTCAAACTGTCCTTTTACTTTCCAGGTTGAGATCAAACAAGCTTTTCATTAGCCTTAACTCTGCTAAGATCATCAGCAGGAGCTCCACATGAGAAGCTTTTATTTGTTTTTTCTTGGTTAATGCATTCTGGAACGGAATGGAAAGGAATGAAAAAAGAAAGCCCACTTTATCTTATCATAAAATATATAGCGGCCCTGATTCTGAGACAGATATTTTAAGTACAGCACTTTGGAAACCTTCAGATACTTACAGTTTCAACAGCTTTCAATCCAGTCTTTATGTTGTTGACTTCCTTCTCCAGCTCTACCAGGCTGTGCAGGAGACAGGCAGAGCAGATAAAACAAAAGGAGCAGTGTTACTCAGGGGTACAGGAACCGAGCAGCAGCACAGACCACGGGCCCATCGAGTCTGGTATCCGGCCGCTGGCACCAGCCACGCCAGATGACTCGAAACGAGGGGAGGGGGATCTGTTAGTGCTCTGTGCTACTTTTTGTGTGAGATGTAAGAGGAGGCAGACCCTGCTCGCCTGTGGTCACACTGAAGACTGGGATTTTCCTGGGAAGAAAAGCGGGGGTTGCCCTCGGAACATCTGCCCTGCAAGCCAAGCCTGACCCTTCGACAAGGAGCGAATGCCACACGGCCAGCCTGTAGTGATGTGCTGACACATAAGCAAGGAGCTCAGCTCTAGCACACACATCACTGGAGTCTCAGATTATCTCTACATATGATTCTTACACCATATAACTACTAAATCCCATTATCAGTACATTTACATGTGACTTTTTTTTTCCTCCCTCACAGTCCAAACATTGTTTTTTCCATCTGCACTTCTACCATATGGTAGTCCGGGCCAGCTTGCACTGTAACTGAGCATAGGAACGTACTGTTAATGCTCATGCATGCTTCCCTGGACACAAATGTTACACTGAGTTTCTGCTCATCATAAACGAACAGGAGTTTCTTTTCTTCTAGGACTTGTGAGCAAAATAAGTATTTAATTTCCAGCTAACTAGTGAGTACCTGTTTGTGAGCCAGCAGGCATCCCCTCCAAATGTTTGGGGAGTAGTAGCTTACATCTCAAAAGCACCACTAAAGCTTTAATAAATGCCTTTTAAGTAGAAAAATGCATTTATTTTTCACTTCTCTTTCATTAGTTGGACTAGTTCCTTACATAAAGAATCATGTCTGGGTAAATAATATGCAAAATGGTTTTTGAGCAGTGCTTTGGAAGGAAAAAAATTTAGTATTTTGGGGGATGGCTTCTGTCCAGAAATGGACCATTGAATTTTTTGCAGAAAGTATGATGCTTTCTGCATTTCTGTGCAAGACTGATTTGTGCAAAAGTTTGAACAATCTTCCTGAAAAAGATTTACTGTAGCCTCTCTGCCTAACTGACCCTATCTTCGAAACAAACCTGCAATTACCCAGAAAAAATAGCACACTTAGATGAACAACCACAGAATATGGCAAGTGAATTACAAACAACAGCCAGCCTAATTACAATGTGTGATTCAGAAATAAATTAGATATAGGCATATCTGAGAAAAGCTATCAATTTAGTTATCTACAACAAAGGCATTACGACTGTAAGGCTGGCCATGGGTTTAGCAGACAGAAATGAAAAAAAAAAAATTATGATAATTAAGTTAACAAAAATCACTGGGAACTCCAGCTCTGAGAAGTAATAGCACTGGACTTACTTGACTTTGGCTGCTTCTGGAAGATGCTGCAACTCAGACTGGATGTCCAGGATATCTGGATAATTCTTTTCGAAGATCATAATTAAGTAGTGCAAGAGTGTAATGTTCCTAAAGAAAACAAAATAAAAACAGAAGGCAAAAGTGAGAAAGAAGGTGGTCATGAGAAGGAAAGGAAGGTGAAAGGATTGTGACAAATCAGTGAAAAACATTTAGGTAGGAAATGTGCTTGATTGAACAAAATAAACAATGTATCATCAGTTAGCAGCTCTGCTACTGAAAGAAAAGTATAAGGGACTAAAATGAATTAGTACTTTATGAACCATCCTTCCTGAAACCCCAAGAAATATACTGTATCTTAATTTATTCTGGAAACACCAGCATGCTTCCACCCATCTGTGTAGAAAAGAAAATTGCATAACACAGTAAATACTTGTCACTAGATACTTCAGAGAACAAACAACTACTAGTACTAAAGGGACAATAACTTTTAAGGGAGAAGCAAGCTGTCCTCAGAGGCAATGTGGGAAAAAAAACCTGAGAGCTAACTAAGAAGAAAAAGTTTCAGAAATGTTGGAGAAGCTGCAATAACAGCTACTACAACATACTGCAGTAACAGCTTATGAGCAGTGGTCAGGCTCACTGACACAAAACCAATGGCAGCCCAAGTAGGAGCAGATAAAATTGAGATGGAGGAGGGATGCAGGAGAAGCTTTAAGGAAATTTCTAAAGTAAATGAGGAATTCTGGACGTAAAGAGAACAGACAGCCATAACAGCTACTTTTTGAACGGCCAGGGAAGACAGCAGAGGCCACTGCTTCACACAGACTGGAGCCTGGGAGCTAGGAACTGGTGAGAGAATAGAAACTGTACATTTAATATATGGAAAAATCAAGCCAAGCTACAGTTAGGGAAAAAAAAAAGTTCAACATTAGCTACACAAATGTTAGCATTTGAATACAGAAAGGACATTTTGGTATTCAAAACAGGACTCTGTCAGTTCAAACTCTGTTAGGTTGGGATTAATTTCCTATGATTTTTTACTGCCATCATTCATTGTGTCGCAGCCTGATGTCATTTCACCACAACTATGGTCTCAGCAGGTCTTAAAATTCAAGGAAGGTGCAAGTTAGTAAGAACCAGTGTAACAGATCTCCAAGGAAAACCTTAGTGCTGTCATATTCTCTGCTCAGTCTCAGATGGATTAATTTCCAGAATCAGTATGGGGATATGGGGCAAAACATAGGGTGACACTATAAGACCTGCAGTCCATGTCAATAAACAGTAAGCTCCACATTCCCAAACACTCCTTATCTGCCCCAGATACAACCAGGATCAGTCTCTCTGAGCTATGCCTTGTGGTTTCATTAGTGGTGTACGTGGAGAGAAAGTTTATGACAGTCCTGCATCAGAAACATATGCCTTGTTTCACAGGAGACATAAAATTGTGCTCGGATTTTTTTTCTGTTTTTTTGCAAAACCATGACCATAAAACTTTGGTATAAAGGGCAAATTCCATAGAAATCCTCCTTCTCCCCAAACTTATTTCAGTTATTTGTGAAATACTACATTTTGTCATCTTTTCATAGGGTCCAGAAACACAGTCCAACATCAGACGTGCATTATCCAGAGAAACAGCAGAATTTGGTTGCTGTTGGTGTTAATAACTGATCTTACTTGACGCAGAATTTTTTAGAGTGAAAAGCGCTACTTAAGTGCCTAATAAGACATTATTTTCAGTTGTCTACAGAGCTAAAACCAAAGTAAAATGCATTTTCATTACTATGACAAGAGATGCAGCAGCACAGTAACTGATGTATTCATGGCCTTTTACCCTACCTGTCTATGCTGGATTTGGTGTCCGCAATTTTGTTCAGGCTGGAGACTTTGAAGCCATAAGCACTTCCCCTTTGGCCCTTGTTCATGTAATTCCCAAAGGCGAGAACTACCTCCAGGAGTTGCCTCAAACGCTGGCTTCGGATGAGTTCTTTGGATGCCAGCAGAATGGCTTGAGAAGAGAGGAAAAAGAAGAACAGGTTATTGCACAGTGGCTGTTTTTAACGTGCTTGGGCCCATGATTTGAAATACGAAATGCCCATCTAACTATTGAACAACAAGTGCTGCGACACTGTCTGTGTACTGTCCTTCCTGCACCCTCACACCCCTGGAGCCAGGACAACTGGAAGGAAAATGCACTACATCTAGCTTGCAGGAAGCTCCTCTGAACATAGGACCAAGGCTGTTCTCCTGGACCCCATGCTCTGGAAGCACAGCCAGTGAGAACCGAGGGAAGGCTTGAGCTCATCTGAAAATGCAGAGTAGAACACATCCACCTCTTCTCTGCAATAACCATGGATATGGTACAGAAGCCATACACCTCCCCTGCTTCAAGGGTACACATTCCCAGCGTATCACTGTCCTGAGGGATCTATTCTAAGTGACCTTTGAAGAGGGAAGGTGCAAGGACTTGAGGGTGAAAAGGGAAGGCTGACCTGGACAGAAAGGCCATGAAAGTTTTTGGCAGCTCAGCACAGCCTAATAACATACTGTCATATCTGTCAGGTCAAATTTACAGTGTAACAATGATGAAACTGACTTAATTAAGTCAATGGGTGAAAGAAGAGTGTCAGATAGAATCAATTTCTTGGGATATGACATACCTTGGGCTCACTGGCTCTACAAACATAGCATGCATGTAACAGCATCTCCTTTGAAGACAAGCCTCTCTTGGCCTTCCCTGCCCCTCTGCCCAGCTCTTAGCAAAAGCTTTATTAACCATACCTTCCACTTTTGGCTTTGCTTCTGCCAGCCTCTCTGGAAACTTCTTCTTAAAGAATAATGCTTGCAGCCGCTGCTGGTAGTGGTCAATCCTGCATGAAGGGCAGAGGAAAGCCAACACTAAACTGGAACTCTTGAATTCCAGGGCTAGTACACTCCCCACATTATCTATGGTTGAATGTTCAGTCCCATGAATCCAAGAGATTATGGACATGGTTCAAACACATAATACTACATAATCAACCTTGTTAGGAAAATTATGGACCTCAAGTCATGTTTTGATATCAACTGAAAAGGAGCTGGAAGAATTTCCACTACTTTCAAAATATGAAGAGTCACGGGAAATGCCAGCTACACCTCAATTAGCTGAACAAGATGTTAATTCTCACCAGAGGTGAAACAAAGCTGAAACAAGAAAGAGGGTCACAGGATGAGGAGATAAGACAGTTGAACAGAAAAAAGGATCTATATGAAATCCTCACCCCTGGCTACACTGCATTTGATTCTTGGATCTGCATTTCTTTTTGTCAACAAATTTAGTCAGAGGAGGCAGATTTCTGCTTGTCATCCGGGGACAGGCCCTTATGCACAGAGTGCTTCTCTTCAATAAATTTCGTGTCATGAACGGAAATATTTGTAACATTCATGGACTTCTGGCAAACACAGGGTATAATGCTGGCCCACAATCTTGCACATTCCCCCCACAGTGCCAGATAATCCATTTTCAGTAACAATTACAGCTGCTTCCAAGAAGCCCTGCTTTAATTTACCAAACAGACCTGCTCATTTCAAAGAGGAACCGATCCGCCCGGGCCATGCGCTCGATCTCGTGTTTGTGCTCCTCCAACAGGTCGGTATCGCTCTTTTCAGGGACGAACTTCAGTAGCTAGAGTGAGAGACACAAACCAGACACTGAAATGTGTTTCCATTTGCAAGGAAAATGAGAGGGGGACAGAGGAGCACAAATAAACCCTGGTGGAGAGAGAGAGCCCTCAGATTTCTCTGCTACCACTGGGAAGCATTACATTGACTCAGCCGTGTGACCATAACTTCAAAAAAGTGCAGCTGTGTCTACAAAACTGACCTTTTCTAAACCTTTGCTTGCTGTTCTGTCTTTATCCTTCACTGACCCCATTAAGATTAATTTTTAATTCTATGGGGAATTTCCCATTTCAAAATCCTAAAGGCCAAGTGCTACTGCAACTTACCCAAGGGGAAGTACAGAGAGAACTTGATTCCCACAGCCCTACTTGGAGTTTAGATTGATGCAAACAAGAGCAGGATGTGTCCCAAACAGTGTGAAGTACCCATCGTGCCTCTCGTGGAGTACACACAAAGCCTCATCTATCTCTCTCGGGTATGCCCTACACTGCTGAAACAATAAACAATAACCAAGCAACTGGATATGCATCTGACACTGGCTGCTATTCATATGCTGACCTTAAAAGCTCATACTTTGACAGATTTTTGACATATCTGGTGGTAGTTGGGCTTTAGTATGGTTATAAATATTGCCCTGCACGCAGCCTCAGCACACACCCACAAGAACTGCTCACAAGGCATATCAAGCACTTTGCTTTTTATCACTTGTTAATACTTCATTGCACTCCGCAAATATGTGATATTCAAAGATGTGGAGCATCAGAAGCTTGCAGTGACTCCTGGAGCAGCTGTGGTCATTCAGATAACACGACAAGTAGGCTATAAATTTCCAAAATGAAAAAGCTTTTTGTGCATGATTAAACACTGTATCTGCAGGGAAAGAAGGTGATGCCTTAGGTTTTAACTTTTATTTTTCAAATCCTGTACTGTTAGTGTAACTCTGAAGTTTCCTGTAGCTTGTTAAGTGCTGTTCTCTCATGCTAAGACAGACATAACAAAGCCTCTCCAGCTTGCTCTCCAAGGACACCCAGACCAAGAACTGTAAACCATTATCTTGGGGAGAGGGGGGCAAGCTTGGAGAAATTCCATCATTGCCTGGGTTCTGGTTGGTGAATTGATGCTGATATAAAAGTGTGAAGAACTCGTGACCTGTCATTGTCCATTTTGGGATCCACTGAGGCAGGAGCCTCTGGAGCCCAGAGTGTACCTCTGAAGGCCTTTCAAATAAATACCTCCTTTTTTCCTTGATTCCTGTCTAGTCTCTGTTTCTAGGTAGCCATTTAAGGCATCAAAGGAATCACATTTATCAGACAGTTCACAATTCTTATATTTCATGCACTTCTAAGGAACTTTCTCTCTTTGGTCAAAGCATCTTTTGCCACCTTCTATAAATGGAAATCAGGCAATGGTGATTCAGTTGTGGGTTTTTTTTCCTCACAAGTTATACAGTCAACCAAGTGTTGGGGATGGAAGTCTCTTCAAGTGTTCCTGCAAGATCCCTTTTAGTCCTGTCTCTAACCAGTGACCTACAAGGCCTGGCCTACAGTTGCACCTCCCAATAGAAAAGCTGAAGGCAGAGAAGGGAGATGAAGAAAAATGAAAGTAAAGAGAAAAGGAAAAAAACAACAACAACAACAAATAATCAGCAGGAAAAAGTAGAGATGGGAAAAATTATGGAAAAAGAGTGGACACGAAAAGAAACCTCATACCACCTGTAATCATACAAATTTTGCACCAAGAAGAGAAAACTTAGGAAATCAACCTGATACAAATACTGTTACATAATAGAGGTACACCCGACAACATTGGGAAAAATACTTTTCTCATGCTCTCCTGTGCATCTCCACTGACATGACAGGGCCAAGTTCTGATCTGCAGACAAACCAGCAGTGCCAGTACATACATACACTCGAGGAAAGGCAGTGAAGGACCTAAAAATAAGTTATACCTGACTTTAATCTTTCTCACCTGCTCAAGCATGTCTTTCGCTAGGTCTTCTTGCTCATCCATCTTCAAGATTGCTTGTCTGATTTCTTCATTAGACAGCTTCAGCCTTTCAAAAGTATCAACATTGTACCATTAATGCAAAGTTTAAGTCACTCTGACAATTCAGAAATTAGGAAGCCTGAAACGGTGCACTAAAAAGGCATGAAACAACCACGGCAAGCTCTGCTGTGAAGTTGCTATTCTAGAATATTCACTGAGAAGAACAAACAATTTCTAAATACAGTGTTTTTATGGATAATATATTTTTGTCCTCTTCAGCTAATCAAACACACATCAAAAATCAGATGGTCATTAATAACAATCAGGTCCTCATAGATCAAAAGTGCTTCTAAGTTCCCCCATACCAGATACCTCCCTTATTAAGTTATTTTGCTGTAGTAAACCCCTTCATCTCCATGTGACTTATGACCCTGAGCTCACACAGCACCCTGACATGTGAATAGTAAAACATCTCCAAGAGTAACATATAATGGGATCAAAAACTCCCTTATTGAGAACGGGATTTCCTGCAAGAAAACTGCTTGTGCTAGCTAAGTTCACTCTGTCAGCAGTGACAGATGACAAAGGAGCAGACAGCATCTACATATCTGTGTTTCATATCCAGCGTGAAACAAGCTCTGAAAACAAGAGCTTTTTAATGTTATCTGAGGTACTAAGATTACACTCTCCATACCAGCTACTGCTGTCCATCTGTGTCCAGTGAGTAGGGGCCATCAGCTACAACTGAACACAGTATCAGTAAAGAAAAGAACTCTCAAGGTCTCTGCTTGAAATCCAGGGCAGATAAGGAGGAGGCAAAATGTGTGGTTACCAAGATGTTGCTTGATGGATATTTGAAATTAACTTGGTGTTTCTCAGAGCAGATGTCAACAAAGAAATGCACCAGCAAGAAATTGTACCCCACCAACCCCAACCCATGACCCTCAGTCATTGCAGGACAGTAGGGAAGATTGAAGTGAACCACAAAGGAAAGGCTATCCACAAGAAAATCTCCGTTTTGGGACTGAAACAGTAGAGTGTAAACAGAAACATTTGATGAGTGAGGTCTACAGTCTCCATGAACCTCCTACAATCAATATAATTAATTAACAGCAGACAGACAAAATGGAAATATAAATAAGAGACAGGCTGATGCATGAGGCAAAATGTTTTTGTCTTCAGTGCTAAGAAGTTCCATGTTGAAATTTCACATTGCCATTGGCATTTGGATAGAATCACATTTTTTGGAACTAGGTAAAAGCAAAAGAAAAAGCTTTATTTTTAGAGACAGGAAATATTACTAAATCTAAGAAACTTAAAACATTTTAACATTGCCCAATATAATTAACATCTGGAAACTAAAATATGACCAACAGACATTTGAAATTTTGTAAGTATTGCATCTCTGAACTAATTGCTCTTATTGTGTTCCTAGTTGGTCATCATGTCTTCTTTCCAAAAGGAGGGCAAATGGATACCAGCTAAGCAAGATAAAGTACCAAATTTCCAGAAAAGCTTCATAATTGGATCATGCTCAAATGAGATATAAAGATTAAATGTTTTACAATGAAAAGGTTGGAAACTTTTTACTTCAGGCCATTAGTTTGATTGTGGATCAAAAAACCACACTTCAGTACATGAGGTTCTGCATAAACCTCTACAGCCCCAATCAGAAAATGGAAGGGTTACTTTTGGCTTAAATAGTGAATTATAAATTTCATGGCTATGTGACCCTGAACTGATCAAACACTGTGACCAGATAAGGGCTGAAATTGGTGGCTGTGAACCTGGTCCCTGAGAGACACATACACACATGCACAAATAATTTGATGCCTGCAGTTTTTAAAGTTCTACATTTTGCTGATTATTTTTCCTTTAGAGAGCACCTTTGCATTTTCCAGAATCTGGAGTCTGCAGATTAGACTTATCTTGTAACACAGGCACACAGTCTGTGAGAAGGAAGGGAATAAAGCAACCCATTAACATCAGGCTAGAGGGGTTTTATTGCTATTTTACAGAGGTTAAAAAGAATAAGGGTGAGTTTCATGCATTTTCCTTGCAAATAACTCGAGCAATTACTCACTGACCACCCATTACACAATGCAAGTACCTCTGTGTGTGTTTGAGGATGCAATAAACAGGACCAAATAAACAGGTTTGAGGTACATCAACACAATGGTGTTGCATAGATTACCATTGATCTTGCTGTTCTGTCCAGAAGCCCAAGCATCAGCACTAAATACACTTGAAAACATCATCTGTTCAAAAATAGTTGAGAGCCCCAAGGACAGAAAGTTATACAAACACTTTGATTTCTTGGATGATTCTGGGCCCTGCCAGCCATCAGCAGAAAAACATCTGGTTTGAATGGTTTAGCCCACAGTAGAGAAAAGCAGAAAGCTTGCCAGTCCCCTGCCGAGAAGCAGTTTAACTTGGTCGCTTGCAGGAGTGCAACAGGGTCATGGTGCCTGCAGGTGTGCATCCTAGATTATTACCAATATAATTACTAGTATGGAAGGATTTACAGCAGAACAATCTTGCTCTTCCAAAGTGGGCTTGTTCTTCTTCTGGGACAGGATGCATTTCGAAAGCAACAATGACACAAAACGCAGATCTTCCCACTTAAAAACTGTCTGAATAACTTGCCAAAGAATTGTTAATCAACTGATTCTTCTTGTATTTTCAAAACTCATGCCCAGCCATCCAGCAGATCTTAAAGATGGCCAGCAGTAATGTGAAACAGATGTGCTGCTTTTAAACAGAAACAGGTGAACTGATTAAAGAAGAACCTAAAGCAGATGCGTAAAATCTTTCCATTTAAAACTGAAAAGAGGCATCCCTCAGAGCCTAAAACTCACATGAGAGAGACAGCAAAATTAAAGTGGAATTATGGCCCAAAAATTTACACTACAGAAATTACATTTTGGTATCCATTGGAAAGCTGCAATGACTTTCTTACAAGCTTTGCAGATCCAGGCAACTCGTCCTCCAGCTGCTGGAGGTAACTCAGTTTGGAACAGCGTACAATTCAAGCTGTATTCCCTCTGCCTTACACTTTTCTAGATCACGTATCCTGGGATCACGACACAGGAAGTAAATGTGATCAGAAGAAAATACAGTGCCCCTTTCCTCAGCTGCAGCACATTCATTCAAAGCACAGATACTGCCTCTTTTTGTTCAACAGGAGCCTGACACTGGTCAGATGAGGAAGGAAAAGGATCTTTACTGAGAATACTCCCTCCTTCTTCCCTCACCCGTACATCTGGTGGCAGCATATGGAAGTCCAACTGCTTGAGTCAT
Organism: Erpornis zantholeuca; assembly: GCA_013400515.1. Classification (NCBI taxonomy): domain Eukaryota; kingdom Metazoa; phylum Chordata; class Aves; order Passeriformes; family Timaliidae; genus Erpornis; species Erpornis zantholeuca. The sequence goes on along the minus strand of VZTN01030337.1, from coordinate 27,006 downwards.
CTTCAAGCAATGTTAAAGCTCAACAAGTACCAAATAACTTCTGATATGGTACTTAGCCTGCCTCCCTCTATCCCCTCTGGCTTCATAAATAATCTCTATTGACTCTGCAGAGTAATTCATCACTAATCTCCCCAGGACACCTCGACTGATTTAACACCAGCTTCACTTGCAGACATCAAGTGGTTTATTGTTTCGTCCTCTTGGAGAACGCTGGCAGCCTGACTCGGAACATGCCTGGGAGACATGTTGCAGTTTTATATCGACTTCCCTTACAGACATCCAGTGCTCGCTCATTTTTTCTCCTTAAATATACCCATTGATTTAACTCACAGCAACCTCCCCCCTGCATTTCTCCCTCCCATGAATCAAAGCAAAATCCTTGTCACTCATTAACCATCTCCCCCTCCAAGGAAAAAGTGAGTTACTTTTGGGCTTGTTCCTTGGATCTTTCTGAGCTTTTGAGAAGGAAGCATGCTTTCCCACTAACAGAGAACTGGAGTTTTGTTGCAGCTACGTTAAGCTCCCGTATCACAGACCCATTGTTCCTTTTACCTTGGAGAAGAGGACTGATTATAATGTATCAAGGACGTTTTATACCTCCTACTGAAATACAGTTCTTCCAAAAGATGCCAACAGTAGTAGGTGTGACAGTCAGAGGCACTGCTTGATACTTAGCTTAGTTCTATGGCCAGTTTGTACAGCTCATCCAAATCTTAGCTTTTATTGAGTGCAGAGCTCTCCATCTCCACAAGCCATTTCACACAGGCTACTACTTAATTCATGTCCAAACTTTGTGACTGAGACATAAGCCTTCTCTAACTCCTGAGCTCTCCCAAGGCTCTGTACAACTCCCAGGCTGCAGACTGTTCAATATCTATGTTTTGGAAATACTCATTTTCACTGCCCCATAAAGGCTTCCTCTCAGAAGCAGCATTCAGGAGCCAGGCTGGTCCAATGGCACATTCAGCCAGAAGACAGAAAGAAAATTCTTTCCACATCCTCTTATCTAAGTTGCCAACTCATCTCATCAGTGAAGACAACAGCGCTCTAGTGTTTGCGGGACAACAGCTGGGACATTTTATCAGGTACATCTTCCACCATTATATCAACATGTTGGGAAAAAAATCCACCAGTGCCTTTTCAGCACACTTCACTGTGAAAGTCTGGCAAGTGCAGAAAGAAACAAGCTTTTATTTTCTTGTCCTGCTTCAGCAAAAGCTCACGAGTAACCAAGCAACTTTGCATTCAAATACTCCCAATTCTCTTCCAAGAAGGATCTGGGGATGACTATCTTTCTGAGCCAAGAGGAGCAAAGCAGGGCCAAATTTGGGAATCCCCAAATTACAGTGAGACATAGATGAGGCAGTGGTTCATCTTTTACCACAACCCTACCTTCTGGTGCCTAGTTGTGATCTCAGACAGGATGACCTTGACTAACATGCTCAGTTTGCCTTGGAGTATCATACTCAGCATAGAACGTAGAGCCATTTATTGTGGACCTTTATTTAAACCCAGAATGTCTCTCCAGCAACCCAGCAGGCACTGGTTACTGCCCAGTGTTTTTCAATACAGCATACTGAGGAACAGAACTGCTAAGCCCAATCAGCTCTTTTTGTATCAAGATATGATCTGTATCCCAGAACATCACACTGCTTCAAATTTACCTTAAAACAAGGGTGAACACTGAATAGTCACATGGCAGAAATGTACACAGGGACTGGGGCATGCAAAGCCAGTACATGGAGACTGACATTAGGTGAATGGCTTGTCCCCTTAATGTCTCAACTCAAAGAGTTTAAAAGCACTGAGGAGGTACAGTGATGTGAGAAAAATAGTTGATCTCTTTCGTATCCTCATTGAAAATTCTGCCCAACCCTTTTTTCTTCTCCCTTACTGATGTCTGAATTGACAAAGCATCAAATATTTGGTAAAGCTGCCTGCCAGTACCTGTCTATTGTCACGTTCACATTTAAAACTATTTAATCTGTGTAGTCAGATTCTGCCTTCTGCTACTACTGATTTTATGACATTTTGCTAGCACTCCTACTGTGTCCAACCACTTGAGAAGGTTACTTCTGACTCACTGGGCCACAGGAATAACAAACACATCACATTATGTCAAGAAGAACACTGACATAATTATTTTGCTGGAATTCATGCAAAATAATGTGCACAAAGAAGTTCCGTAAGTATACACGCTCCTTGCAAGCAAGATGTCATAGAACTGATTCTCTCCAGAGCATTTCACAGAGCAAGACAGTAAACAATACATATATTGGGCATGTTCTGTAAGAACATTTAAAGAAATGGCACTACGAAAACAGAGCAGCAGAAACATAATCCATTACTTCAGTAATGGAGGCAGGGAGAAGCCATAATGGTGAGAGAAATTTCCAGCTGTCAGGTGAAACCAGGGAAACACGGGGATCTGGATTGACTCCTACAGACCACACAAGTCTGGCAATAAAACCCCAGCCTGATGAGAACTGAAGACATCAGGAAATTCATGAAAGATAGCAGATTTGCAGTGTGACAAATAACTGTATGTTTGAAACACCGTTAAGAAATCTAAATTTGAAGGTGGTGTGTGCCTGAACTCACCACAAACAGATGGTTCCGTGTCCTGGTTGAACTATGGCCTGCTGGAAGTACTGTGAGATAAACTCATCTTATGCTTTTTCAAGCCTTTGAAGATGGCCTATGGAACAGAGCTTTGTTTTAGATCCATCAGGCTCTATTAAACAAGGACAATTTAATTCTTCCTCTGCAGGAAAACAGAAAGATGCTACTATCAAGTAATTGAAAGATTTTTTTTTTATTTTTTTAAATGAAAAAGTAGAGATGAGACTGGGGAGGAAAGCTTATGAATCTGTTAAATGTCAGCAAAAATCAACTAGCAATTCAATTTTCATCTCTTTTCACCCTACCATGCTGCAGTCTCTGCAAAAGAAAGCAAGAGACATCTATTTCTCATTCTTGCTATGTTTTGGCTTGTTGGACCATATGAAATATGAGCTCTTCCTGACCCCTTCTAACACAGTGTTAGTAAAACAAAAACATTTGAGTAGGGGAGGGAAAGAAAACCCAGCCCATGCAGCTATTTTACTTTAAAGGACACGACAGTTTAGTGTAAACAAAGGGGGAATAAACTACAGGGATATATGCACAGTAAGAGTCAATTGGAAACAGCTGTTGGCAGATACTGAGGCAACCTGAAATGTGGGGCTGCAGCTCTGGGTTGCACAAACTGCTTTTGTTTGTCACCAGTTTTAAAGCCCCTCTCCCTGCACGTGTGTGCACACCCCCGTGCACGTGTGTGAGCTGTGCTGCAGGAGCAGCAAGTGCCTGGCAGCCAGCAGGGATGGTCTGGCTGGCAGGGTCTCTTCTTCAGGGTCTAACCTCAAGGAAGAAAAAGTGGGGTAAAGAAAAAACCTGCCAAGGGGTTATAAAGCCCTTTCAATTATTGTCTGCAGCCATTCCTCCCAATTCCTCTCTTAAATATTAGAACCATATAATGACAAACAGCAACAAAAGAGGCAAGAATGTAAAGGTGCTATTTCAGTTCCCAAAGATTTTTGCTTTTCTGGTTGCACGTAAAAGGGAAGTTTGGGGAGGTATACCAATCCTGGACCAACCTGTAGGACATTTCAAATATCCTGGTTGTAACACTATCCATTACAAATATTAAATTATCTAAACCAACAGCCCTGGCAGTTGTTGTCTCCAATACCACAGCAGCAAAGTTAACAGGGCACAATGCACAAACTTGCAGGCTCCAAAGGGACACCTCAGTCTCCAAATCTCTGTCATCCATATTAGACCTGCTAACAATAAGAGCATGATATTTCCTAGTGGAGAAGCTGACAGTCACAAAACACAGTTTTTCACCTCTGGTTTGAGTCCAGACTAGCAGTTCAAGGTGCACTAACTTCATGGCACACCTGAAGCGAACACATGCCATGTATCTTGAAGTGCAAAGTTCATGCTTTTGCTCTCTCCCTGCTGCTGGAGAGAGCAAAAAGAAAGACAAAACACAGAAACTGTCCTTTCTCTCTTGCTGTATAGAGAGGATTCTTCCCAGGTAAGATTGCCCAGACTTGCACAGCAGAGGAGCTGAATGTTGAGAAACATGCATTGCTGCTGGCCACACTGCTTTTGTTTTGGAGACAGAAGATTTTTACAAATAAATATCTAGTGCCATACCAAGTCATGGACCACCTTCCTGGATCATCCTCAGCACAGCCAACTGCAACACAACATTACCACTTCTAGGAAATGCTCCACCTGCTAACACAGTTAATCTGAACCCCAGACACAATTTAGTAGTCCACCAAACAGCATGAAAATCCTGTTGCCCTTATGCCTCCCCATTCCTCTGCCCTAGCCTCAGTCAGCTGCCAACACCAGCAAAGACATGTGTTGGCAACTGCTGCAGAGAGAGAATGTAAGCCTTCCCTCGCTGAAGGTTTGGATGGTGGGGGTCCTGCTGACATGCAGGCTATTGCCACATAAGCAGCATAACGAGAGCCTCCATGGGTTTCACTAAGCAAGGGGAAGAACTCACTCCATTTTTTGTGGTCTGGCTGCAACCAGGGCTGCTTGCTTTTAACTGTTAGCTTGCTAGAGGAGACAAGCATCACATCCACATGAACCCACATTTTCTACTACCCAATGAGTTTTGCTGCTCAGTACTGCCACAGCTCTGCCAGGTTCTGCCTCCAGCCTTACTGTCCCTCCTCTGCCAGGAAAGGCAACTTTCTCAGTTTGATCAGTGTCTGCACAAATCTGACAGTGACAGACCTCCAACGCAGCACTCATCTTGGTAGAAAGACATGAAAAAATATAGAGGGCCCTGATGTCACTGCATTTGAATGCATTAGTCATTGCAGGAATGCACAGAGGCAACTTTTGGCCTCAAAAACATAGTTTACAAATAGAAGACTTAATTCTTCACAGAATATTCTGAGTTGGAAGAGACCTGCAAGAATCACTGAGCCCAGCTCTTTAGTAAATGGCCCATACAGGAATTTAAACCACAACCTTGATGTTATTAACACCATCCTCTAACCAGCTGAGCTCGTTGCAGGGTCTTGAATATGAATGCCTGTTCTCACCACATGACAAAAATGAACATCACACCCAGCTCTGCTGTATTCCAGGGAATATAAATATATTATATATAATATATAATATAAATATATTATATTCCAGGGAATATAAACTGTCAGAGCAGTATTTAGAAAGAAACAGAACAGAGACAAATGACGGACACAGAACATGGGGGACACATCACTTAGAGTGAAGTGCAAGCACTGCCAAAGAGCTGCTTTCATCTACCAGTGAGTAGTGATCACTTCCTGGTGATGAGTCTTCAGACACAGGCTGGTGCCCACCTGTTTGACATACAAAATGTGTGTGTGTGGATATTTTCATTAAGCGAGATCACATATATGAGAGATGAGCTTTTATGACACCACAGTAGAGGTTTATCTGAGGTTCTGCAGGTATTAAACAGCAGGTCTAGCTGGGAAAAGAAACACATCCATTTGTTTAATTTCATCCCCTCTTGCCTCTGCATTCATCATGGCACACCCTGTGAGCTAAGGCTTAGCACACTTACTTGGAAAGGAGAATGACACAATTCTGGGCCCTCCGGCCATCAATCACAGAGAGCTCTTTCACCTTTCGTGTGGAGAGGTAAAGGTCTTCTGTTGAGCCCATCTCTTTCTGCATGTGTTTCAAAAGGGAGGGAAAACAATCAGTATTATGTTTCTCACCCAAGACTGATAGACTTAGCTCAGTGTAATGAACAAACCCATCCCAACCCAGAAAAATCCACCCACGTGATAAGAAAAGGAGACAAAGGCAGAAAGCATGTTCTGTGTTACTAGACAAACAGAAATCATTTGTTAGCACCTGTAAGATCATCTTTGATCCCAAATACCAGACCTGATTCTGACCTATTGGACTCACTCTACCAACAGTTACTCTAAGTTAATGTGAAAAACTTCCATGATAGGAGAATCCAGCACATTACTGGTGTCACTGCATAACCTTCAGCAGATGCCTCCTCCAGGGGCTGCACAGCATTCTTGAAAGGCTGTAGCACAAGCAATAAAAACCCTTCTGTTATGTCTTAAGGCTGCCATTGGACCTGAACAATCCAAATCATTTGAGAGATGCAAACAGTAGGGCACCATGGCATTTATCTTACTAAATATATGTTACTAAATGGTAAAAATCTACATCAAAACCATCTTGTCTTTTAAAAACTAATTAATACATTTAATCATACAGAAATCGCTCTTTTCCCAGGTTGTCTGTATACCCCCATTTACATACTCATTACCTGAAAAAAACCTAGAAAATGCAGTCCAGAACATTTGTCACAGCACACTGAGATAAAATATTTGCAAACTGAGTCTGACAATCCACTTTTTATTTTCCCAGCTAACTCCTGCTGGAACCAGTCTAAAAATGCCTTTTCATGATATTCATATTGCCAGGCCTTGAGATTTAGAGATTTACCAGTATTATATAGCTTTGAATGCACTCATCAGATAAGCAACCTGACTTCTTTTTCAGCATATAGCAACGAGCATGCTGAGTCAGATCACAAGGTTCAGCTACCCCAGCGTCCTGTCCCTGGAGTGGTCAGTAGCAGAGACCCAAGGAAACATGTTAGATCGTGGCAAGCATACAGAATGGGTGCTTCCCAGAATTCACTCTCAGGATTCAAGGTTCTGAAACTCAAGGCTTACTTATATCAGCATGACTAATCTCTGAAGAGATTTTGACACCCAAGTATTTGAGAGTTCAGTGTAAATCATAGGTTCCTACTGCTAGTTGTTTCAGTTATTGTTACAGCCAGCTACCACAAATCTGTATTGCTCCTGGATAAATAAAGGACTCACACAGCCATGTTCAAAAGTGCTGCAGAGAGCCACCACCAGTAGCAAGTGGCATTTTTAAGCAGGTACAATGAACCAGCTGAAGACATGCACTCAGTAAGTTCTGCTAGATGCGCCCAAAGCATCTCGTTTGGCAGATAGAAAATTGCAATGTTACTCAACATATCTAATAGTGTTTCCAAAAAAGGCAAAATTGGCATTGAGTAAGTTTATTATTTCCAACAGAATAACTAACAATATCAAAAAGAGGGGTGCCCCCAGTATAATCTGGCTTGTAGGGTTTTCAAAGTTTTCCTGAGTTTTCTCAGTTTGTGGGGAGGACGACAGGGGAATAAGGAGATAGGCAGCTGATGAAGGGCAGAAAGATACTTGCTGGTCTGTGCTCTTGGTTTAAAAGCTTCACTGTTCCTCACTAGCTAATATTTGCAGACAAGGACACCTGGAGAGTGACAACCAGCCCCCATCCCAAGGGGAAAAAAAAGTGTCAGCATTTGGCTATGTATGTGAGGTGGGGGTTTAGCCAGCTTTCCTTAAAGCCATCCAGCAGGGATCGATGTAATAGCCTCCATGCCATTTCGAATTTCCCAATCCACAGGGTTCAACACAGATGAATAACCTGAACTATTCCGACATGGCCAACTCCTTGGTCATAAGGGCCAGACTCATCTAAAAATACATCTCTTCAACTGGTACTGAGGAGAGAGGTATTTATAGCTACTTGGAGCTATGTGTAAGCAAAAACAGATGAAGCCTCAGGTTTTACCGAAGCCAGATTCCAAGCTTAGCTGAAGAAAAACAGATTGCCTATGGACTATCCACATTTTCCCAGACACAGAAAAGGAGGAACAAGGGGGCAGTGGTGACTAGCTTTTGTGAGAGAGACCAAACCCTGAAAGCAAGAACAGTTGGAGCTGGTGTCATCCTGACAGACAACTAACTTCTATGGCATCATTCTTATTTCTCATCATAACTATGTTATGCCCTTCAAAGAGTATTTCAGATTTGATATTTTAGTTGCAAATTCAAAACTCCACTAAAATTTCAGTGCTGAAATGACTATACATGTGGAATGTGTTCATCATATTGGTGCCTTGCTTCAAACACAATTTTGGTTAGTTGAAGACTCATACCACGGCAGCACCCAAGCTTCTGGCAATTATCAATACTTCAAAGAACTATTTCTACCATACTGACTTGTTTTGATATGTTGCCATGTCAGCCTCCCCCACGTGGCAAAAGTCCTAACTAGACTTTCCAAATACAGTTCCCTGAGCACTCATGGTGAGAATTACTTTCTTCTGAAGCCATCAGAGACATTATGATCATATCTGAACAACCCTCTCCTAATAGCATTCCTTTTATTAAAATTCTTGCCAAGAATTTTGCTAAAGATGATAAATAAATTGAGAGGTAGCCAGTTTAAAGGCGTGCATAATCCAGTATCTCTTATCTAAACACCATTTTAATCTTTTGCTGAACTTTCTGAGGGTTTCAGTGGTCCATTCAAAGCCTTCTGCTCCTCAGATGGCACAAATCCTTCTGCCAAAGTACCCAGTTCTATGCAAAGAAATATCTACTTTATCAGAAAATCTGTGGCCAGTAATTGCATCTGAAGACTTCAGCAGTGTCCAAAGCAGATTGACCACAGATGGGAACAGCAGGAGCAAAGGCTCCCTGAGAGCCCCTTTAGTAGAGAGACTATGACTTTGGTTAAGGAAGAGCTCACACTGACATTCTTCTTTGTCCCCCATTCTTCTTTCCTTTCTTCCTCCGGATCATAAAAAGGGACTACAGACAGCAGCAGGGAGATTTAAGCAAGTGAAAGAACAAGAACTACTTCCTATCGCAGAGATAATACAGCTAAAAGAATTCTTTGTACCACCTTCCCCATCAAGAAAGCAGAGTGCAAGGGCATATGAAAGAGTAGCATGAGCTGTGTGGTCCAGGATTTCACCTCAAACACATGGCAAGGGGACCAGGAAGCAGACAGTGATACTCACCTGCTTACAGGAGGAGGGGTTAGTTAGCAGGTCCTATGCAGGCAGCAGTCACAAATAACAAAGAAGGAAACATGCCAAAAATTAGCACAGAGAAAGATACCAAGTTTAACAAGGCAGCTGAATTTAGACACACACCGTTTTCTAAGAGCATAAAATGCTTAGCAAGTAATATTGGCCCAGATGATTCAAAGGTATTTCAGCATTTCTTTGCATATTTTAAGTCAGCAGATGTCAAGGAACTAAGAGTCCTAGGTCTTTTCTGAAAATAATAAATTTTGTCTCCAAAGCATAAACCTCCTAGGTCTTTAAATATTAACTAGGATAATGCTTAAATACCTTTACAAATCCAGTCCAGAGCCTTACTGAAAGAACTGCCAAGGTTATAACTTGAGGGTCAGTTCTCCTCTCCTGATGCACAGGCACAGTTTGTGGGTATTAACAAGTGTAACAAGCAACAACTCGTTTCTACATAAATATATATATGTATATACCCTTTAAACAACTTGTAGCCAAGTATTTTGAAAGGGCTCAGTAACTGCCAAAGAGGCCTTACAGCACTTCTGGATGACAGAGTCCAACTATTCCATGACATACTCAGTACTCCAGGAAAACACCAGCTATACTGAATCAAAAGGTCAATATTACACAGTAAGACTGGAACAAGGTCAAAAGACATGCCTAAGAATACTTGATCCAGCATCCTGTACCCTGGACAATTTTGCTTTCCCTCATAGCCACCAAAAAGGACACATTGGGCTTGAGAGAGGAGAAGAGACCCTCTGTCATTAACAAAATTAGGAAAATAGAAAAAATTGTTTAATATAAATGAAACTGGAAAAAAATATGAAGATCGTGTTAATAACAAAAAAGAAAGAAATGTCTTTACTCATTCAACATTTCAGATGTAAAAGGGCAGGTCTTTGCATTGACATTTTTCTTTACAGACATTTGGATGAAGTTTAAAAGTCACGAACCCAGAGTAAACACATACTTGGTCAGAGTGGAATATTTCCAAAAGTAGAAGAGGAGAAAAGACTAAGTGTGAACTGAAAAAATTACCATAAATTTTTAATTCAAAAGCAATTTTTGTTGCCTGGACTTGAAAAAGAAAGAGAAAATTGACAAGGACTTGTTGATTGGAATCCAGTTCACACTGGAGCAAGTATGGATGAAAAAGAAAGCATCGCATAAAGTAATAACAACAAAAGGAGAAAAAAAAACCCCAAAGCAATGTAAAAACCTCAACAAATGCTGGAAGGGCAGCAAGATGTCTAACTGCACAAAAATACAAGGAGCTTACATAAGTGTAACTGTAGTGTCTGGAGCCACTGTCATAAAGTGTGTTTAATGAGGATGGAAGAGTACTGTTCAGAGACCCACGGAGGCAGGGGTAAGGGTCAGGTTAGTTTATGGCTGAATAGCTCAGGCTGCTTTCCAGTGATTGGTAACAGAGCCATAAACATTACGATTCTAACTGAGACCAGGACAGCTTTGGCTTTGGATTTTGGGGACAAAAGGAAGCAAGGCTTTGCAAGGTAATTTCTAGTGAGGAAGCTGCAGTGTTTGCATCTGAAACGTCGGAATGGAAGCTCTTGGGACAGGGTCTAAATCCAGTCCTGTAATAGCACTGATGATTCGTGTGCCTTTCTCCCCCTCTGTGAACTAAGACCTTGTTTCAAAGAATGGGATTTACAGAAAGAGAGAGGGACCCACTGAAACAGCTATTTGCAGACACAGAACGAGAAATGAAATCCCATCATGCGGCAGTTAACATTGCATTCTTCACAGCTTATCCATGTAGCTGTGAGCTAGTAAATAAGAAGAGTTATTCATTATGTTTATTGGATTAGATAGAAAAATGAAAGAGAGAAGGAAGCAGATGGAAAATTCAAAGATAAGGGGTTGGATTGTTAATTTTAAGGTACTGAGTTAATTAATAGTTAATTAGTAGTTATCATCACAGTAAGGAATAATCATAAAGGTTATTTATGGCAGTTGGGTCTGTGTATTTTCCTAAAACTTCAGAGTAATGATCCAATTCTGCAGCATACAAAACATTGAAAATACTCCAAAAGCAAAGGAAAGCTGGGGGAGTTCAAGGAGTGAAAGTACAATCGGTCTGCTGCTAAATCTCATTCAGTGGAGATACACAGATTGAAAGTGACTTGCCTTCCAAGAAAAAGAGGAGGGAAAAAGACATTCTAATAAATGGCCACTTTTAAAGTATGCTGTTTGTTCTACAATCTGTAACTCAGACAGTTTCTGTCACCTAGCCAGTTCAGGCAGTTGGCTGTTTAGGAAAAAAATAGACAAAATGAAAGACAGCTAATATAGTCACCTTGCTCAATACTCAGGGGACTACAGCCTTTTTTCTCTGGGTGAACGGGAGAAACAGAAGGATTGATATGCAAGTATAAATGTAAAGCTCCAGAGCTTTTGGAAGTCAGTGGCCACTGACATTAACTAGAGCATTACCTGTCGGTAGATGTTGTCTCTGAGAGCTACCCATTGGTATGAAGTATGTCCATAACAGAAGATTAGACCCTGCCCTGTGTGCCTGTCCCAGCTTCTTTTGGTCTTCAGACTTTTTGAAGAGTGGCAGAGCATCCAATGATGCAGCCTGACTGCAGGTGGGCAAGGGCTCAGACCACTGTCATGTGCTCATTTCTCCTCCAGAAATTCAAGACACAAAAGCTATGGAAGAGCTCACTCCTACCTGGTGCCTCTGATACGCGGAGAACATCTTTTCAAAATCTTCCAGATCCAGCACCTTGAATGCCTTTAAATCATCGATCTCATTCCAGATCGTGCCATGGATCCTCTCCTAAAACAAAAGGACATGCTTTAACAAGATAGCAAAAGTACTTAGCTAAGAACATCCAATCCCATTTGGATAGAACATCTTCTCCTCACTAGCCACATTCCTATGTACTACTGCTGTCCTTTTAGGGGACACACTTCGTTTCAAGTGTCAAAGGAACAAAAATAGGGGGGTTTTTTTGCTTCGTTTTTAAACATACTATTTTGTATTTTTCATCACAGCAAGTGGCTAATGAAAAAGGCACATTCCAAGACTAGCAGACCACATCTCAAGCATTATCCATGATCCCACAGCCTATTTTCTTTCAAGAGTGGCCATCTGTCTAAAGCAATGATTGCGGTCATGCTGAAAGGAGTGTTACCATCAGGAGGAAAAATCTTAGGAAAAGCACCGATGCATGACAAACCCCAGACACATCTCACCTTTTGCAAATTTTGCAAAAATAATAGGTTCTTTTATAAAGCCTAAAGGGTGTGTGGTTTTCATCCTGTCTGCCTGCGAAAGCAGTTTAAAATTTTATTTTATTTTACTTTTAAGCCTTTGAGTCTTTGAAGTCTAATTGTTTCCTATTACATGAACTCCCTTGTCCACACGAGGGCTTTGTCAAGTCAGATGGACACAAACTATACCCAGGTCCCTGAAACAGCATCATTGACAGCAACTGGAAATGTTCACAACCCTTGTGATGACACATTATCTGGAATGCCAGGAAGCAGAGCTGTTCAACAGATGATTGGCATGGAGGGAGACAGGCACAGACTTCCCCTCCTACTTGCTATCCACCAACCCCAGAACAAATAGGCTCCTGTAGTACATGAATTAACTCATCAGCAGTCATCCTAAACTAAGTGAAGGTCTTGGGTGTCCTGCTGACATTCTCAGGACAGATATCCTTTCTGGCAGAGGACACAAAGATTGAACTGCCATCTCCTTCCTACCGACTCCTAAGGTTCATGTTTTGTGGGAGCTCTTCACACCCGACAGCACTATTCTTCAGCTAGTTTAGTTTATGAACTGTATATTTATTGTATTTTATTAACTGAAAAAATAATGAAAATGCTGATTAAAAGAAAAAAGAAATGGACAAAAGGAATTGTTAAAAAAGACCTAAGGAAATCCCAGGAGATGAAGAGCCAGCAGAACACTGATGCAGAGAAAGCCAGGAACCACAAGCAATAGCAATGAAAGCCTCACACAGGTTCCAGCTCTGAAGTGTCTGACTTGTACCTACACAGCAAAGTCTGTTAACACTTCATTATCAGAACTAATTAGGAACAGGCTCTACTTCCCATTCAGAGTCATCAAAGGGAATGAGGGAAATGTGCTAAGCCACAAGGCTCAAGGAGCAAGGAAAAAACCAGACAAGGATAAAATGAGGGGGAAATAAAAGTGTGAAGTGTTCTGGAGGAAATTCCTGGCAGGGCAGACACTGAGGAGGAAAACCAACACAGTTTCTCCAGAGGCAGCCTGTGAGTGCCTGAGGGTAAGGAGGGGTGCCTGCAGTGCTATTTACAGTGAGAGCATATCCCAGACGGGAGCAGCACCCATCCCTGAGTGGGCTCACCAACACCCTTGTATCATCCCTTGCAATCAGAGTGGCTCTTCTTTCCATAGTAAGAACACGTGACTGTAACACGGCAAACAAGTCTGGGAGGCTCATCTCAGCCAAAGCAATAGGAGACAAAATTAATTTTCATTTTATCCTAGCCCTGAACTCTGCTGCCAATCTCAGCCAGAAGCATCCAGGCAGAGTGATCATTCTCATTCAGTTTCCAGGCTGGCTTTGTAAACCATGAGTTATAAATCCTGAGGGATGTATTTGAACAGCAATGCAGTTCTCTGAGTGCTTCACTGTTTCAGACTCTCCAATCAAACACTGAAATGGTAGAATATTTCTTGACAGGAGTCCTTAGAGTCATCACTGGGATAGAGCTCTGAGGATGCCAAAAAGCTGTATGTGGTGTTTGACAGAGGCTGGATGTGACTCAAGAGACAGCTGCTCCTGAGTCTTGCCCATCTACCTATCCAGCTGCAAAAATCTCATGGGAGTGAGGTTTCCTCACTAATGGCAAGAACAGTGAAAATATCCTACGGAACAGTCTAGTCTGAATGAACTGCAAAGGTGCCAAAACAGGAAGTTCTTAGACTCAGAAAGGGACTGCAGAGAGTAGTTCTCCCCCTACTTACTCAGGAAAACAACCCATAGAAATGATTCTAATTTCAACAATTCGGATTCATTTTAAGAGCCAGGTTGAATCTGGTCCTGTACAAGATGCTTTATATGCTACTTGTAGCAGAAAGACAAATTCCAAAGCAGCACCCATTGCAATGGCATGCACAAACAGAACTTTGAGCAAAGCAATCCAATTTTAGGGCTAATGCAGGCAAAAGAAAATCAAGGCAGGCAGAGGTTTAAACAATCTCTGTTACACATAACACTTGCAATGGGCCTATCCCTTCTATTTCTACTGTAAGTTCTGTCCTTGAAAATTGTAATGTTGCTGCCAGATAACTTCCTATACTGAACTCTTGATACACAGTTTACACGGTTATGGATTAACTGGCTGATAGTTCCTTGTCATCAGCCAGAGAAGACAGAGCATTTTAAGAGAAACAGACTTGAATAATGTGGTGGTTTGATAAATGATTCCCTCAGCACCGTAAAAATATTTATGGTCCCTAAATAACAATTTAAAAATAATTTTTGTATTTCTTCTTTTCTTTTTTCCTACGGTCCTCAAAAAGAAAAAAAAAAGAAACAAAAAAAAAAGAGCAGTCATTTTGTCTGTAATGTTTTTCTCTCCATCTTTTATTATTTATTTAGTCATTCATTTATTCATTCTATAAGTCTTCCAAGATCTGTGGTTCTTCTGCTTTGGGAAGTCTTGGTCCACTTTGTGAAGCAAATCCTGTGAACTTCCCAGCATCCTCTAACAAAATGGTGACAGATAGCAGGTCACGAAACATCTTATTATGAGATCAAGTCTTGACAAGACATTTGGTCTGTCAAGCTGAGTTTTTGGTATGCTGCATTTAACAATTCATTTGCTGTAGCAGTTGCATCATTCCACCTTTACAGTGAATCCCAGCTTGCTGACAGACCTACTGACATTAGAAAATGACAGTGTTTCATGGCACTAAAAATCATACCAGGCTGCCCTCTGCTACATCTAAAGGATGATTTTATTTACCCTGATAGATAAATAATGATATTCTGGAAGGCATCAAAGTCCATCACGCCTCAGTAACCTCACAGCATGAATGAAAACTTACAGAACTTTTCTTTGACCTGCAGGTCCAGAGAAACCATGGAAACAATGAGTCTTCTGTGAATACTGCAGCAGGCAATCCTGCTTATTAGTGAGTTAATACTTGTAGAATATTAACCAGAAAAGTGGAAGCAACTTAAAATTTCAATTCAGAATTCCATTATGAATCTGAAAAGTGATATGAACAAAGCACATTTTCCAATATTTTCTCTTGATATTAGTTGCTTGCTTCAGTGTGAGAAAAATCCACTTCAAACAAAAGCTGTCTTTTTGGCCTGTTTTTAAATCAAGGTATCATTGTGGGCCTAGGCACCACCACAGCTCTTATGAGTAGCTTCACAATGATATTTTGGAGAATCCTTTCCATTAACTTTGAATCTCTAGCAGCAGTCCTTCATCATTTTAACCCATAAACCTCAGGATCCTTTTAGGAAGAAAGTTCCAAAAGTCAGAATAACTGATAACATTATAGAAACATTTTTTTAAAAATTAGTGTAAAAATGAATATTTTCTGTTTATATCATTGGCTGCTTTGGGGGTTTGGGTTTGGTGGTTTTGGTTTGTTTTTCTGTGTGTGTGTTTAGGGTTTTTAAAAAAATTCCTATATGGTATGTCGAACAAATACCTTACTTATGAAACTATTTCAGTCAGATCTATTTAGGGCTGGCTAAAGAAAGCCCCTCTGACATCACAGATGAGAGTCATCACCAGGACACTTGGTGGGAAGCTGCTTCTCCAGCCATGAGATAACAAGCACAGCAGTTGAAGGTTGGCTTGTTTTACTCTGAGAACTTCAAATCAATATGTTTATATTTATTAAATAGGTAATTATTAATCCATACTTCCAGCGCTCTTGAAACCAGTCCATTGCTTGGATTAACCATAAATGTTCGGTCCCTGATTGACCTTTGGTGTTGTGTAAAACTCAGAGTGAGTGAGAATTGCTGCCCAGAAACAAAGAAAGGAATCTTTCCAGGATATTACAGTGGTTATATTGCAATATCTTTTCTTAAAAAACAGAGATCCTTGGCACCAGCACTACTGTAGTGCTGTATGAATGGAATTCACAGACAATGCTTCAATGCTGTATGAATGGAGCTGTGGTGTGGAAGGGCTTCATCAGAACTCAGCCCATCCATGCATCTAAATGTCTTTGCCACTGATCTAGCTCACATCAAAGCTAGCACAAAGTCCCTAATTCTCAATGGAATTAGTGGGCTGTTGGCGTTTCCTTGTTAGAAGCACAGATCCTTTCCAGTCAAACCTTTTTTTGTGGTGCCCCTGGGAACTGTGGACAATCTGTTATTGTCAACTGCTAAGAGCTTGACTATATTTGATATTTCTCCTAACACCCAAAAGCTCAGTTCTTTCCTTCCAAAGACAAAATCAGCATTGGAAAAAAAGGTGTCATATGAATTGCCCTGGAGAACAGCCTTGATCCCACTACTGAGAAAGTATATTGCAGACAAATCCCTCTCAGCCGGCCCTGTCCACACTCCTCTTGGCCTCTCTTGGCTTTCCCTCACTCCCTTCAGGCAGGCTGCATGGATAGAGGAGTTTGCTCTCACATGGGCTGCCTCAGTCCCGGCCTCATCTTCATAGTTACTTGAAAAACCTCCTGAGAGAGACTCTGTACTAATTGCTTAGAGAAGGGCGATCTAAACAGTATGCAGAGATAACTAAGAGCTGAATAGTTGACCTGCTTGCAGCCCTAACTTTATGTACAGCTGTTGCCAACACTGCATTTTCTCACCTTGCTGTGTTTCATGTACTGTTCCTCAAAATGTTTTGTGGGGAAAAATTGTATTCACATGAACTGGAAGTTAAACCCTACCACAAACCACAAAAATATTGTGCACGCTTCCAAGCCTCAGTTTCCCAGGTTCAAAAATTTGAGATGTGCTACTCCCAGACAGGGTGCTTTGTTGTGAGTCCTCATTCATTCAAGTCTGGCTACTCTGACAGCTCAGTTCAGGAGAACACCACAGAAGTAAAAAGGTAACACAAGGCATGATGAGGCCCATCCAATCTACTCATGACTTTCTGCTTGGACGATTCATATCCATGTGAATAGAAATATACCGAAGCAGGAAACCTAGGATAACTGAGGAAGATGACCAAAACATATCTGCTTCTCCAGCAGTCAGTGAAATTAAATAATTACACAGCAGAGGGCAACCCAAGTAACAATGTGAGCCACCTGTATTGACACCACAACCTCTGCCATTTTGCAGAGACTATACCCAGTTCAAAACACTAACAGTGGCAGATACCCCAAATGGAGCCCCCACCCTCTTTTTTCAACTATTTTGCCTTCCTTAAAATAGTGTCTTTTAGCCATCTCACCACCCAGCTCTTCAATTTTATTAGCACAGCTGCCTTCACTCTTATCCAGAGAGCAGGATAAGCCTACAGTTACTGTACACTAAACAGAAACACCTGTGACTCTCTCTTTTTCATATAAATTCACATATATACATATATTAGTTATTATTTCTTTTCTTCAGACCACTAAGTCCCATGTTCTGCAAAGGAAAATAAATCCTCGTCCTTACATTCTCTCCCACACCCCCCACGTGGCCTTGACAGACAAGCACAGACGGTGCAGCAAATATTTCACTTCACTTTATTTTAAAGAAAAGGGGAGAGGGGGAGAGAAAATTCTTGTGGCATTCCAGAGGTCCCTGGACACTCATTCCAAATGCCGGAGTTGGGCCCTGGGTGAGTTTCAGTCTAAAAGAGAACCTGGGTTTCTAGGCAGCTATCCAAACTCAACACAGACACTTTTTTTCTTTCTAAATAATTTAAAAAAATTAAGACCTAAAGAGAAGGGGAGGGAAAAGAAGAAGGGAAAAAGAGAGAGAGGGAAGAGAGAAGTGAAGGGGAAGGAGACACAGCCAAAGTAGAAGAAAATGAAGGCAACAGGAAGAATCCAAGTCCTCTGGGATTGTTTTGCCAACCTGGAGTTTTATCACCAATAGATAGAGCTCTAACCATTCAAGGAGAAAGGCAGCTTCCCTTATGGCTATGAACAAACAGTGAGGAGAATCAGGAGACCTTTCTCTCCTTGGTGATGGCTCCTGCCACAGTCGAAGTGGCCAATTTTCCAGATGGCTCTCACCATGTTTTGTCCACATTGGCTCTGCTCATCCTTTTCCCTAGTGCACAAGTGAGGGCAGCCCTGGCACACCAGTCCTGGAGATGTCCAGCTCCGACTTACATATTCAGCCCCACCATAGCTTTGCATAACCAGATCATTGCAGCTCAATCTATCCAGCACCTTGCTCATCACAAGGGATGTGCTGCACTGCTGGAATACTGGGGAGACTGCCTCAAGACAATCAATGACTCCTACCAACCAGAACCCACAGAAAGACACTTGCTTCTATCACTTTGCATTTCATGGCATTAATCAACTCTGGTGAATACTCAGAAAGTAAATTATTTGAGTAATGCAGTTTCTTACCTCACTCAGCTTAGCCCAGTTGAAGGATTTCAGTGGATGTGAAGGCTGCGGAATAGATTTCTTCTTCAGACTGGGGCCACCAGTGCTGAAGGTGGCTGTTGAAGGGGGTGGCACCCCCATGCTGAAGAAAGGTGGTGCTCCTGGTGGAGGAGGAGGTCCTCCTGGAGGAGGTGGTGGAGCAGGAGGAGGGGGACAGCTGGAGAAAGGCAGAGGAGGTGGCAGCGGTGGCAAATTCTCAGACATGTGAGAAGAGGACAAAGCTAATGGGCCACCTGGAGGAGGGGGTGGTGGGGGTGGGAAGGAAATGCTGCCCCCTTGCTGGAAAATAAAAAACACAGAGAAAAAGAAAGAAAACAGTTTAAAAGGCACAATAACTCCATGTTGCCAGCTGATGTGATTTTATTACTACTCTCAAAATATTTGATGTTTTCTTTAAAGCCTCCTGCACTCAAAGCCATGCAATAAAGGGAGGAATCTCAGCTTTCATTTAAGAGAAAGTTTCAAGCCCTTGGAGCTGTGGAGAAGAGCTTGAAAAAAAGGAACCATAAATGGCTCAGAAAAACAGAAAGCTAGTAAAAGAAGCCAAAATGTATTATTTTCTCCTTATGTATGAAAAAAGAGGAAAGTTCAATCTTATGAACTTTTGAACTCCTGGGTTTAAAAGCTAAGGGTTGGAAACACTGAATACCTGTCATTAGGCCCCACTAATGCAAAGTGGGAAAGGGGAGGAGGGAATGAATCTGCTTTCCACAGTGTCTAACTTCTCAGGGCTGTGCTCTGCTGAGTTGTGGCTCAGGCACACTGCTGGGATAGAAAGAGCACCAAACAGGAGAGAGCATCTGCAAATGTCACTTTTGCAGAACTCCAAGGGAGTTCAGATGCTCTTGCAGCATAATAGGAATCCTGTTTCTTCCCTAAATATACTTTTGTATCAGGGAGGTTTCTCTCTATTCTACTGAAATAACAACCAGGGCTACCCCACTCAGCAGTGAAAATTATGGCTGGAGGAGGACACGTGTGCCTGAGGGCGGCTGAGGAGAAGGAATGGACCAGCCCACGCATTAACCATTCTCTACCACCAGGTCAGGGATTTTGGTCTCAGCTAAAAGCTGAGTAGCTTCTAAATATGCTCCATTATGACCACAGATGTGCTTCATTCAAAATACGCTTTTGTTCATCATTCACTAGTTAGCAGCCTTTAAACAAGGATGGGGAACACTCCCAGTCTCATACCGAGAACTCATTAAGTTGAGCCACCAGATCATTCATCTGGTCTCGGGTCTGGCGCAGCTCCAAGGATTCCTTCTGCAGCTTGTCCTTCATTTTGTTCAGTGTCTTCATCATTTCATCCTTCTCCTGGGTCTTTGTTTCACACTCCCGTTCCTTCTTCTCTAGCCTGCTCATCAGCTCAGCATGGTCTAGGGGGAACATGCAAGCGGGACTGATGAAATAAAGCTCATGAACAGTCCCTGAGGAGATGTAGGTTATGCTGAAATAAAGCTGACAAATCTGTCAGCTCAAGCAGGGATGTATAATGAGAGCAAGAAAAAGAAAATAGAGCCTGACTGTCTTGACAATGACCTTCAGTGATCAAGACAGCAATGCCCAAGTTTCAGTTAGACTGTAAAATCACTTCATGCGAGGACTGAGGGAACCTCCATCCTGTGAAACACAGAAACTGCTAACCATGAACAAAATGTACAAAAAGGGAAAAGTTGTGCCCAGCTCTGCTGCTTGCTGCTCTGTGAATGAGATGGGATCAGTCTTGCCTCCGTTTCTGCCTCCCCAAGCACAGAGGATGCACTCACCTTTCCGGAACTTCTCTGCCTGATCCCTCCACTGCTTGACTTCATTTTCATTCACCAGCCTGAAAGATGGAATTAGATAATTTCAACTTTTTCTGAGCTACCCAGGTTGGAAGACAAGTGGCCATTATGTGTAGTGATCAGCCAAAGGTAACCAGGTGAGTTTATATAGGATCATGCCAGTGGTCCTTCTGCATCCAGATTCTGCTCCCTAGCCTACAGCTAATATAAATATGATGCCATGTTACTTAATGTCATAAAAAGGGATAAAGGAATGGCTGGGGAAGAAAGAGCTGACACATTTCCTGTCTTCAGGTAATGCCCTCAAAGTGCCAAATCTACTTATTTTAAAAGAGATAAGTCATCACTAAAATAATCACAGCTGCTATGGGTTACAAATTACCCCATCCTTAGTATAAAACCAGACTGCCATCATTTTTCGTATTTTCTGTAGTTTGTTTTTTTTCTTACAAGGAGGAAGAGCACTTCTCTATTGGGTAATATATCAGCAATAAGGCAATTCTCATACCTCATACTGGCACAGCTATTTCCTATTACTGACAGAAAATATGCAAGGCATGCTGGGGATTGATTAGATATGCAGAATGAGGAGTAGCTATGAAAGTAGAAAGGGAAGATCAGGCATGAAAACTACAGTGAAGTCTGGCATCCAACACTACTGTATTTTTCCATGACAAGAAATCGGTTTCGATTTTGGCTCACGCCTGTAACAAGAGGAACTGTAAAATTTTTAGTACAGGAGAATTTGGTTTCATATAGGACTTATGTTCTATAAATGTTCTTTTCAGTGGATAATTCGGAAGGGTAATGGGCCATGAATTACCTGCAGAGGCACTTGGATGAAATGAAGAATCCAAAAGTTTGGCTAAAAAAGGACTGAGAACAGGGAAGTTGAGATGAGAGCCAGCTCATGTAGCTAGACTTCTCAAATGATGCATCCTATGGGAAAAAATAATGGTAATGCCCTCAACCAAGTCTGTGGGTGAGAGCAAACAGACAATTTACGAAGAGGTAAGAGGTTTTGTGTGTCAAGTGCGGACTGCTTTCCCCTTTTTGCAACCTTTTTAAACTACGTGCTCATCAGTGAGGAATGGGATCTACATAGAGATGATTACATTGTTTTTATTTTTTTAGTATCAAATAAAGCTTTAATGAGCATCCTGAATGAAAAAATGGCACATGAGAAAATCTTGTTATAAAATCTGAGCATTTTTTTCTGCTCTTCTAACCAGATTAACATTTCCTAGAAGTCAAAGACAAGGACTTTGCCAGAAGATACTGCCAAGCTAAGATGTCATTAGAAGGAAACTGCTTCGAAGACTCAACTGTGTAACAAGACAATGATGAGCTGAAGTTGAAATAAGAAACTCCTCACATATAATATTGTATTTCCTATGCACCTTCATGCTGATCATATCCTTATACCTGCATAACAGAAATAAACAACAATAATGCAGCTTACATTTTAATGATATTTTTGACATTGAAGTTTTCCAATGGAGCTATATCTGGATCATCTCCTCGTTCATCCTGAAGAACAATTTGTTGGAGTATTCTGTCCAACAGCTGCCACTGCTGGAAGTTTCCTCCATTCCTCTTATCTGTATGGAAAACAGACCAACCCATGAGAACTCCCAATTCCATGCCAAAGGGTGCAGACCTGCCAGTGAACTGGCATTCTTTCCCTCCCACCTTTCATCTCAGTCCCGTATGTGATGAATTACAGGCCACAAAGACTAACTCTGAGCAGTTGTTAGCAGATTATTTACAAACACCTGGCATACTGGAACAGCACATAACAGGCACGGGCAACTTTGTGCCTGATTTGCACATTCAGGCTACGACCTATAACCCTTTTGACAGGTTAGCTATAACTTGCACTTTAAATGTCTATAAAAAGGACTCCTTTGTGATAACTCAGCATTTTCTGGGGCTTGATGTTGAGGGCACTATAAAAACAATGAGATGTTTTATCTGCATGCTTGGTTATCTGCAGGTCAGTGAAACTCAAGTGGCATGAAAAATTCATACAAACATGACCAGCAAGTGTGAAGATAAAGAACAGAAATTGAAGCAAAGAGACTGATCCCACGGATATTAAAACAGAAGGGCCAGAGCAACACAAAGTTCACCTCAGCTCTCTAAGTTACACAACCTAGATCTTTAGATTCTTTAAAACTACTCCAGTACAATCCTGTCCTGGCCCAACAGGATTTAGTCCTTCTGCCACCAAAAATCCCAGTCCATATGTAAAGTTCAAGTGCTGTTCTAAAGAGTAAAATCAAAGAGGCCACTGAGACAAAGTACTGCTTGAATTTGTGCACAGCAGTACTTGAATCTCATGAGAGCCTGAGAACACATCACACTACTGTCTGAAAAGCATACCACAGTACATCTCCCTCATGTTCCACCCTCAATCTCACTGCAGAAATAGGGATGAAAGTAATGGAAGACCAGCACCTCACACCTAACAGGATCAAGGCAGGCAGTTCTTTAGAGATCTTGCTGTTACACTCTGGATGCCTAACTGAATTATTTTATTGCAGAAGAAGATTCTTATCACTTCCTTTGGAAACAAATGCCAATATTATTTTTCACTTTGAGTTTAGGAGCTCTCCAGTGATGCATTACCCTGAGATAGCAGCCTGAAGACTTACTGTGGAATTTCCCAGTGGCAGAACAGCTTTCAGTACTGTGTTGTTTCACCAGAAAAAAATCCTCGGTGTCTTTTTTTAATATTCAAAATGCTATCCATTTCTGGGAATTCCCTGGTCTGCAGCACAAGCACTCTTTTTTAAATCTTCTAATTTAAAATCATTAAAAGCTCTGTCAGTGACTAACTGGAATTTCTCAGCTACTTAATTTTATTTACAAGTGCAGAGAGGTCAAACTGCTGCCCTAAGTATTGACAGAAGTTCTGCTGGATGGAGTCAGTGCAAGATCCCAAGTTCATTAGCCACAGCCAAGTTTAGAACGGGAGACAGGGGCAGTGTGTGCCCTGTGATCTGTGAACTTGTACCTACACCAAAGCCTCACCAGCTCTCCAATACCCCTTGCTCTGGCAATCTGTAAATGTACTCACATGGCATCTGCAAGCAGTGCTGGAGGATGGATAACAAATAGGGATAGGCGTCTGTATGCTTCAATCTCTTCTTGATCAACTCAAACATCTGAGAGGCACTTTTTGTGTCAATGTGGATCTGAAGTGAGAGAAGAGGGAAAACCATCCATGGTGAAAGCCTGTTTAACTGTGAGAGATCCAATCAATACAAAGACAGGCAAGTTTCCAGCAATTGAACCTCTGCAAAGTCTCTTGCCATATCCAGCTGCAGGTTCCAGTGTCAGGCACGCAGGTCTTTGACACAACCCTTGTCATTCCTACACAGTATGGAAAAGATCCCCAAAGTAAAGGGCTAGAAAGGGAGGCATGCAAAACCATCATGAAGCTGTTCTGGAGCAAGCAAAACATTTGGGTCCTAGGAACTGGTGGCAGAAGTAGTAGAAGCTAAGCAAGAAAGGGACAGCTGTTCTCTATCAGTGTGCAGGAAGAGCTGTTCACAAAGAAAGAGGAGACTAAGCCATTTGGGACCCTACAGCTTTTTATTTATGCCAGAGGTTGTCTTTGTTTAATAGTCATCTTTAAAATCCATATATTCTAAAATACAGATCCTCTCCACAGGCTCTGAGGCGACAGTCTTCAGCAAAGTTTCATGCAATCTGTGGAAGAATATCAGAAAATAGCCCAAATTTCACCCATAGTCGTGTAAAGGGGATGTTTGAAACTAGAAGGCATCCAGATCATCAGGACTGAGAAGCTGAGAGCAGGGCTGAGAACCTCCTGAACATTCAAGCAAACAAAAGAAAGAAGTTTTTATCAAAGCTATTCATCAGAAGCCCTTTGTGTGATCACTGTTTTCATTGTTCACACATCACAGATCTTCTACTTGCAAATGAGAAACAGTGAAAACAGAGAGCATCGGCCACTCGAAGCATCAAAGTCAAACATTTAGTTTTAGGGAGCACAAAGAAAAGTTACATCAAGCATCCCAAGAGGATGCAAGTTCTGCTTTGTCAAGTTCAGGTACTCTGAAAAAAACTTACCAGATCAAACCGCTTCGCAAGCTCCAGGTCATCTTCATTTCTGACCATCTCAAAGAAATCTAAATGTCTAAGAAGAAACAAAAGGAAAACAAAACATCTGCCAATTTTCATTGCATGATTCAGACCTAGAAGCTAAGTGTGTCACTAGAGAAGCAGCAATACCTCAGTTCAGCTAGAATGTGTGGAAGCTGGCAAGCCTTTCCTACATGAAGTGCTGTCACAGGCGTGCAAGGCAAGGGGGTCAGTGACAGGCCAAAAGGCTGGCAGAGGTGTACACGCTCTGTAACTGTGCTAAGTCACTGTGGTGGGGTAAGATGCAAAAAAAACCCCATAAAATAGGAAAGGGATATTCTGTGTTTGATTAACACAATGCCTGCACTGACAATCCATTTCTGAAAAGTGCACACCATACTCACTAGCCATCTATTAGATCATTAACATGTTGTTTCTTTTTAACAGTGGATCAGAGGTGCATTCAGTGGACAGTTCACAACAGTCTCTAGATATTCCTGTTGATAAACACAGCACCATGACAATGTTTGTATCTGGCTGACCTGGTGAGGGACACATTTGAACATCTGGACTTGGCTTACACAGAGACTGGAGCACAGCAGATGATGTGGAGAAAGGCGGTGGCACATTCCCCCGTATAGATTGGATACAAATGTCTATGTAATCCAGGCATCTGAGATCCTCACAAACCTCTGTTATTCTCTTGACTAACTTGTAAAAGCCAAAAGTGACCTAAGCCCCTCCTAAACACTCCTGGTTGCTGTCTAAAGGAATAGAGATTACCTATAGGACAGATTCTCTTACTCTTCCTTATAATGTTGCAGATCAAAGGTAACATTCCTGGCTCCAGCCTTGCAGCAAACTGTGGACATACAACTTGGAAACTCGGAAACTGCTGTTAGACCACATGTACACAGTCTCAATGAATTCAGTGAACTACTGGCTTCCCTCCCTGCAACCAGGACAGGCTTTTTTCCAGTTTTGCTTCAAGAGAAAACAATTAGAAAATTTTTTTGTGTTTTTCATTCTGACTACCATCCCCAGCTGAGATGAAAAACAATTGAGGAACTCCTTTGCCACAGCCTCTGACAACTTAGTATGTATGTTTCCTACTTCATCTGCTAATGTTAATTTTAAGGATAAGTATTTATTTTATTTTATTTTATTTTTTTTAGCTAATCAGTTTCAGGAAGAGACAGAGACAGTTGTCTCAAATAGAGAAGGGTTTCTAAGAAGTCCTTCTGTTCATTGGTAGCTGTTCTCCAAAAATAAGTCTTACCTGTCCAGTGTGGCATTCTCGTGTCCTCTGAGCTTGTCAATGACA
>VZTN01030336.1:2057-16859 GCA_013400515.1 Erpornis zantholeuca | reverse complement strand
TCTAAAGAATATTTCCCAAATGCTTTCTTAGAACATCCTAGTTTCTGTAAATCAGATTGGTTTTTTTTATATCACAAAACAGCTGTATTGGGCAAGCACGCATGGTCACCATGGCCAAAAGAAGGCTGGGGCTTTCCCTTTTTTTAGCTTTCCCTTCCCTCTATTTAGCCATTGTCTCTCCCTGTTCTTTAGTCTACAAGGTACAGTACTTTGGTTTTTTACTTCTTTGTTCAATTTTGTGCAGTCTCCCTTTTTATGAGCTGGTCCTTGTGGAGTCTCTAGATGGAGGATGAGATTTTTCCTCCTTCTTGTGATTTCTCAGGATGTCAGATTCAACTGTTGGCTTCCATGCTGTGCCTCTTGCATGGTCTTCTACCTGCTATGTTCTGTAGTCTCTGATCCATCTTTTGGGAGGATCAAAAAAAGCTTTCAAACAGCCAAACCTGCATGGTAATGAAAAAGAAACTTTCAAGGAATTAAAGAGGGTTGTGCAGAGCTTATCGTAACTCTGAATGTCACTGTCCTAGCTCAAACCAAGTCTGAAAGCAAGGGCCTGGGTACAAGATGCTATGGGCAGGGGGGGAATAGCAGAAAAAGGCTTTTTTAATCTGTATTCTGTCCTTCTTTGTCAATTTGAAGCTTTTCTATTAAGAAGAAAAAAAAAAAAAAAAAAAGAACTTAGTATCTCATTTTTACGCTAAAGACAGGAATTCTATTTTAGTTTTAAAATCTTCTGTTTTTTCTGGAAAGCTCACTATTGGAAAATATCTAGGTAGGTCTATGTCAAAGCTATGGCCAGCTCAGGGTCTTACTACACCACTGCTCTGTGCAAGCTCACCACCTCCTTTTCCTTAGGCCTCATTTGCAACTATCATTGGCTCAAGTCTTGTTCCTGAGGCTTTCCCACCAAGACTGTCCCTGTTTTGCTGCTTTCTCCCATAACATAATTTAAAATCTGTTGTTCTTATCTTTCCAGAATGCTCAGGTTTTTCATTGACTTGTGCGTACCTCATGTAATACAATCTTTTCTTATTTAGTCTGAATTACATCTCTATTTCTCCATTTATTTCTGTTCAAAATGTTGCTGTTTAATATTAGCTCCCTGAGTGCTTTTTATAGTGTCTCTTGAGTTGCTCCACTGCTTCTTTCCTCTATCTGCAAAGAAGATAATCAAAGTGAAGAAAAAAACCCAGAATATTATAAGCAATTTATGGATTTATATATGGTCACTATCCAGATTTGTTTTAGTTAGAGGGGGAATGGACAGAGGAGTAAAAAATCAAGTAAGCAATGAATGAGAAATTCTGAAATATCAACATTTTTGTGAAGTTCTTAATATTTTTTTTCTCATGGTCTTGACAAATATGTTGGCTGAAATTATGATATCTAAATAACTTTGTCTTTTTTATGTATATACATTTTTAGGTCCGAACATGGATCCTTACAGTGGGATACACAACTGCATTTGGAGCAATGTTTGCAAAAACATGGAGAGTCCATGCAATTTTCAAAAATGTAAAAATGAAGAAAAAGGTGAGGGGAAATAGACTTTTCTTGTTGCTCTGTTAATACAGTTTTCTAATTGTTTTTCTATCTGTCCTGGATGGCCATAGCCATACTGACTCTTCCTGTGTCACATTCAAAGATCCTGAATCATTTGATATTAGGGCTCTTTGGTTTCTTGTTTGGTCTCTGAGTGTTGGAGTCAAGCACCAGCCCTCCAGTCGTTACAATAAGAGGTGGACAGTGAAGTGGGCTGTAAAATGTCAAAGGGAATTTGGATCCCTGCTTCTTCTTAGTATCCTCCTCAGCATCCAGAGGTCTCCTTCTGGTAGATTTACAGCTTTTATGAAATGTTTTCATATGTCTGTCTGAGACATGGGTATTACATACAGATTTCTCATGGATTGGTAGGAGGAGGCAAGAAAAAGTGCTTCTTACAGCTTCTTATTTCTAATTACCATTGAAATTGCATAAGTTTACTCTAATACTGATCAGAATTTAACCACAATGGTTGTCTCTGTCATTTTTGAACAGCACATTTTCTGTAAAGTGTTAGGCTCAGCTTAGGAGTATTGCAGCTCTTCATGATACTTTTCCCATGAAGCTTCTTTTCATACATGAAGTACTTTTTATCAGATGGTTTTATTAAAAAAATAGAAAAACACTAAATAGAAAGCATTTTGATGGTAAAAACATTAAGAGAAATGTACATGAAACAGAAAAACATAATGAATATTTTTATAGAGTGAGCAGAAGTACCAAATGCTGTTCCTATGTGCATCTGAATAGTTTTATTCTAATAACCAATAAAGACTGGTATACAGCCAAATTAAGTAGAACAATATTCCAAAACCTCGTCGGATTCCTTTGTTTCCCTCTATCTCGGCTCATGGAGGAGCTCTAATTTTTTTTCTTAACACTATATTATTTTTTCCACAATTGCAGTGTGTAGGGAGTCAGTCACAATGGGATTCATCATTCCCTTAAAAGGAATGGACTTTAGACAGACATGTAGAGAATTAACTCAGTTTTTAAGAGGATTTATGTCTGAGGTTATTAAGGAATTACATGCTGTGTCTGCAACTGGATCTATTACTCTGGCACCCTAACAACACAGCCACCTAGTACTTCCCCCTCCTATTTGGTCATGTCAGGTTTGCTCAAATATTTAATTACCATTCATTGTAAAATATAATGATGAGTAAATACAAAATATCTTAAAACCAACTAAAATGATAAAAAATTTCTATACCAAACCCACTCTGGGTGCAGTGAACTGGAAACCACCCTTTCTGCACCTGTGCAAAGAGCCCACTACAACATAGCAGGTTATACAACCAGAGTCTTATATTTTATATAGGTCTTTCAAGGATCTTGCACTTCCTATATTAGATTTTTTAACAAAAGATGAGCCAGCATTTTACCTTCCTGAGAAATGAAATTTTATATTGCAAATATGTTTTCAGCTATATTGGTACAAATCTTTTCAAATCAGTGAAGTTAAACATTGAAAGACACTGACAGTTTAACACATAAAAGCATTTACTTCAATTAATTAAACATAATTCTCAAATTCTTTATCGTGCCTGTTCTTCAAGGGGCTCATCAACAACTGCAAATTGCAATTATTTATGTATAGCTGAAAGTTAAAAATTATTTAACATCTGTTAAAAAGACGCTGACCAGTATAAGGGAGATAAATTTTCAGACATCCATCCTCTGGATGATGACCAATGGGCCACTTTGCTCTGAGTGATACTGGAAACATCAAGGCTACTAGCCCACCATCTTCAATAATCTGGAGTTAAGTCAATAACACATTTTGTTCGGTAAACTTTAAAGAATTCTTTATTTAGATATCCCACTCCAAATCACGAGCATGAATCATGAAGTACAACAGTTCTCTTAATGTAAAACAATCAGCTATCCATGATAAGTGTTTACTAGTCATATATTTTCTGTCTTTGATTTGCCAGGATAGATAAAAGTGTTTTTAGGAGTTGACTGAAAAACATGCCATTCTTTACTTATGTCTTGCAAAAATGACATTTCCATTTTCTGCAGATGTAGTTTACAGCCAAAGTATTTTCTATCTGTGGATGCACAGAAAATAGAAATTTTTGCAAACAATATCTGAACTGACAAATGCACAAATGTAGTGCTGCATGAAAAGTACATTAATGTTTTCTGAATTAGTTGTGCCATGACAGAGCAGACTGGCATTACAATCAGAGGAGTATAAAGCTCCATAATTATTTAAGTACTGTGGATCCTATTCATTTGGGATTTCTTCAGTTACTACCTGTATATAAGTATGACAGCAAAATCTGTATGACCTTTAGGCATAGCACCTTTGCCTGTCATCCTCAATACTTCCAGTGGGAAAATGTTTCCCAACAGTGAAATTTCTTTACAGGGTGAAAGAATATCTGTGTGCTTTTGAAAATATTGGTTAATTCATTTTGTGAAAGTGGGTGTTAAGTAAGGGAGAAAATATGATGAGCAAATCTGTTTATCTTCATCAGAAAGGTCAAGCTTGCTTCTGTAGGTTTGTTGTACACTAAAGTGTAAAGCTTTGTGAAGAGATGAGTGGATATCTGTCTCAGTGTGAGAAAATACACAGAATTTGAAATAATAATAATAATACACTGCATATTAGGGCAGTGGAGAATGGAACTAAGTGAGTTAATGCATCTTGAATTAGTTGAAGATTCTCGTTAACTGCTGTTTATAAATGTTTCAAAAGTCTATTTTATTTTCACCCTTTCATATATCCACTCCTCTGTTCCTGGAAATTAATAAACAATAAAATTCAGAATACACTCATTCTGTTATCAGACTACTAAGGACAAATTTTGCAGAATTCCCAGAGCTCTGTTACCATCTTTGATCTTGCTAGGGCTCAAAGGAAGCAAATTAAAAATGCATTAATTTTAGCTGGATCTGAAACGGGGATGCAAGGGAATCAATTTTTGTCAAATGGAAATGACAAAATCAGTAGGGGGAAATAAATTATTTTTGAGTTTTGAAGAGGTTAGCGGAGATAATAGAAAGTGGAATAGAATTAGTATTAAAATAACTATTAAATTATAACAGTTATAATTGAGGTGCAATTCTGGTTTTCATATGTTTCCTTTCTGTTGTTTTGGGCTGCAGAATGTCTTCTGGTCAGAGAGAGGTGGGGACTGTTTTTTTGTTCCCCTTGGCAGCAGGAGGGCTGGCAGTGGATAAGAGGAGATAGAGGAGAATATGGGTGGCAGGAGAGCATGTGATGTCCTGGGGAATCTTTAGCTAGCTGAATTGGTTACAATTAAGCCAGCCCTTCTTGTAAGTTTAGAAGGATGAGAAGCTGTCTATTTTGATGGGATCTGCACTGTCTTGGGTTTTCGGGGGTGTTGAAACAGTCCTGCACAGTGACTGTTCCTGCACAACTCCTGCATGCAAAATAAAGCTCATCCAGTTTTGAGAAATACCAGAATAGTAAGAAATTCAAAGCAGTGGTATTTGAAGCCTCCATACTTTTTATAAATTCTCCTCCTACAAAGATAAGCGTTTGGCCATTTGTACACAGCTACACTAAAGCATGAAGATGATCTAGGTCACAATGTTGCCTTGTTGCATTTGTTGTATTTGAAAGTACAATACATCTCCATTGATGCTGCAGTGATAAGCTTGTCTTACCCTTAAGAGAGTATATTCTGGCTTTGTCTATTTGGACTTAATTCTTCAACTGTGGCATCAGAGAAGGGATGTTTTGTCTTCAATTTTCACTGAAAGCATTATCATTGTACTCAGATATTATTACCGCTGTAGACTTCTGGTGGCATATGTCTTTATGTTGACAAAGTTGTTACAAGATAAATACTGAATATAATGACAAAAGAGATGTATAACAGCCTCTTTTCTTGTGCTGCTGTAGTTTTGTCAACATTATTCTTCTCCTTCATGATAATTCATAGGCTTTTCTCTATATCGGTAATATCACAGGGTAAGAAAGCTATAACCAACCAGAAGCAACAAAAACGACTTATCAGTCTTATCTGACTTAGCTACGCCTGTCAGGCTGCACCTGGCAAACTTGTTTTCATCCATTTGATCTACTAGGTCCTTTTAAGAGTTCTAAAGAGAGCTGAGGTCTTCATGCCTTGCAGAGATGTGTAGGAGCTTGTACAGATTACGCTGTTGGCAGTAGGATGGGGAAGGGAGGCTGGCAGTGCAAGGGAACTTCAGGGCCAAGAGATCAGGAGCAGGAAAGAGACTAGAGAGGAGAAATCAGGTTTACTGTTAATGGCTTCAACAGGGAAGCCTGTCCAGATTAAAAAAAAAATAAGGAAAATCTTGGGATTATATACTGGGAGAAGATATTGAAGAGGGAGACTGAATTTGGATTAAAATTCCCTTGGAAACTAATTTCAAAGACAAGAAATACAGGAAAGTCTGTAAGAAGTGATCAAGAAAGTTGAGTATGATGGAATGGTAGCCTGAGTATGGTATTTAAGTGGCAAACTGTAACTGAAGGACTAGGTCTTGTTTAAAATTAGATTAATATTGAAATTTAGAGGCCAAGTGGGAGGCCTGAAAAGTAAGGATGTAGTCTGGGAAAGGAAAGTGGGAATGAGAAAGGAGAAAGAGGCAAGAAAGAAAATGAAATTAGGGCTGGCAGAAATGATTGCACAAGAAGTGTGGGCAGGGCATAAAATTTTAACACAGGATTTTTGAATTTTACAGTTCTTTTTTCTATTGCTATAAAACCTACAGGCAAAATATGTGCCTTGTCTTCCTGTTATGCAGTTGTACAGATCCTGATAGCTACTAGTGACTCTTTTAGCTCAAGCTGATGAGGTGTGCAAAGATGTAAAGGCTCCTCTTGCTGATGCATGCAGCTCTCCCTATAATTGAATTAGCTTTCAATTTTCTTTAGGAAGAATGGGCTCATGAAAAAGTTAAAAGGTTTATGTTGTGGCTAAAAAGTTAATAAATGAAAAACTACAGCTTGCCAGGATCACTACAATGTACATTTCTTCCCCTATGTGGATTATTAGGATACCAGTGAAGCCTTAGCTTTCTACAGGATGCCACTCTCATGGAGCAAATGCAGTGAGTCTGCTCTGGGCAGGCAATAAGACTGTGCAGAAAAAGAGACCAGTTTATGTTACAATCTTTTACATTTAAACCAGAAAAAATGCATAATGAAAAAGGCAGTAGGAGTTTTGAGAAAGGTGGTCTCATTTATAAGACCAAATGAAGATTTATAAGTGCCAAATGAAGAAAAATAACTGATTTCCAGAATTATTTGTTACTCTGTAGAAATCTCTCTGAGCGTATTCTTCAGAATTTTTTTTTTGTTTCATTGTTACTGAGAAGCAAATTTATTGTCTGAGCAAAGCAGTGCAGGAGTTCTCAGACATTTTAGCTCATTGCCTTCACACTCCATTTTTTAACACAAATCTGGCCACCCCAACTCCATACTTTGTATATTTAATGGTTCATAAACAGGTGCATAGAAAACCGGGAGGGGTAAGAGACCCTCCAGGCTCTTTCTGGGGATCAGGGCATATGGACTACTCTGAGCAGTCTCCTGTCCTCATCCCCCAGGTCGGGGATGAGGACAGCTGGCTCTGTGCTCCAGCCCTGCATGGTGCCAGCTGCAGGGAAGCTGCCAGTTCCTGTGATTGCTCAGTGATTCCCCCTGGGCAGGGGGAATAGGGAGAAGAAAGCAGCTGGAGGCTACACAGCTATGAGTTTATGTGCTGCTGCCTTCTCTTCTCAGCTTGGGTGTGTTGATTGCTCTCCCCATCCCTCACTTGAAAACCTCTGTGAGAAATTTTATAGAATGAGTGTAATCTCTAGCTATAAACGCTTTTGGTAAGTTTTTCAAGTAATCTGTGAAACATAGAATTTATTACAATCTATATTTTTTCTCACTAAAGTCCAGAAACAGTTTTTAAAAAGTTACACATTATCTGAATCTTTTAAAAATAGATGGAGCAAAGTTCTTTGAATTATGTTGTCAGAGGGTTTAGGTCAGAAGCTCACAGGCCACATCTCATTTATTCACTTAAATCCCATGTAGATGTAGCTCTCAATTAGCATAAATGTAGTTTGTGTTATCTAATCAGTTCTTTCTGTAAATTCTGTTATAAAATATTTTTTCAGACTGTAAATATGTGTATTTTTCCAGGACTTTTTTTTCAATCTAGCTAGAGCTTTTTTTGTGTATAACAAAAAGCTATATTATGGATCTCCCCTAGGATACACTTGTATTCTACAAAATATGTGTGAGAGATCATAAGTCTGGAAAAGAGATGTGTAAAGATCCAAAAATTTGCTTTGGGTAACCATACCAACAGTACAACAATCTATTAGGGACCATCTGCTGAAAATGAACCAGCATATGGATACCTAAAGAAATGTTCAGTGTTATTGTTTGGTCTTTGAAAGTAACAAAGAAGACACCAGTTTGAAATTTGCTTGTGTTTAGGATGTTTTTTTCATTATGAATGTTTACCGCTGGGTCAACTAATCTCTGATACTTACAGTGTAAATTATTCAGGTATGGTTTCATGATTTATTAATATACAGATACAATACTTCCTAAAGTGATGTAAGTGGAAACCAAATTATTTTGATGCCCCCCCCCTTCCCAAACAGCTACAACTATAAATTTTAAGTCCAAAGCTTTAAAAATAGTCAGTGTAATCTTAGAATCCAAACTTAGGTGTAAAATAAGCATCCTAGTTTTCACAAGGGCTTATCAGCCAAAATGCCAACCAAGGAACAGGAATCACATTTCTAAAATTTACATTCATATAAATATGGAACATGGAGCTAAATCTCAAGCTCCTGTCACAGAAAGAAGCTGAGCTAATGAACTGCACATCTAGGAGAAAAATCTGCTTTTGAAGTAATTTATGTATGGAAATTTCTTCATCGTACAGTTTGATAAGGCTAAACCTCAGTAGTGACAAAAAACAACGAAAACTCTATGTGAAATGAAGTGCTCATAAATGGTGCTACAACCATAATTTCTATGTATTATGAGACTATTGGATGACAGAGAAATAAAGAACATGTCGCTATACAGTATGAGGCAATTTATTCCTGAATAGCTTGAAATTGGATTGTAAATGTAATCAAGTGCATTGATGTTCCCAGCTATTTGGTAACGATGTAGTATGCTTTCCCACCGAATTTTTCATTAAGGAAAATATTAAAGTCTAGGTATTTTAATGTTATATCAAACAAAACAGAATATTTCTTCCAGAACATTCAAATCCTTCATGCATCTTTTTCTTTTTTTTTTTTCCTGAAGATTTTGGTTCCTTTTGACACCAAGGATGAGAATTCACAGCTCTCATAGAAATTCCTCTACATTTATGGCCCATTTGATCTTGGGCTGAACAAGTGTATTTCTCTTAGAGGTGAATTTGACCTGCTGTGTTGGTGAGATGTGCAGGTCTCTCCAGGCAGCATGTCACACTTTACTTGCAGTTGTGAGCAGAAGTTAAGGCAATGTTGAGACCTAGTTTCTAAGACTGTTCTCCAGAACACCAGCAAGAATGGTTGGTTCTAATGCTGTCAAGCTGGATTTCTTAGTGCCATTTTTAGGCTAAAATGTTTTTATTTTTGTCCTTTCAAAAGAGTTTTGTGAAAAATAGTCATTTTATATCACTCAGTGTGCTCGATATGGTTGGATTAGAAACGTTAGTAAAACAATCGCTTCTCCAATTCTCTAGTGAATTGTAGTCACGACTGAGGCTCAGGCTTTCAAAAATGAGGATTTTTATAATTTTTTTTTTTTAAACTCATCACTTAATCCCTTTCTATCTCTAACCTCTGAAATGTTTCTATCTTCTGCTTCCCCTAGGGAGCATCACCACTAGGATGTTCCCACTTTATTTTATATGAGTTGGAAAAGAGGAAAGGTGTCTTACAATCAGAAAGCTTCTCCTGGCAGAGAAGCTGAGCATAGGGTGAACACACCCACATTTGCAATACCATTACTGGGAGGCTGAGTCTGCCCAATGATGCAATTATCCTAAACAGGAGTCACCAAAGAAGACATATCTTAGAAATATGTGCTTTAGCAGGTTAGTGACTGTAGCTATTGAGTTCTCAAAACCAAGGTTTTGATCATATCCATTTGTCCATTATTGTCCTCTATCCTGGAAGGTAGTCATCAGGTTCTTAGACTACAGGTGTCACAGTAGATCCTCACAGGAAACAGAAATGGTGGGGTTTTTTTCATTTATAAGTAGATAAACAAATCTTCTATGAAATCAGCCAAAATACCTCTAAGAGAATAAAATGTAGATTTTACTCCCAGTGACTTACTGGTCAAAAAGCCTTACTACTATAACACATGTTTTTTAAAATATTAGCATTCACTCATTAAAACTAATCTAATTGCAGCTTGAGGTATTGCCAATAATAATCACAGAATCTATTATAGGAAGTATGCATAATAGCTGTTGAAAAAAACATTGTGGAGTTCCTGAGAACAATGCATAATGTGTTTTCAATAGTCCTTTTCTCTCATTCCATTACACAATAGAAATTAAGAATGTTTTGCAGTACAGTTCTCTAAAATATTAATGTCTTTAATAACTCTAAGGTAGAATCTCCCTCAGCCCACATATGGTAAAGCTCACCACTGGCTTTGCATCGCCAGCCCCTGCACCATCCCACTGGTGCCGACCCACTTAGCGTAGGGGAGCAAGCCAAAGGTGTCCCTAAACCATCCTGAGAGAAATGGAAGGGTAGTTTGTGCAATGGAGAGAGTATCCTGAAGGCAAGTTCATGAGTGGCTTTATGGTCCCTTTTGCAGGCTTGCAGACTTTACAATTTTTTTTCCTGCAAACTCTATTTTCTCTCTTTCCCCTCCAGCTCAGAGGGAGGACCCCGATCAGCAGGATTTCTGTATGTACCAGGAAGAGGAATATTTGGTTTCAGATTTCTGAGGGCTTTTATAATTGATATCAGTGATATTCATTTAATTGAATAAGGTCTACGAAGCTTC
Organism: Erpornis zantholeuca; assembly: GCA_013400515.1. Lineage (NCBI taxonomy): Eukaryota > Metazoa > Chordata > Aves > Passeriformes > Timaliidae > Erpornis > Erpornis zantholeuca. The sequence continues at coordinate 6,337 of VZTN01030336.1, read as the reverse complement.
AGAGAGGGATTCTTTAAAGAGAGTTTCTCTCTACAGATTCCATCCCAGGAGTCTGGGGAAGAGACAACTGAAAAAAAAGGTAATTAATAACATTAAGTGTTTATCCAGCTAGTGCCAGAAGGCAAGGGACTGCTTTGTCAGCTAGACTAGAAAGGGTTGCTCTACTGAAGAGAAACCAGAATTGCCTTCTTTAACAGAAAAAAACCCCTACATTTTAATTTTAAAAGAAAATATATATATTTATATCAAAACCTATGAACAAATGCAAAAGCACTCCCAGTCTTTCTACTTTTCTATGAATTCAATTAAAAACCCAATAAACAAACAAACAAACAAACCACAAAGATTTAGCTAATTTAGCTTTAAATTTAAAGATATTTTATTCTGGCAAAGGGAAGTGACCTGGTAACAAGGAAATTAACTCTGAAGAAAAGACAGGAATAAATTAACACTTCAGTCATGCTGGAAAGCTGTTTGTGGAACTCAGAGAGTACTAAACTAATGTTGCATCCTGGAGAAAAGGGAAAGTCTTCATATGCAAGACTCTTCCTGGTTTGGAATGGAGTTCAGCTTTAAGGTCTATGCCAGAGTTGGTTTCTAGTAAGAAGTAACAAAATTTTTTCCCTAGGCATAACTATAATAAACAAATCTAATGTTTAATTACTTTTGATTGCCAAATTGCCAGGTGATCCCACAAACAGGTGGGGTCCTTCAGAACACAATGGATATGCTTTAGAAAGCAAATGAAAAAAGCCCAACAAAAGGTTTGTGCAAGAATAACCAAATGAACAGTTGAAGTTACCATGGCAGGTGGTACAGCCTGGGAGAGTTCTAGAAAATCCTCAAGAGTTTCCATGAGCAGAAACTTTATCCCAGGGATTTAGGCAGATTTTATATCTCCTGTGATCAGATGGCAAGGTCTGTGGAGAGTAAGGACTTCATGGTTACGAGCTTTCAGAATAATTTTCATTTGCTCATACAGTGATGTTGCTGAGAAGAAAATGGCCTACCAGCTTTTGTTCTGAGTGAATTTGTTTTGAGGACAGATCGCTTCTTATCCAGATATATACTCCAGACTGGTGGCAGTGGCATTTATAACAGTGTGCAGATCTGCCAGGATGAGACAGATTCACCTATCCAATCACAGATGGTAGAAAATATGACTCACAGATGCTGCTGTGTGAGAGCTTGGCTTCAGCAAGGATTCAGGACCACTTGTAAAAATGGATTTTATTAGCTACCATGCATTTCTCTAGTCTGATTTATTGTATGCTAGAAGGAAAATGAAAAGGGAAAAAATGAGAACCTTCCTCTTAAAGAAGAATTACGTTTTTGATAGTGAGGAACTTCAGTTGCTTGTGACTTTCTTTTGTCAGACAGAGAACTTGTTGGATTCCCAAGATCTGAGTCAAGACTCCTTCAGTGCATCTGGTGTTTCCCAAGGAGTGAATGTACTGAACTTAAGGAGTTCTAGTGGGTGGGAGTGATAGCTGGGGAGAGGAAGAGCTGGGCTTCCTGCAGGTGGCAGGGGGAGAGCAGCAAGCCATTTAGAAGTGCTGTTGGTGACATACCAGTGGCATTTTTCAGGGCAAGTCTCTTTTAGGACAAGGTACTAATGACTGGGAGAAGTGAAAAATAATTGACCCTCAGTGTTTTGTTCTGAAAGCTAGCATTCTCATGGAGAGTTCTGCTTCAGAGCTCTGTGCTTCAGCAGTGGTTTTGCCAAAGACAGAGCAGTGCTGTGATGGGTGTGGGAGGCAGCCCCAGGTGCCCTGTGTTCATCCTTCTCACTCTGCAGCAGCACCAGTATCACGGTGTTTTACAGAGCTCATCATAGTAGTGCAGGCCACCTAGGTCATTTTATGGGCTTTCTTTTGCTGGCCTTCCTCCTGGCTGTCTGGCAGAGGTAAGGGATGAATAATACCTGCTGCCAGTGACAGCTGCTGTTATACAACTCCCCTTCTGTCCAGAAAAGGGCAGAGTAATGCAGGAAAAATTACTCCAAGAGGTATCCAAGGCAGAGCTTCACTGTTTGCTGTACTCTACTTTTTTTCTAATAACTACCTGTCCAAAAAAAAAGGTTACTAAATTTCCAAGTGAACTAAAATATTGATCTGCAGTAGTGCAAGGTCAGCTGCGAATGAAAGAGAACAGGTGGCAAGGAGAAGTGATGTGGTCACATTAGCGACATGGTCATGAGTAGGAAGTTATTTGATCCTGTGACTGGATTATCAGTAGTACTGCTTTTAATAATGTCCTTCCACTCTTTTGATTCTGGCATTGCTGTACCAGTGTGATTAATATTGCCAGGGGTTGGTAAATCTGCATCCAATGCGACCTAATTTGCAATATGGATATAGCCTATACAAATATGTAAGATGTTGTGCTGCTTGCCCCTCCTAGGTAAAATGTGCACTATTTTCACTAGAAAGATAAGGTATTTTGGGGTTTTTTTTTAAGGAATCTTTGGCTTGGGAGAGCAGAGGGAGACATTTCTGGCAAGATGCTTTCACATAACTTTAAGCTTGTCAAATGCCCACTTTTAGCTCAAGTGAATTGTCTTCACCTCTGCTTAGGGGATGGGGAGTGAGGATGGGAGGGACATGTTTCAGAACACTAATTTTTCTGACCCTAAGTTGTACCCAAGATTGGTGGGATGAATTGTCTTTTAAAGGCTTCTGTCCCTGCCCATTGGCTGCCGAGAAAGGCTAAACACATAATAGTCAACAGCCAACTTTGGTAAAATAAACTCAATCAGTTAAAAAGAAAGACCAATAAAAATATGCAAATACAATAAATTCCCTAGCCATGTAAGGGGGAGAAAAAGAAATTTGATTGACGTGTCTATATTTCATCTAAATCCAAATTCTTTTGGACTTGACTCCCCCTCATTTTGTCTTCCATGTCTCCACTCATATTAGGAGCAGTACTAGGTATGTTTCACCCAAGGCCTGTTTGCAGGCATTAGAAAGATTAAAAAACCCATGGGCTGTTTTAACAAAGGCTAACCTATTCCTTTTCAGCTTTGATTGCCACTTGATAAACACCTAAAAGGTCAGACATAGTTCTGTTTTCCCAAAGAATACAAGGGACCAAGCTGTGTCTGAGAATCTTTGCTTAATATCTGCTTTTTTTCATCTCTGATGAGATGAATGTACTGCTCCATTACTGCCACAAATATGTGGAAAGCATTATTTTGCAGTCCTTTATGGTGATGGTAGCTAAATGGATTTACATAACTGGTCTCAGGAAATGCAAATGAAGTATCTAGTCCTTTAGCTCATTCTGATTTTTAGCCTTTATTTTACTCTTAGTTTATTCCAAATTATCTATAAAATAAACCAGCAGATTAATAAAAAGTGGTTCACAATGTTGCTGAAACATCTTTTAAAATAAAAAATGTATCACACCAAGCAATAGGAAAACCAGTCTTCCTAAAGTTATTCTTACATTATTTCAAATTTTCTTCATTTTTATAATTTCCTTCAGCTTGATAAGAATTTAATGCAAATACAATTTATTCTATGCAGGAATACTAACCTTGCCTCTATTAAGATTAGTTGACACTTCTGGCTTTTTAATGCATTTTCAAAATCCTAATAATTTCATCAAATATACTTAAATAATCACAACTTTATTACGCTTCTCAGGCTTAATATTTTTGAATATTTCATTTGGATTAAGCCAGCTGTTTCCAAGAATGAAAACTTGGAAAAAAAAATGTGGGTTTATCCATGATAATTTGGCAATAATTTTTGACTACTGGATGAGTGTTCTTAGTAATAGAGGTATATATTAATTAAGAAACCATGACTAGAGACTCAAGAGCACTGAAACAAAATTAATTTAAGCCTGATATTTCAACATGCAACTGAAATAAGGTAATTGCAGTGTATTTTTTCTGTGTTGCTATGTGTACAACAGTAGAAATGACATAGGGATTGCATGCATAAAATACTCTAATACATTATTTGACTTGTTATTTTTATCAGCAACACTTGGGGTATTTTTTTGAACCTAAACCCCAAGAAAAATTAAGAGCATGTTTTACACTGGATGTGCATTAAAGCCTCTGACCTTTGTAATATAGAAAAAATACATCATTCCTTTCTGCTTCCTGGGTAACAGAGGCAAATACTAAACACATAGGCACACAAAACTGCCAAAATAAACTTTTGATACCATCTGTGCTTTCCACATCCAAGAAGGTTATGAAGAAGTGAGCACTAAATCTTAGTGAAAACTACCTCAACTCCTGCTACTCTGAGAGGCTGAGGAAC
>VZTN01030334.1:59535-73984 GCA_013400515.1 Erpornis zantholeuca | reverse complement strand
AAGTATATTTTATTTTATATATAAATTGTAAAATATTTCTTGTCCCTTAACAGATGAAGAACTGGAAGAGAAGATACTTTCAGCTAGATGAAAATACAATAGGATATTTCAAATCTGAGCTGGTAAGTTTCCAATTCTGTTATTTTTCAGTGATAGCTGAAAGAAAATCTGAAGGAATATCCTTGCTTTTGAAAAATGTGCTCCTGCAGCTCTTGAGTCTGCACTGTAATAACTTTTCATGATTGGGAAGAATAAAAAAATTAATGGGGCCACTGTTAATTTATACTTCAATCTGTTTGGGAAGCTGCCTGTAGGGCACTGAAGAACAGTAATAAAATATACTCTGCAGTTACCCTGATTTTTGTCTTAGTACCTTGTGCCATTTGGCACTCTCATGTAATTAATTGTGTTGTTGAAATAGCTGATCCCTGTGGGAGAGACAAAACTGTAATCTTGCAACTCTTCATTTAAAGTTAGAATTCTGTTTTCTCATAGGATGATGGGATCTTCTCCCACACACTTGTTTCATTAGGGCAGCCAAGATGGACAAAAACCTCTTGATTTTTTGTTCAGCAGCAACACTTGCAGAGCTTCTTTTAGTTTTGTGACCTTTCTTCTTCCCTTGTCACTCTATGTTTTTGACTGATTTTGATCAGATGTTAATTGCCTTCAGGCTTCATTTTAAAAATAAATGGCTAGTTCTGAAGACAGTTAAGTGTGGGATTCCTTTTTTGGGAAAATAGACTGAGTGTAAAAAAATCTGTACCTAAGGAATGAACCTGAGTTGTAGAGTATTATAAATTCAGAGGAATTGAGTTTACAGGCCAAACATAAGATGTAAAATGTCAAGAACCCAAATTTTAGGCTGTTTCTGAAGTGAGTTTTGATTTCATTTCTAATGAGGGCATCTCCAACAGTAGCAGGAGTTTGATCTTGCATGATTATCTTTGTTAAGCTGTCAGCAGAACAATTCTGACTCACTGCCTATAAGAAACCCTCTATTTTTATTTAAAAAACAAATATGAGCTCACATTGCTCACAAACAAGTTCTAACCCAGTGAAGAATTGTACTGTGGGTGAGAACAATAGAAGGATGGTAGAAATGCCTGTGCTTTTAGTGTTTCATCATGCTCCTTGAGCCTGTGTCTGTCCACAGGAGCACAGTGGAATACAGGCAATATGAGACTCAGAAAATTATAATTTCTGAGCTGAGGTTTTCCCTCCAAGAGGTGTCTGTCCTCCAGAGATGATCTTGCAGTTCACAGCTGATGTGTTACTTTGAAAATGCATTGTAAAGGATGACTGAATCTAAGAACAACACAGAGGGGGCTAAGAGGAGCACAATCACTGAAAACTTTGGGTTTTAAACTCTCTACATTTTATCTGCTATAGAGAAAAATGATCTAATGAAAACTGCTCTTTGAGGCTAGTTACATTTGGGTGAGATTTGCTGTTTGCTCAGCATAAATGTCCTAAGTATCTGTTATAGAAATGGTAGGGGAAGTCATTCCAGAGCTGAAAGCTTTTGTTTTATCTGGAAGTTGTAACCAGCTGAAGCAATCCATTGTAACTTGGCTTAAAGAAAACAGAAGGTAAAAGAAGTTGTTGTTTGTTTGTGGTTTACTGCAACAACCACCGGAAAATAATAGTATGTGTGATATTATGTTGTCATGGGAAACGTGAAAGTGTTTCTGTTTGAATGTTCTCACTTTTTTCCTGTTGTGTGAAACTTTAATTCTTATTTTTGTTATGGTAACAGAATTTCCAAATGCTTTAAAAGTACTTGCTTTCTTACAGGTGTTACAGACTGGTTTCTTTGTATTACTTTTAATTGTATTAAGTACAGGATACTGTTAATCTTACTTAAAGCCATGTCATGCAGTCCAATTAACAAAGCATCTTTTATGGTAGTGTTTCATAGCAAATTAATGTAATCAGAGTTTTACTGAAATGAGCTGCTCGAGGCCAGGTCAGTTGTCTGTTCTGGTTAGGGGAAGAGGACAGGGTGGTTGTCTTCATTATGGCATGGAACTAATGTTTTGGGGGTTTTACTTCTTGCTTTGTCTTCCTCTTCATTGCAAGTGCCATGGCTGGTTTAATACTTACAAAAGCAAATGAAATTTGGTTGACATCACTTTTATCATAAGTGACTGCCTTGAAAGTCTCATTTATGTAAGTCTGCTCTCCTGGCCCCTGGCTTTCAGATCTAGTTGTTAGATACACTGTACTAAAATACGTAAATATGTTTGTCTTTTCAGGAAAAGGAACCTCTCAGGGTTATACCACTAAAGGAGGTCCATAAAGTTCAGGAATGCAAACAGAGGTGAGGAGGGAGCACTGATGCCATTACATGGGATGGAATTCCTTGCTTGGTCATGGCCAGGCTGCTCCTTGGAGAACTGGTCAATAACTTCACTTGATGTGTGCATGTGGGGTGTTCTCTCTTTAAGGAGCAGAACATAGTTTTGTGCATTAAATGGGTTTTGAAGGTTCTGTATGAATGTGTTTCAAAGTTGTAAGTTTGGACAAGGGTGGAACAAGGGAATATCGTGGAACCAAGAGTTAGAGAGCTGTGGGTGCTGTCTGATCTGAGGCAGCAATTTCAGGAGTCTCTATTCTGCTTATATAATCTCTAAACCTTTAGAGGACATTAACTCATTTTAGATGGCTGAATCTGACTGAGAACACTTTATCCTGCTGTTTCCCTCCTACCAAATGGTAATTATACCAAGGAATAATTGTTTTTGTAGCACTTGAGAGATAGAAAAATCCCTATTTTTTCTTTAGCAAGCTACTTTCAGAAATTTGACTAGAATGATAAATATTTTTAAGCTTCACATATGATTTAGAATGTTAGTTTAAAAATGGATGATAAATATTTTTAGACTTAACTTTATATGATTTAGAATGTTCCTATTAAAAATACATGTTAGTAGCATGTGTGCCACTGGTAAACTAAAGTCTTAGGGCTAAAATTAGTAAAAAAACAATAGTAGAGTGATAAAGAAATGCAAAAGTCAGACAGCAAATGCTCTGATTCTCTGCCAGCCCTACAGTCTTGTTTAAAATACAGTGGGAAAGTTGTACTTGCTTTTGAAGTATTTTTGTATTTCATTTGCAGTGATATAATGATGAGAGACAATCTCTTTGAAATTGTAACAACTTCTCGAACCTTTTATGTGCAGGTAATTCCTTTTTTTTAAACACTGGGCAAACCCAAGAGACTGCCAGAGTTAAATACAACTTTAAAAGTGAAATAGCAGCACTTTGACTGTGCCGTGATTTTCAGGGGGGATGTGATCTTCAGGATACTTTATTTATTGTTTTATATAGCCGTATACATTTAATGGTAAATTCAGAATAAGACCTTAAGAAATGTTAAGGAATAAAATCCCTGTGGGTTTCAGTAGGAGGCTGCACAGCAGGGTTAGGCTGTTGTGGTGGGACAGGGGGCAGGCTGAGAGCTGATGCTGAGCACGGTGTTGTTTGCTGCAGGCGGACAGCCCCGAGGACATGCACAGCTGGATAAAGGCCATTTCTGGGGCCATCGTAGCACAGCGGGGACCTGGGAGATCAGCAGCTTCCGTACGTCACCCTGCCCCTCCGAGGAGATGCCATTAGCTCACGTTCACTTGTGCCATTCCGTTCTGGTTTTTCCCTTTTGCCTCTCCTCTCTCCTGTCCTGTAGTAACTTGACCTCTTTGCATGGACTTTCAACCAGACTGGCATCAAATACTTGGTGTTTTTAACTGAGCATTTTTTTTTTAGTCCTACCTGTGACTTTCTGTGCCTTGTTTGTCTTGAACGTGTAGATAAAGCAGTGCTAACCTAGAGAAGCCCAGTATAATCTCCCTCACTACTGCTAGTTTGAGAGTTAAATTAAAACTTCCTAATTCCTGCGAGGTGTTTCTGCTAATTGCTGCATTTTGCTATGGAATGACAATATCCTAATTTGTTTGTAACAACTCTCACTGCTAAATGGTTATTCTCTGTTGCTGAGTTTATTGTATTTGCAGATACAGATGAAAATTTAAACTAAGAGACCTGTGTTTACATGAATTAGTTCTTGCTGTTGGAAATGCAGTGAGAACAGTATCTTGCAAAACTGGGGCACTGTGACAGGTGTTAATATTTCTGAAGCCACATGGATGCCAGAATTTCATACCTTCCTGCAATTAAAACCATATTAGATGTTTAGTACAAAGGTCATTAACTCGTGGAAAGTAGTGGGAGTTACTCTGGTGTCACAGTGTCTCCAAGTATGTCCAGACATAGCACCAGGAATCCTTCACAGTTTAGATGTTGCATGCTGTGTTTTTCATTTTCTGACTCTGGGATGTTTTGTAATTAGCTGAATATATCATTGCCCCCATAATCTGAAATCTAATAATGTAAACCTGGCTTTTGACTGCAAATTTGCATCGATACCATGTTTCTGGTAACTCAGCCTAAGCTCTCAACTATTTTTTTGGTAGCTGCTTCATGCACTTAAATAAAACTTGCTGTTACAAATTTTCTCATTTTGGGGGCAGTGAAAATATGCAGGTAACCTTTCTTTCTGTATGCTTTTTTTCCTTTTTTTTTTTTTTTGTGTGTGGGGCTAACTGAGCAATGTAGCTATGACTGTCTGCATCACTTCTTGTTCCCTCTGTTGTCCTCTCTCCCAAGTCCAGGTGACTCTAATCTTAGCTTTGCACTGTGTTCCAGATGCGGCAGGCCAGAAGGCTGTCGAATCCTTGTATACAGAGGTATACATCAAGAACTGGTGAATGCAGCACGTATGTGGGCTCTCATGGAAACTCGCCTTCTTAACAGAGGGCTAGGGCTAGACACTAATTTGCACTATAAAACAGACTAAAAAATAATGCTACCTGTTGTCATTACCATTACTGAAAACTAACTCATCAATAATATCGTTCACTTACAGGTTTGCACTGTTTTTTCTTGCTTTTAAAATGATTGGAAATGCAAAACGCCAAAACCACTGCTTATACTTTAAAGCACAGTAAAATATTTAAACATAAGTGATGTTGTGCCACTTTAATAGGAAAGTACTAAAGCTAATTTGCATGAGAGTTCATATTTCCATTTTACTTTACATTTGTTTTGAAACTATGCAAAAGCAAGATTAAATTGAAGCTACCCACAAACTAATGCAGATGAGTGCACACAGAACATGCACGTTGTAACTCTAGGATTTGGAAGGGTCTATAGTAGCCTGATTTGCATGGCTTATAAGGTCTCTGCATGAAATGATTAGTTCAAACAAAGAAGTATTATAATGTATAATCGATGCACTGTTCCAAGCAGTGCACTTCAGGAGTAGTGCAGCAGCACAGTCTCTTAACTGTGAAATTACAGCCACTGTGGGTAGTAAAATCCGAGTATCCTTCAGGGCAGCTTAGCAAAAATTCATCAAGATCTTGTCCTAATATCCCCTTCATCCTATTTGGTGAAGTAAAATTATTAATAATAAGAAGAATAGTAGGTAAATCACTGAATCATTTGTTCTCCTAAAGCAAATGTTTCTCTTAAAGTGGAGTATCAAGTCAGGTATGAAATAAGGCAATGTAAATGATGTGAAATACTTCAGTGAAATTGAACACCAAACTCAAGTCCAAAAGAAACTTGCACAGCTTCATCCAATAACATTAAACATTTTTATAAACATTTATAAAAAGAAATATGGTAGGACTTGGCAGAATCCATTTTGATTAAATTTATTAATTCATACATCATGAGAATGTCATAACATTCTAAAAGAAACTTGAAAAACTACTGTGGAAAAAAATAAGTATTTAATTTAGGATGTATATTTGCATCTTGGACACACATCTGTGATGGTTTTGTTTTGTTTTTTTTTTTGCTAACAAATGTGCTTGAGAAATGCTTTGATTTGTGTGTGCACATGGGTTGGCAGACTCCTTTAGTTCCTGGACTAACACTGGTGATGGCAGAACTGGCAGCAGCTGCAGCTCCTAATGCACACACAGTTCACTGCAACATCACTCAGCATTTGGATCAGAGCATTGGCTCAGGGACTTGAGACATCCTGACAGAACTGATAGATGCAGTGCAGATCCCAGGGAACTTCTTGTTCCTTTTCTGGGGGTCAGGCTCTCCTAGGACATCCAAATGGCATTCCATGCCTGTGCTTCAGACAGCTAAATCATTCCTAGGTAGTCTGGGAACTTGTTTCTGTCAGTAAATAAACGGTGGAAGATTATTTTCAGAGTTACGTAAAATCAGCAGAATAATGATTATAAACACAAAAAAATAACTTGACAATTGGAAGGAGTAGCTGAAGTTTCAGGTTATTTCTAGGTTGTTAACCTTTAAAATTTTTATATAGTCTTGATAGCATAAAATTTTTGTTTGGTCCTTGGGAGAAACTGGGAAGGTTTGGTATCCCAAGAAGAGGGAACAGTAAAATGTGCACTACTTCAGGATACGAGCGAGCGCTTGATTTATATGAATAGGTCTGAATTCATTTTTCTTTTGGAAAGATGTAACTTTCAATGGCCTTTAAAATGTGTATCTTCAAAAGGTTATTTAACATTGTAGTAAAATGAGGAGCCTCGATTTGCTGGACTATACTATAAAATCTAAAGAGCTGCTGTGCTTGATTTAAGAGTTTGGTTTCATTAAATGCAGCAGCTGATGTTGCTGTCACATGCTGTGAGCTCACACTCAGTAAAGCAGTGCCTGAGAAAGCACCTGCCTCCTGCTGCCGTGGCTGATGCTTCGCTTCGTGTATTTTCTGTCTCGATTATTTTTTTTTTTATTTTGTGAGTGTGAAATCTGAAACTGCATCTTTCCAACGTGACGTCAGTGACTTCATCTGACACGTTCCCTTCTTTTTCCAGGAGCATCCCGAGTCTTCTTCCGAACCCGGCCATGCTGTCCGTGCTGCCGGCCCAGCCGCAGCCAGCTCACATTCCACAGCCCCTCACGGCAGCCCTCTGGTCCCAGCCCCTCACCCCAAACCCCCTGCCTTGGAGAAGCGAGGATTTCACGAGTCTTTTACCAAGGCCAAGCCAGGGAGCTACAAGATCCAGGCTGTCGCTCCAAGAGAATCAACTTCCAAAGTGACTGAACGGGGCCCCTGGGAACCCCGGAGCAAAAATGGCACTCAGGAACAGGATCCTGGCCTTGTGGATCTGGATGATGCAAGCCTTCCAGTTAGTGATGTGTAGGGATGGAAGTGTTTGGAGAATGATCCATTTGTTCGGTCCTTTAATTTCCTTGCTCGGACTTTGAACCAAAGAAAATTCCAGGAAATGAGAACTAAAAAAAAAAAAAACCAAACCGGAGCACTGCTGTTATATATATGTATGTGTGTGTTCTGTGCACACATGGGTATATATAATGTGTTTGTGTGTTGCCTTGCAGCTGAGGGTCAGAAATGGACCTTAGGCGTTTTCTCAAAGCCTGATAGTAAATCACTTACTAGGGAGGGGCCAAACTGCACAAGTTAGGAAATAAAAGCAACCCAAAACACATACTAAAAAAGAGAAAAAAGTACTTCTGCAAGTAAGCAAGGTACCAGCAACTTCTCATTCCTAATCTGGCACATTTACTAAATTTGCAGCTAATGCTCTGTTTTGGAGAACTTGTTGCCAACAAATGTGATTATTTAATTTCATCTTAAACTACAGTAAGATTTTAGGCATATATGAGAATTTTTTCTCTCCGTGACTTTCAGATACCAGGAAATGCAAAAATGTTTCTTCTGTTCTTTAGGATCAACAGTGTCAACTGATTTGTTATCAGAACAAGAATTCTGAACTCCCTTGGAATTCTAGTTATGGTGCTGTAAAATTTCCACTAAAATAATATTTTGAATAGTCAGCCTATTTTTGATGCACTCCTAAAGGTGGGTTATAACTTTTTGCACATTTGGATTTCCTTGGACTGCATGTAGTGGTGTTTTGGAGGGGGGAGAAGAGAATTTGGACTTTGGAATTTGGACACTTTAGATCTTTTGAACTAAGTAGGGTTTATGTTGTGTTACATTAGGCTTTGCAGCAATTACGTTTTCTTAAATGTATTGTTTGGTTACTGTTTTGAGAATGGTTTCCTTCCCAGTGCTTTGTGAACAGTTCTTGTTTCTGTATTGATCAGTGGAAGTTGTTTAGTTTTGTTGTTATTGGTACTGAACTGTTCCTAGTCCTGCAATCGTGGCCTATAACTTTTGGTGCACTAAGAATCTGAAGTGCCTGTGTTTTCTCTCACGTTGTTGAAACACTTTTGGGTTAGTGATGTACACAAACCATTCTTACTGGGTTTGAGCATTGGCTTGGAGTTGCTCTGGATAGCATAGTTTGAAACAGCTCTTTAAAACAAGATTTATGCCAGGGGTACCAGTGTTCTGGTGTTGCACCCACTGCTGTGCAATATGTGTTCTTTAAAGTGAGTATTTGTTGTTTGTGTACATTGTGTTATGGGGCATCAGTGATGCCAACGAGGAGAACCTTTACATTTCAAGTATTCGATTAGATGGTGTGTACTTTTCATCATTTTTGGCAAGAAAATGATTGCTTTAATCCCAACCCCACAAATATCTCATGCTGCTGCTTACTGTGATCCTGATTGTCCAGCTTTGTGAGACTTCCTTTGTCTACTGGAACCTAAGATACATATCAGGCAAGTCCATCTTCTCTCCAGCTTCCAAACTGACTTCCTTCTTGAGAGATATGGATGGCTTTACCACAGCAATTTGTTGATCCCAGGATAGAATAATTGGTGTCATATAAGAATGGAATATTAATTTCAAAACCTTAAATTATATCAGCACCTTCTTTTGGTTTTGGTTTAATTTTTTATTTTTAATCCATAAGCTAACTAGCCACTGTCTTGAGGCAGTGGTGTCTGTAAATTACTGGTTTTGTTTGACTCTTTAGATGTATGTGAAAACTAGCACAGAATTGGAAGTTACTGTAAATGTCTGTACTAGTATTGTAGGTTTTAATTTCTATAAAAATAAACCAATAGCTCTTTAAAAGCTTATTTTTTCACAAGTACATTCTGTGTGGAAGACACTTTGCATTGTAATATTTTTACTGTAGTCTAACATCTGAAATCACTTGCTCTGGTACAGCTTTCACACTGCATGATCATTTTATTATATTTTGGTATTGACAATTTTACACATTGGGTGGAGGTAAAGCAGCTCCTTTATGGGACTTACAAAAAGAGGGAAAAAGAGAAAAATGAAAAAAGAAAAGAACTACTGTTGTAGTTCAGTAGCATAGGGAAATATTTGTGGTTGGTCACTGTCAGGGTCTCCTATTTATCAGTACTTTTATAAATCTATGAAAATTGTTAAATTATTTTAGAAACAGTGCTGTAAATATGTCACATTTAAATTGTCAATAAATCAGTTTGGGTAACTTAAAATATCATCTTGTTGTGTTTTTTTGCATCATGTCAAGTGTTTAATGAGAGCAATATATTCCTTTTCAGCATGTAAGAGATCAGATTCTCCTTTATCCAGCCATAATATCTCTTTAATTCTTCAAATCTAATCAGGTTGTGTAGCCTAAGAAAGAAATTGAACAGACTGAGCTGATTTTCTTGTGCTGTTCTCAGTTTCTTCTGTGGAAGTTTTTACATGTTGTTCAGAGGATACTTATAAGATTACTTTTCCACTAAAGGAAGGGGTGATGCAGAGTAATATCAAGTTATTATTTGGAAACATTCAGGCACCATCTGAAAGGGGAAAAAAAGAACAAACTATATTATGCATTTTTCTCTTTATATTGATGCATAAGAGAAGTTTTCTCTCAGAAATGCTTTCCTGCAATACAGACTGTACATAATTAGCAGATTCCACTGCCACCAACTGGCTGTGCTCTCTTCCCCTTCACTGAAGAGGGAATCAAATTATTCTGGATGGCTACAGATTTAAATCCACTGCGTTGAAATAAAATATTCACAGAAAATGGAGTTGCTGAGTCTTGACTGCACCTTCCTGGAGGCAGCTGCTGAGGAGTGATGCTCCAGGATACAGTTTAATGAAGTGGAATATTCCTTAGCTTCGTGGAATAACAGGGTGTCAGCACCACCTAGGGGTCATGCTCCGGCTTTAAAAATCAGTCAGGTCTAGTATTTGCTTTTGAAGTGTATTTCATACATAAAAACTCTTCTGGAAACTCCAGTTGTTAAGTCACTGGGTTGTTCCAGGTTGGGTTTTTTTTTGTTTGTTGTTTTGTTTTGGGTTGTGCTTTTGGGTCGTGGGATGGTTTTTTCTTTGTTGTTGTTTGGTTGGTTGTTTTTTGTTTTGTTTGTTTGGGATTTTTTGGGTTTTTTTTGGTTTTTTTTGTTTTTTGGTTTTGTCATTTCTGCTCTTTTTTAGGCTAGTTTTTTTTTAGGTTTTATAGCAAGTATTATAAGGGATGGAGAAATTATAGAGTGCACCTAGTATGTGCACTCTAAAGGTGTGGAACGGAAATATTGCTGTCATTTTAACAATTCCATATAAAATAGAGGTGAGAGTGAGGAAAGAAATGTAAGGGGAAATTTGGGTAGGGAATTTTAGTCCAAAAGTTGAAATTAAAAAAGTGAAGCCTTCTCTATGTGTAGTTTTACCTTTTAATAGTTTCATTTAATATCTTAATATCCATCTGTACTTTGTAGAAGAGTGTATAAACTGTTCAAAGCTCTAGTGAGCTGCTGAAGTATTTCTGAGGGCTTCCAGTGAAATACTGAAGGCAGCTCTGAGGAAGAGTTAAACCTGAATCCTGCCCTGTGAGTTGCATTTTTCCCTTCAGCTTTTCGGTGCAACCTCTGAGGAAAAGAAACTGGCATTCATTTGTGAGAGCACTACTCATGGTGTAGTAGTTGTTGAACGCTGCTCTTCAGAATGCCACTTTTGACACTGTAATTAGAGATCTGCATTTCAAACGAGTGGAGTTTTGCATATCGCTGCGCGCGGTGAGCGCATCTTGCAAGAATTCAAACCATTCTGTCCTCCCGATGGTAACCTCGGGGTACCTGAGTCACGTCTGCCCTCACCAGAAGGGTGTCAGCTGCGAGCTCGCAGAGCCGTGGCTTTGTTTGCTGTAAATTACAAAGTTTCAGCGCTTGTTTTACAGTCTGCAGCGCAATACGTGCGCTCCTGCTCCGTAGGTTTGCCCTCCGACAGGAAGGAAATGCCACCTGACCACAGAGACGCGCTTGGTGCAGATTAGCAATTGTTTCTTGGGGCAGGTCGCTTGGGTTCGTGTCTGGCTTTACAAAAGGCACCCTGATGGTTCATTTAGTTTGTAAATTATGCCAACAGTTAATGCTTGTCAAGCGCCGGGGCTAGATTATATCTGGAAAAGAACGTGGAGCTTTAAATTCCCTGGTTTGCAGCCATTCTCTTTCAAAGCAATGGCATTTTTTTTCCCCGCATGTGGCAATGAATCCAGCACATTTAAAAAAAAAAAAAAAAGGTTTGTTTTTTCTTTAAGTTTTTGTAAAACTTCCCTTGTTACTTGTAAAACTCTACTTGTTACATTAAAGCAGAGAAGTCCTGGGGTTTTGGGAGATGGGTTGTGGGATGTTACATTTTTCCCTATAAAATCTGAGAGGAAGACATTAAACAATGAAGCAAAATGATAATAATAATAATGAAGCAAACAGAATAAAGCTAGAAAAGCTTTCTGCAAAGTCCAAGATGTTGGACTTTGCTCAGACTATCAGCGTTCCAACCTTCCCAAACCTCCTTCATCCTCTTTTCTGGCCAGAACCTTCCTAGACCCAGACTTTACCCTTTTTCTCTGGCCAAGTGAGCTCTTTTTTTCACCCTTTATTTGCTTCCCACCCTTTCCGTGTGTGCCCAGGTGCTCCGAGGGTGACATCGCAGGGCAGGGCGGGCTGGCACAGCACCACTGGATGGCACAGCATCCCTGGGTCCCTGACAGCACTATCCAAACTTCCATACCTCTAGGACAATTTCTAGCGTGTGGTCTCTAGGTGGAGCCTCCTATCACCCAGTTCCTTTTGAAAAGTAGGAGATGAGATATTTTACCACTGAAAAGTAGGAGATGAGATATTTTACAACTGAGTCTCTGGAGTGAGTTTTTTCAGACCACGTTTTTGGGCTTTCTGGTGGTTAATGTCTGCTGGCTTGGGGAGCTCTTCTGTGTCAGGTGGAGGAGAAATAATAATTGCTGTGTGTGCAGTGCCTCTCAGGTTTATGGCACTTGTGCAGAGATCAGGTAGACAATTAACCAATCTATTTTTTGGTAAGCTGATTTATTAACCTTCCCCAAGACTTAGCTCTGTTATTCTTGAAAGTGAGACGTTAATTTTCAGGTTTTTGTGTACCTACATGACAACTATAAAATTGATGTAAAATCTTGTATTTTTAATACTCAGTAGAAGATTTACATTCTTAGCAAACAGAGCTGATAGTGCTGACTTGTTAAAAAAACAATTGCACACCTTTGCTCTCTAGAACGACCAGTATCAAAGGATACCAAAATAGAGACAACCATCCATGGAGAGAGGATGACAGAACCTGGAGCTTTCCCACTGCCTGTAATTTTTTCCTGCCTGTGGAGATAAGGCTCCTGTGGCTTGCAGCAGTATCTGAGAACAGCAATGTGAGAGGAGAGCACAGAGCCTTTCTGGGCTGGGGAGGATGAAATCCCACAATAACTCACTGATCTTTGAATATTTTGTTCCTGCTTCCAAATAGGAGCTTATAAGAGCTTTCCTGAACCTGTTTGAGGTTTTTTTGTTTTTTTTTTTGGGGTTTTTTTTGTTTTTTTTTTTTTTTTTTTTTTTATGGGTTTGGGGTTTTTTTGGTGTGGTGGTGGTTGTTTGGTTGTTTGTTTCTTACTAAAACAAACTTGTCTTTATTTAAAAAGGGTCAAAACCAAACAAAAAGCCCCCAAGCTTATAAACCCCAAAGGTTATTAAAAGTAGCCAATAAGCAATGGATAACTAATAACTTGGAAACACTTTGCCATGATATCTATCTATATATATATGGGGCATGTGTGTATATATATATATATGTATGTGTATATACATACATTAAAAAGATTTAAACTTGTAAACATTTTCAAACTCTTTCTTAGATTTCTTAGCACTACTGATTTCAATATTAAATCAGTTTTCTGTGAATTGTTCCACTTTACTAATTGGGTCACTTCTTAAAATAGGTAATTCTCCTGAAATCTCCTTTCTTGCAGAGTGTAGAAGTTACTGGCAAACAGCAGATGAAAAGAGTTCACACTGGAACTTTACCTGGGAACATTGGAACATACATGTTTCCCCACCTTCAGGTACTAACCAAGCAGTTTAGTAAGTTCTGACACCGTTTGATAAGTTTTCATGATGTTCCCTGGAACAATTTGAATTCTGGTGCTTGGGATGCTGCTTCTACCTGCTCAAGTGGCTCGTTGTTAAACTTCTCCTAGGAGAAAAAACTTTGAATTATTTTGTATTAATGTAGTTGCTTGCAAGCTCAACTCCTTGGTCGCAGCTCATCCTACAGTTAACAGCATTTCCTCTCGCCGAATAGGTTGTAAAGTTCATTGGCTGCTTGGTTATCGGCGCCTGATAAAGATACGCTTAAATAATTATAGATTGGGAGTCAGTTCAAAAGTTTAATCGGCTTGTAATTAAAAAAAAATTGGCTTTGCTCAGTTTCCAGCTCTGCTAAACCGTTCCCTCCCAGCTTTGGCAGGGATGCCCTGTCCCTCGGAGGGCACTTGGATGTAATTAAATCTCTTTTCAGAGCTCCTTGCATGCGCCCGAAGAGCAGATGGCAGAGAGGCCGCTGTCCATAGGTTCTGGCCGTTGCACAGCTGCCGGACAAATGGGAGCAGCCTGCTTGTGGGATGGTGGAAAACGACCTTTTTTCCTTTTTCTTTTTCTATTATTATTTCTGTTGATTAACCTTCTGCTAATTGCTGGTATCCACCTCTCCCTGCGGCTCCGAGCATCTCGGGTGAAGCGGGGCCGAGCAGAAGGGTTGGGAGCATCCTTCCTCCCATCCCTCCGCGCCGGGAATGTCACGGGTCGCCGCGTGGGGGAATACCGGGCATTCCCGGTGGGGATACCTGAAATTTGCACGCATTTACATATAATGAATGTATGGCTTCACTTCTTCTATTACGGGACCGGCTGGCAGCCCCGAGCTCCCCTCATCTCCTTATCAGCTGGAAGCGTTATCGGCGCTTACTTTGGATTATTGCTTTCCCGTAATTCCTCAGGTGGGGAAGCGTTCACACCCCCCCCTTCCCTTGTTTGCAGGAGCGCATTATCAGCCTTTTCCCCGATCTTAATCGCCCGTCGCGATTTCGGTGCTTTCACCTCTAAGTTTCCCCGCAGCGCCGGCCCGAGGCCGTGTGACCGCCGGAGCCAAGGCGGCGGGGAGGGGGTGTCGCTGTCCCGGGGGGGTGTCACGGTCCCGGGGGGGCGGTGTGGGGGTGTCCCAGCCGGGACGGGG
>VZTN01030334.1:0-59361 GCA_013400515.1 Erpornis zantholeuca | reverse complement strand
GCGCTGCCAGTGCACCAGCACCGAGCCCGTGTGCGGCAGCGATGCGGTGACCTACGCCAGCCCCTGCCAGCTGCGGGCCGCCAGCCGCCGCGCGGAGAGCCTCCGGCAGCCGCCCATCATCGCCATCCAGCGCGGAGCCTGCGGGCAGGGTGAGGATGCGCGGGGGGGGATGCCCCGGGGTGCGGGGGAAGCGCGGAGGTTCAGCCCCATCGTCCTTATCCCGGGTCGGGACGCGGGTTCCCGGCCGTGCTGCCACCGCCTCTGGGGTAGGAGGGACCGCGGAGAGGAGCCGGAGACGAGGCTTGGCCGCGGCTCAACTGGGGCGCTCCAGCTCGGCGAGAAGCCGGAGCAGGAATGCGGTTTGGCCACGGCTGCCAAGTGCCGGGGGAAAAACCTTATACCCGAATTAAACTTAATCTTCCACCCCCCCGAGAGGTGATGCTGGGCTCGAAACTGGGGGAAACTGGTGCAAACCCCCAGAAGCGGGCACGGGTGCGGAGCCGGGGCCGGCTGTGCGGCTCCAGCAAAACTTGGAGAATTAACTCGAGCGCGCTCCCGTCCCGGCGCTTTGTCACAGGGAAATGCCCCGGGGAATAAAGTCAGGAATGCAGGAGCCGTTCAGATGTGATGGAGAAAAGGGGTGGGCAGAGCAGGCTGCTGCCTGCCTTGGCCCGGCTTAGCAGATGGGCTCTGATTATTTAATAAAAGACTTGCTGGAAAGGGAGAAGCCTGTAACAGCGTGTTAAGCTCAGTCTAGAGTTTAGTGTTTGTTTTTGTTGGGGTTTTTTGAGGATGGAGATGGCCGCCGATAAGTAACAATGCGCGGCATTTTTCCTTCAGCATTCTTTAGTTGTCGGTGTAGTCAAATCGAGTGTAATGTGAGTACTCAGAGCTGCAGGACGGATGCGAATTACTTGTAAGCGGTATAAAAAGGCATTGCTGGGTGCCTGGGCTGAGCCAGTCCGGCGAAGTGTTTGGTCTTGTAGGAGCGGTGAGTGCAGGATGTGACACACGGCGGGGCAAAACCGGGCTGGGTTAAGCAGGGGATGATCGTCACAAGATGCAGCCCCTAATACAGGCTGGATTAAACCTCTAAACCAAGGCTGTGTACCCCTTCCGAGCCATTCAGCCCCATTAGGGAGTAATGTGTAAAAATTAGCATGAATTCAGTCTTCATTGCTGAAGGGGTATTCACCTTTTAGTAAATCAGAGCTGTTTCAATGAGGATTGATTCTTTTGGTATAGGTTGTATAATTTCTAGACTTCCTTTCTATTAAAACTCATCTTTTCCTACACTTAGCCATCATCCCTCCAGCAGAAAAACATTCTGATGTACAGTGGCTGTGTGTTCAGACTGGGCAAAATCCCAGTCCTGTACTACAGATCAAGCTCACAGCTTTGGTGCCAACACAATCACATTTTTGTACCCCTGGTTGTCCCCTCGGTGTCAAAGCTGTGTTGTGCTCCGTGGGACGTTGCTGGCATTTGCTGACACTGGCGACAATTAAACCTTTCACGCCACAGTTTCCTGATGCCCAGCGTAAGACAATGCCTTGTGATTTTTGTTCTCGATTCATGAAACCAATATTGTTTTCTCAGCCTTTTCTGCTGAACGTTTGCAGAATTGGGGCAGTGTTTGAGCCGGGAGCAATACGTGCCTCTGGTGGGGGGTACAGAAAATGCACAGGCTGCACAGAGACCCTGTCTGGGAAAGTTCTGCTGTTGTAGATCCGTCAGGAGTAATTCCAGACAATCGTTTTGCCCTGTTGCACCTCTGGAACAAAAAGAAAGTGCTGGAGAAGCCAACCAGTAGCACATGTTTATCCCTGGATGAGAGCGAATATTGCTACCAGCAGAGCTTTTTTTCATATGTAAAGAACCTGCAATAAAAAAAGGATGGAGAGTAAAGTGCTTGAATCGATGTTTTTAAAAAGTGTTGTCTAATATTTGGCTCCTTAGAGCAGTTAATTTTTAATTTTATTTTGAGTTCATCCTTGGGAGTGCTTTTTCCACCTGGGGATTTAGTTGTCTTTGGCAATTTTTTTCATAGTAACACACCCATATAAATAATTTGATCAATACAACACAATGGCCAAGGGAAATGAGAGGATGGGGATGTTTAGAAAGCACTTTTTATTGTTACTTTTAAGCTTCACATTATTTTAGTAGCTGGTCAAGCACAATATTGTGTATATTGCTTAAAAATAAAGTAAAACTTTTTGTTGTATTCAATTTTCATCTCTTACAGTCCATTGCTGGTGCTCTTTTTTTGCCCTTCAGTGATTCTCAGAGAATCTCTTCAAATACTAGCTGCAGTAGAGGCAGGAGCAGGTTGCTCTGGGTCTGTGTGCACAAGGGGGATGTTTTCCTATGCAAAATGAGCCTTAAAAAACACAAACCCTTCCCAGCCGATGTCCAGCTGTGCTGTGGCCACGGGCAGCACAACCAGTGCTAACCCCTCCTGTTGTGCCCTTTCTGCACCAGCCTGGACAGGGCCCCTGAGCTGCAGCTGTCACTAAAGAAATCTCCCCCTTCCATCAGAGCGTGAGAGATGTTGCCAGAGGATGTTCAGGCCTGCAGAGCTCGTGCTGCTGCAGCTCAGTGTGAGTTAATACCACTGAAAATACAAGGCACAGAGAGAAGGTGAACGTCCTCTGGGCAGAAACTGTGGCTGTGTAAGGACATCCCACACCCAGGAGCGAGGTCAGTGCCACGAGACCTCAGTATTCAGTGGTGAGGTTCAGCATGCTGGAAGGATGTTTTCTTTTTCTTCTGCAAATATGTTTTTGGTGGCCTTAAATCCCTCCTGCTGACCAAGGGAAGAAGGCTCCACACACAACTTAAACCAGGCTTTCCTCCCTTCCTCGTTTTTCCCACAAGTGCTGGCAGGCGTTTTGGGACCATGTGCCCTTTGCTCCATGTTGTGCTCCTCACACTGTAAGATGTAAACTAACCTGAATTTGTCCTTTCCTCATTAACCCGAGGAAGAAGCACATTCCTTGTGGTTGCTCTCCATTTCTAACTACATTCTGCCTGGTTTTGAGCTGGTTTTATGTGTTCTCATATTTTTATTAGGTTTACTGTGTCTAATGTGGTATCCCAGTGCCCTCAGCAGCACTCAGCTTGCTGGCATCTGTCACAGGTGGCTCCCACTTCTGTCCCAGGCATGCTCACAGCATGATGTCACAGCCAGGGTTTGATGGGAACTCTATGGGTTAGATTAAGCAGGTCCTTGCAGCTTGATTGCTTGGGGGGAAGGCAGAGGTGGGGTTAGGGGTAACTCAGTCTAGAAAGCTGTGTTTCTCTGAGATACAGACTCTGCTACTCCATCTCCTAATTTCACAGCTCCAGAGATGGGGAGGAGGAAGGAAAAAAAAAAATCTCTCAAACTCAGTTTCTTGACTGTATTTTGAAATGCACCAGGCAAAACTGCATCCCAAGTGACTCTGCGTAATTGCCTGGCAGGAGAACAGGACCTCTGCGGTCAATGACCCATTTGTCATTAAAGGAGTCCTTCAAAAACAGCGTTGAGGATGAGCTCAGTGCAGCAGGGGATGGGAAGGAGATGGACCTGCCTGCATTCCTGTGGTGCTGATAGTGCTAATGTGGGCTGGCAGTGCTGAGCCTGGCAGGAATGGGTAATCAGGGAAGGGAGATCTGGGAAGGTTGGGAACTCGGCCAGATATTTATCAAGAGGGAAGTTGATACTGTTGTTATGAACAAGGCTTTCAGCTGTTTTCCCAAAGATAATAACAGGCACATGGTGGTGTTTTTATTATTATTATTTGTGTGCTGAAGAAGTGTTGGGAGACCTTGGCAGGTTACTTGGCACGTGCCAAGTCTGTTAAAAATGACCCAGGAGGACTAGGTTTTTAGGGTCTGGGTGCAAAAATGAGCATTCCAGTGCTGTTAAATTTCATCTCTCTCCCTCAGTTGCTGTTTGGGTGGTCTGAACATGATTCTTTTCCGACTTTTCCTCAGTCTATTTTGCAGCAGCAGGAGAAAGGAAGGAGGGAGGGAGAGAAGAGGCAGCTGAAGGCAATGGAAATAAATAGCAACATCTTTCCAGAAGAGAACCAATTCCCAAGTGTGGGATTAAAAAGCTTTTCCAAAGCCAAGTATTCAGCTCGGAGAGGAGGCAACTGTAAGAAGTGGTTTGTCTGAAGAAGCTCACCTTTTCCCCTCTCCACATCTAGATTTCCTTCCCAGGGAGCAGGCAGTAATTTTGCAGTCTCCAGACTTCAAACAGTCAAGTCAGTAAATACAGATTTGGAACAAGGAAAAATTCAATCCTTTCATCTTCTGGACTTTGAAATTTAAAGGTACCTGTGGACTGGGCAGGAATACTTGAGGCCATGAGTAAGCAGCAGGAGTGTTGTTAAGCAGTTTGGATGTGAGGGAGGCAGCATATCCCGAGCTGCTCTCAGGCTCTGCCATCCAAGAAATAGGAGAAGCTGGAAAATATTTTTCAAATGTGAATTTATGTGTGCTTAGAGTGAAAGCAAGCAACGTTAGAAATAGAAACTGGGGTGCTGTGGAATTAACTTGTGTTGTAAATACAGCCATTCCTCACTCCCAGAAGCTGCTGGGGCCTCTAGGATCTCTGGCTGGACTTGGCAGTGAGTCCCACTGCCTTTGTAACTGGGCCCAAGTGGATATCTGACATTATTTTGGAGGCTGTGCTCAGGATGTAGGAAAAAATGTTTTATTTTGCCTTCTGGATGCAGGTCATTGTGATTCCTAAATTGGTTGTCCTGCTTCAAAGAGAAGAAAGTAACTAAAAAATAAGCCTCCACTCCCATATATCAAAGGGCTATAAAATAATTGATCTCATACTAATGGATGTTGACCTCATATCTATAGGTAACAGGAGAGTTACAGGATCTCAAGCTTGGGAGACAGGACACAGGTGACAAGTTATTTTAAAGTTTAGTGAACTGAGAAGATCTTTGCTACCATATTTTAGCACCTGGGGATGAATTATGCAGGCAGAGCAGCTCTTGAATTTCTGGGTTAATATCAGATACCCTGGTGCACTGAGAAGGTGAAGCACAAGGCTGGAGGTCAGCTGGGTTGTGCTATTTGTTACAAGTGCTCTGCCAGGAGCTTGATTCTGGAGGGAAAAAGTGGGAAAACAAAGCAAATGTGTGTGTCATGTGTGAGCAGATGCATTTTCCTCTGCCTTTCCTGCACAGCAGCCCTGCAGGCTGGCACCAGGCTGGTACCTGGCCCTGTCACTGCATGCAGTGGTGTGGCAATGCCACTAAAACTCTGTGTGGTATTGGTTAACCAAACCTCATTCTTGTCTCTGTCATTTTTTTCCCACCAGGCTTTCTCAGTCTTTCCATTGTCTCGCTCTTGTAGAGCCTTTTTTTGGTGAGACATGGGAGAGGGGTGTGCAGTGAATAGTTCCTGCATCCCCTTTTGCAGAACTGCTGCTTAAAAATCCCAGTGAGGCAGAGCTATGGTGGTTAAAATGTTTCTGGTAGTGCTTGGATTTGCACATTTTCTTTTGTTGCCAGACAACTGATGGATAAAATAATGCTAATTAAATCCAGTAGCCACACACAGAAGTTACCCAGTGGTCTAAAATTTGAAATATTTTCTGTAGCAGGGGGTAAAATTAGGAGGAGCACACAATATTTTTCCAGAGGCTGCTGTCATTGCCCCATTTCACAGATAGTGAATCTAGGGCAGGAAAAGATAAAGAGCTTTGCTCAAGGTCAGCCAGCAGCAGAGCTAGGAGCAAACTGAGCTTTCATGAGTCCCTGCTCGGTTTTCTGCCCCTTGCCAGCATTGCTGCTCCATGTTCCATTACTTTCCTTTTCCATTACTCTGTTTCCCAAACTTGCAGGCTGCAGTTTTGGCTTTGCCCTGCAAACAGCATCGATGATCTGTCGATCTGCATCCGCAGAAAGTCCTCTTGGAGGAGGGAAGAAGTGGGTGGACCAAGCACTAGGAAGGAAGAGAAACCCAAACAAGTCTGTCCCGTCCCACCATCCCACCCCCAAAATAAACACAACCCCCCAGGAATCTCATACTTCAACATTTGTGGTGTAAAGAGATGATTCACTCATTTTTCCAGGACAGCACAGGCACTGTTTGGAATGTCTGCCCTTTCTCTATCTCTGGGTAGACCTCAATCTATGAAGGTGAAGCTTGGCTAACCCTTGTTTTCTTTTGTATTCAGGCACTGAAAGTGGGCAAGCAGAAGCCATTTATAAATACGAAAAATACTCAGTTGGCCCATAAGATAAAGCAGAATAGGTGCGTGGATAAAAATATCGTTATTTAAATAGCTACTGTTGATAGGGGAGCAGTGAATATAATAATCAGAACTCTAAATATCTTTGAAAAATGCATAACTGAGAGAGTGGCATAGAAACCTGCTCTCCTTTAAACCTTTCATGAGGAGCTACAGGAGCAGCAGAGTGTGACAGTGGCAGTGCCACCTCCTTCCTGCACCCCTCTCCAAGCAGGGTGGCAGAAGGAACATCCACATTGCTCCAGGTTCATTTCCCAGCCACTCACTGATTTCTGAGGCCTACATTCAAACAAATCTGGGTGGTCTTGGAGTGATTCTTGAGACAGATGTAGAAAACACTGCCAAAGGCTGACAGATTTTTCAGGCTATTTAGGCTTTTGCAATATAGTTGTGCTGGGTTTACGTATTGTACAATTACAACACCCCAGAGTAGGAGTGGTGTATGTTTTATTACTGCTCTGAGGGTTTTCTGTACTTTTTCCTATAGATTTGATCCTTATTTGTATCAATTCCATGTCACTCTTAAGTCCTGCCACAGCAAAGTGTTGAAATCAATGCCTTCTCCAGCTGCAGAAAAGCAGTGTCTTAGGAAGCTTTTTATAGGCTTTCCCCTTAAGAGGTTTTTTTTTTAGGTTAGAGAGAAGTTTAAGAAGCATGAAAACAAGAACTTGTTTTTATTCCCTGGTGTCTTCATACCAGGGCTCCTGGAATTTGAAGCTAAGTCTCTCTTAAGTAGGGATTTCTTCTGAAGATGCAGTGCGAAAGTTTCTCACATACTTAAAATGAGATCTTAATGGGTTTATAATTTTAAGAGGAATTCTCAAGATCAGACAGCTGCTGGTTACATGTGGGATATGGGATTTACCACATGGTTGGTACTTAATGGGCGTTTTGAGGTTATTTTGCTGGTTCTCTGCCTGTAGTGAGTCGGATCTGGGAGGTAAAGCAGGGTGATGACCCAGCTTGGAAGGGACACAAACTGAGCAGGGCTGGAAAAAAGGAAGAGGAGAAATTTTTCCTGACTCATCTGTTGTATTTTCTTCTGCAGAGAAGAGAATACATCCACTTTAACCTGTTGGCTGAAATATTCTGCTCCTCTGTCTGCAGGAAATGGGGCAGACTCTTTTCCGTGACTACCTGACTTATATTTCTTAGTGTTTCCAGCTCATGCAGGGCTGCTGTTAATCACATTTTCGAGCTCAGCTCTCCTTGCCCTTGTCCTGAATTGCTTTCACCTTTATCCTGTGTGTCTGAGCATCACCCTGCACGCTGCCTCCCCTGCCCTGTGCAGGGCACTGCCAGCACTGCTGGCATGGCCGCCAGAGCCCTGTGCCTTTGTCAGAGGGCTCCTGGCTCCCAATTCATTTGTCATCTCGGCTGAGCCCCCTCAGCATTGTATTAATATGGCAATGTTGCTGCAGGAACAGCGTGATCCTGCTCCCAGGGCTGCGCTCCTCCTTCCCAGGGCTCCAGGCCTGCCTGTTTATGCACAAAGCTGGGTTTCCTCCCACCTCACCGCTGCTGTTTACAGAGGGAATTGCAGTTTCCTGTTGTTTTAGATGGAGCTGTCGCTCCTCTCTGGATTCCTGCCCTCCCTGCTGACACCCAGTTGCTTTTGAGCCTCATCGGCTCCAAAGTCTGATGGCTTTTGCTCCTTGCTGCTATAATTGTGAGTCTGTTTTGCAGGGGCAGCCAGCGCACTTGGTTTATAAAGGAATTTCTGGCATTCCTGAGAGTTTTTATATACATATTTTCTCCCTGTGAGGTTCTGCAAGTGTTGCTAAAGCCTGAGACTGTTCCAATCAGATAAAATGGGGATTATGCCCATTTTGGAGATAAATCTAAGACACTAAAGCACTAATTTCTTTTCATAAGTTGCATGGAGACTGAGTAACATGGCTTGGACCAAGATGCACCCATCCAGGGCGTTCTTCCTTTGCAGAACCTTCCAATCCTGTGGTCTACAGTAATTCAGCAGCTGAGTTGTAACAAAGACATTCTGTATCTGATTAACTTCCCGCTTATTCTGCCTTGTAGAAAAGTGGTAGGAAACGTTCCTGTTTGACTAAAAAAGTAAGTGTAAATCTGCAACTATATAGGAACTTCCTAGAGGAAAGCTGTGGACATGCTACATGAGGAGTTTGCCCACTGACCATTTTCAGTGGCAAGAACACCCTGAGCTGCCTTGGTACTGGATGCCAAAGAGATCTGATTCCCACTAAGAATGAAGCTGGGCTAAAGAGATTGGACCAAAGTTCTCTAAAGGCTTTGCTTTGCAATTTCATTATCTTCAAGCACCTTTTGCTGTTGTTTTCTTGTTTTATAAACACACTAGATCTATTTGTGTGTATTTCTCCTCATATGGCCTGGTAATTCTTACTGTCACAGAGTGGTTTGGGTTGGAAGGGACCTTAAAAGACCATCTCACTCCACCCCCTGCCACGGGCAGGGACGCCTTCCACTATCCCAAGGTGCTCCAAGCCCTGTCCAACCTGGCCTTGGACACTTCCAGGGATGGGATGTCAGATATTGGTAACATTCTAGTGTTGCCAATATCTGCTTTTCCTTATTCCTACATCTGCATTTTCAATATGTTTCCCTTTTAAGCTCTGCTCAGGGCAAGCATTAATTTGTGGCCAGTAGTGAATGAGTAGTGTGCCAATTAAAATGTGCAACTTTGTCACCTTTATTTTGTTACTCAAATGTGCTTTTGTTATACGAGTGACCACACATTGGTCTGAAAACTGCTCTGTGTTACCATTAATTTGAGAGCTGTTCTGTTCTATGAACTTTGTGTAGATTCCCTGTTCTGTTTAGCTTGGCAGCTCCTTTTGGGTTTGTTTAAAATCAGTGATTAAAATGGATGGCTTTATGCTTTTGGATTAGCAGGGGAAATACAAAGTCCTTGTCAAAGGCTGCCAAGAAAGAATTGATCATCTAAATATTATGATGATGAAAATGGACTACAGTTTCCCTTTGCACGTGTGCATTTATGCCAAATAGCAATTTTACTTAAAATCCTCACTTCAATCTTGCAGTAGTTCTTGCTGCAGGAAATATTTTAAGTGAAGGCTAGATTTGTGCAGTTTACTGTTTGGAGACATTTCAAGCATTTTATTCTACCATTATTTAGGGCTATGAAAATATTTTTGCTTTTAGGGATGCCACAGTAATACAGACCTTCCTCCCAGAAATCTGTGGAAGTGTCTTGAGTTTCTCCATGGATTATACAGGGGGAAAAATAACTGATGCAATAGCATCTCCATTAACAAGGTGCTGTGGTTTAGACCTCTCAAAATTCCCTCCAATGACTTAAGAGTTGCTCTTGAGCAAATTGCCTGTGACACGTAGAATGTTGTTTCTTATTTTCTTAGTATTTTCATTGCGTAATACCCTTTTTTTGGTGAATTACACAATTTATCCTTGAATAGGAAGTGGAATATTTAGGCTTGCAGTTTTCTGTAATTTAAAAAAAGAACGTGTGGCAGCAGATTCCCACAGGTTTTGTCTCTCTCCAGCGGGGCTTGCCGTTCCCCCTGTCCTCAGCGTGAGCTGAGCACCTTTGCTGGAGTTTTTTTGTCTCCACAGTCAGAGGTTTGGACGTTTTTATATGGCATGAATGGGAGTTTGTACAAACACCAGCGGCTGGAGTTTTTATTTGGGAGGGTGGAAGTTCTCCAAGCAAAACTTGGTTTGTGGTTTGTGTCAGCAGCCACCGGTTCTGGCAGCCCAGAGGTTCCATGAGCGCCGGAGCTCTTTTGGTTTCGTTCTGCAGAGAATCCCAAACCCAAGCTGTGCTTTCAAACCCTTGTGTGAGTCCAAAGCTATTGTTGAGCAAGTGGTGAGTGCCTGAGGAAATAATCACATGTTTTCTGCAGCATGGGTAGTTTAATATCTTTAGTTATCCCATAGACTTCAGCCCTTCATGAGGGCTGAGGGTGGCATAGACAGGCTTGCTGGGATGTGTCTTTTTTCCCTGTCCTTGGGTCTAAAAGTCCCATTGAATGAGGTAATTGTAACTTCAGTCAGTGGGAAGGTACTGATAAAGGAGAGCAGAACCACCTTTTTGAAAAGGGGGAAACAGGTGAAAACTGGATGGGGAAAAGCCCCAGGTCAGACTGAGATGTGCCTACAGGTTTGTTTGAAGACCTCCTCTCTTCCCTGTGCCAAGAGAAGTCCAGAGCAGCAGACACAGCACTCCCAGCTGAAGGGGAGAGGTTACTTTGGTGAGATTTCTATCTCCAAAGCACCTCTTCAGCTTAGCTCAAAATAACCACCAAAAGCAGCGTGTATGAGCTGTGAGCATCATTGCATCCATGCCACTTTCAGTAATGACCTAACCAGAACCCAGATCTTAATTTGCTTTTTGGCTCCTCTTTGTGAAACCAAATTACTTCAGTTGTTTACAGCTGGGTGTGCTTTTTTTCATGGCTTGGTACTCTGTCTTGCTCTCCTAGCAGTCTGTTTACTGATTATTAGCCCTGTTAATGCCAGTTGGCAGAGATTTGCCTTTTCATTTCAGGGCTGGCAGCCAGCACACCTTTGAAGTCCTTGAAGAGTTAGTTACCTTGGGAATTCTTCATGCTGTAACCTATTTGTATTTTTTTTTTTTGTCATTAACTGAATTCATAACAATCATCTTTATACTGTCATTAATAAAGGTTTCTTAGCCGTGCTCGTGGGCATTTAGGGCATTGTGCAATAGTTCAATAAAAGCGTTACAAAACACAATAATCACCACATATAAATAGAAAGAGGAGCAGTCTGGGAAGATCTGAACGTCAGAGCCTGAAGGTATTTAGGAACTAGAGCTTTAGTCAAGCCCAACTCTCAATGATTTAAAAACAAACCAAAACAACACCACCCCCACAAAAAAAAAAGAAAAAAATCCCACCCAAACCAAAAACCAAAACATAAATTATCTGCTAAGGCCCTGGGCTATTGGTATAGCTGGAAAATAAATGTGTAAGAGAGAAGAGGAAAATTATACCTGGTGAAGTTCTCAGTTTCACTGCTGTCCTCTACAGTGGCTGGTGGTGGCTGGTGATGGCTGGAAACTGCCCTGTGGTGGTCGAGGAATGAGCACCTGCTCGCATTAAATTTGTCATATTGGTGTTTTTACAACCATTTAGGCTTCCATGGAGTTGTTTGTGCCCAGGTTCAAATCCTGGGTAAAACTTCACAGGGGTTGTTTCTTGTAGGAAAGATGAGTGCACCTCTCAGCTCCCTGTGTGTGGCTCGGTAATCCCAAAGAACAATTAGCTGTGGGGAGCATTAAGTATGTGAATAATATGCAAATGATATGCATGCTTATTTTGGTCTCATTTTTTGCCCCCCCATTATTCTTTTTCTCAGTGCTAGAAGAAATTTTCAATGTATTAATACTTCTACTACAGCCTTCAGCTTTTATGTCGAAGGTAAAGACCAGTTCACAGGAATTATTTTCGTTAACAGTCATCAATTAAATTCATCAGAATGTGTACTTTGACTGTTGCTTATTTGCTTTAAAAAGGTATGTTTTCCATTTAAATGGGCAGTGGTTCAAGAGCTGTTGCAAAACTGTGTTACACAATGCAGGAATTCCTAATACATAAGCAATAGGCAGGCGTGGCCAGCTGCTGTGAGCTTTTTGGGTCAGTATGCCATGAATTAGTATTTATTATCTAACTTTTCCAAAGTAGGAAATTCTGAACTTTTTTTTTTCGCTCTGCAGTTTAGTTTGGGACTGCATGAGGTGGTGGATTATGCACAAAACACTGCTGCCAAACTCTGAAATCCTGGCTTTTGTAGGCTCCAGTTCCAAGGGAAGGCAGCCCTGAGGTGAAGTATTAGCAGTCTCACCATGTACAGCCTGGGCATCCTTTTTCTTCTTCAATGGCTAAAAGCAAAAAAGATTGAAGGCATAAAAAAAAAGCTCTGCTTTTCCTGTGCAGTTCCCTCATCCGTGGAGCTCTTTTTTTTTTTTTTTTTCCCAAGGGCAGGATGTGACCTTTGGATGTCTGCAGCATTGCAGCTGAGATGAAATAATTTTATAAGCAGTGATCACAAAGCATATCGATGGATGCAGCAGTGCCCTGTGGCATTTTAGCCCAGCACCACGTTAATCCCACCTGATAATCTGTCCAAGCACCTATTTAATGCAAGTGGACAATTCCAAACTGCATTTCTTATTGAAGCAGTTTTCCAAAACCATCCCCATTAGAATTGTCAGCTTTGCAGCAATGGCAGGACTTGTTTGATACCAAATATTTCTAGCAGGGAACATAAATCCATTGGTAAACTGATATTTCTCAATCAGCAAACCCTTATGCCTCTCTGGGGTGTAAGCCCAAGGGCAACAGCTCATGTGTAAATTGGAAAGCACTGAATGCTCTTGAGGAAGACAGTAGGAGAGGGTAAAAGTTTCCTGATGGGTGTTGCTGCTTCATAAAGCAGATAAACATTTCTGAAACCACACAGCGGATTTTGTGGTTACTGCTGTGGCTGCTGCTCATGACTGGCTGCATATTAAAAAAACCTTGAGATGTTCCACAGGGTGTAAATAAGAAAAAAACCTGTTGCTGAGTGACAGATAGTGTTTGGGCAGAGCATGCACCCCTCTCACAAGGGCGGCGTGTGCTGGTTGGCATTGGGAAGTCACCTAGAACATGTTTGCCCCTGAGTCAAACCAGTGTCTGGCTGGTGTCAAAAGCAGTGGCATTTTGTTCCCAAATCATTATTGCCTCCAGTGTGTACTTAAAAATTTGCATGGTTTTCCACTCCAGTTTTTCCAACAGCAGAGGGCATTCAGGGTTTTGGTACTGGGATGATTTTATGGGATAGTCCTTGGTGTCCTGCGATTCTGCAAATAAATCGTCCTCTTACACCATCAAAGGCACTTAGAGCATCCACAAGCTGCTTATTGCTTTAATCTCTGCACGGATTTAGAAGCCAAATGGCAGAGATGGATGGGAGCAGCACAACACATTAATACTCCCCTGAAAGTCTGTTACAGGCTTGGCTTGTGCCGCTATAACGCGAGATGGGTGCACCAGATAAAACTGAAATGAAAACAAAGGATGTTTCTGGCTGCTGAAGGAACACAAAATAACTCCTGGGGGTGTTCCCTATTTGCATAGCTGCTCCCAATTTTAAAAAGGAATGTTTTGCTCCTGAACTGCTTGAGAAGGAGAAGCTGTGTCAGAGTTGTGAGTTTTTCCCAGAGATTTCTGGACATCTCTTGGTGCAGACAGGTTTTCTGTTGGCTACAATAGGACTTGGGTATCCAGTTGCTTTTAAAAATCCCACTGGCCCCTGCTGAATACTCAGTGACCATGAGCTTTTGTTACAGCACTGCCCAGGAATGCAGAGCTTTGTGGTCCCATTGTCCTCACAAGTTGTGTTATATCTATTTTATACCCCTGGGGGAGCTCTTGTAACTCCAAAGCATCGTGGGATCCACCCCTCCATGGAGCTGAGGGACCTCAGGGGGCATCAGTGGAAGGGATGCCTTGAGTATGGTTGTGTGGAGTCTGTGGAAGGTGCTTCCCTCTGTAGGTGCCAGGCAGAGGCTGCTGGGTCCAGCAGTGTGGAGGTACTGGTGGGAAAGGAAGCCCAACCTTGCACCCGAGTTAAACTTTCTCAGCAGCTGCTGAGGGCTTGCTCTGGGGCCAGGACCTCGGTGTCCTCGGCATTTTACAAATGCAGCAGCCTGAGACTTCAAAAACCTCCAAGAAGGCGTATTTTGGCAGAGGAACAGAGCTCATTTGTTTAATCTGAGAAGACCATCCAAGCTAAGTAGACCATCCAGAAAAGGAGAGCAGCAGTGGAGGCATCTGAGTACAAAATCCCTTTCACAAAGGGAGAGTGGGTGGTGCAGACAGGGAATAACCCCTGTGCTCCTCCAGTGCCCCATCCCTGGGCACCACAGTGGGATGAGCCCGTGCTGCCCCATGGCCCAGAGGGGTGCACTCCAGACCAGGAGGCTTCACAGATCATTTTTGCCAAGGATGAATCACTCTGCCTCCGTGCAGAGAGGCAGGAGGGAAATCTAGGGCCAGGGGTCATGTTGCAGACGGCTTTTAAGGAAGGGAAAGATACCCACTCAGGGCTTTTTTTAATTCAGGTGTTTTGCAATGACCCTCCCACAGTCACTTGAAGAACTCATGACATGCCCTCTGTTTCTATTTCAGGCCAAGAACACCCGAACAGCCTGAGGCACAAGTACAACTTTATTGCAGATGTGGTGGAGAAGATCGCTCCTGCTGTGGTTCACATTGAATTATTTCGCAAGTAAACACGATCCCCAGTCTTGATTTTTTTTATTTTTTTTATTTTTGTATTCTTGAAGACAGCTGTCAGCATGCCAGAAATGTTGATTGATGCTATGAAATAGCAAAGAGGTTTTGAGATAATAAATATTTGTCATGCTTAGGAATTAAGGATAATTTAAGAGTCAAGGAAAAAAAAATTAGTTAAACTAATGGATGTGCTTTATCTTCATAATGAGAAGATAGCTTAAAACATTAAAACTCACCAAACTCCTTTTGGCTGTGTGTTATTTGGAGTGATTTGTGACCTTGCAGCTTTTTCGCAGCAATAAATGTTTTATTTCCCTTGTCTCTTAGACTTCCTTTTTCCAAGAGGGAGGTTCCTGTGGCCAGTGGCTCAGGGTTCATTGTCTCTGAGGATGGCCTGATAGTGACCAATGCCCACGTGGTCACCAACAAGAACCGGGTGAAGGTGGAGCTGAAGAATGGGGAGACCTACGAAGCTAAAATTAAAGATGTTGATGAAAAATCAGACATTGCACTAATTAAAATAGATTCTCAGGTGAGTCGTTAAAGCAAGACACATTTTATTCCTCTAGTTTACCATCCTCCTTTCCATAAACTGTTGCTGATTTTCAGGTTTGAAGGAAAAACAAGTGTTTTCCTGGGCTGGGTTGTAGAGAATATATGAACTAGGTGGATACGTGTATTTAAAAGTCACGTTTGTGGGTGGTAGTGGTTAATTTTGTCACCTCTCAGTGTAGTGTAAGTATTCCACAGCACTTTTTTATGCATCCTCAAAATAAAAACCACCACCTCATTTTGCAGGCTGGTTTGCACACACTTTATCTGGTATAACTCTCTCTCAGAGAAGAAATGGAGGTGTTTTGCTTGTGTTAGTCTGTCATGAGTGTCTGTATCGAAGCCACAGATTGCTTTTAGAGGATACATTTGTCCCTTGCTGATGTAGATATTAAAATGGAAGATATCTTGGGGAGCATCTTGAAGGTGGAAATTAAGCCGGCTTGGAAAGATGTGCTTACACAGCAAGTGGTTTTCTGAGCAGCTCCCCATCCATACTCTTCCTCCATATCAAATGTTCCTCTGTCAGCATTATTGTGCCTCCTGGCAGAGCAGAAAAGCTGTCAGGGGGGTCTGTGCACGTAGCAAGCAGAATGTTGTGTGGAAATGCTGCGTAATGGAGACACAATGAGCTGAACGTGGCTGCTTGGGGCGCTGCTGGTGCTGGCTCCCCTCGTTCAGGCTGTCAGTTAATGACCTCCAAGTTTAAGGGGCAAGAACGTTTCATTGGAAACACATGACTCAAAAATGTGTAGATCTTGGTGTTGTTTTAGTTCAGACCTATTCCCCAGCGAGGTCAGGAGTGTCTGTGCCAGAGTTCATGACTAAGTCAGATGCCTAACGCAGAACTCTTGGATGGCCTGAGGTATGAAGTTCTCCTGCTGCTCCCTTTCCACCTTCATCATTTGAAAGGTTATTCTTTTTTAAATGCTTCATAAGAGCAACCAGGCAGAAAAACCCAACAGTACCACAATGGTTTTGCTGTGTTTTTTTTCCTCTGATTTCATGGGGTCACTTATTTTCTCATTTTTATCTTAAAATAAGCAAAAGCAGTAACAGAGCAAAGGGAAAGATCTCCAGGATGAGCAGGATGTGGCAGGGAGTGAAGGGCAGCTGGAAAAGTGCTCTGAAGTTGGAAGCACAATGTGGTGGGGAGAGCAGACATGGTGAGAAGAAGACTTGGAGCAGCAGGAAGCTGAACTTCAGAGAAGAGAGGTGGCAGTCGGAGAGGAGACACTGAACTGAAGTGATAGATCATTTTCAGGACTTAGGAAAAGAGCAGACATGGGGTTGAGTGTTAATTTACCCTAAGGAAATGGCTCCAGATTGCCCTGGGAAGCTGCTTGTGGGAATGGAGAACCTGGAAGTCTGGAAGCAGCTTGGAAAAAGGGGAATGCATCCAGATGAGCTGCTTGTGGTGGAAACCACTGCTCAGCAGGGCTGGAATTGATCTGACATGTCCTTGGAAGCACCTTATCAGCTGTACAACCCAGTACCTTGGGTGTTGTTCTCCTCCTGGCCTCTCCCATTGCAGCTCAGGATAATTTTGAGAAGACTTGGGAAAAATTTAATGGGATGGGAGACCCAGATTTCCAGCTCTGGTAACATGGCACTGGGAAATCCCAGTCCAAGGTAAGGCATGAATCTCCTCTGTTCACAGGAGAGGTGTTGCTTTGCATTTGATAATTAAACACACAACATTTTATGTGTTTACAGAAGTTAAAATGGAAACGTGGTCAGCTGAGGAACTGATTCTCAAGACTGAACTTTTATGAGACATTTTTCTATACCCTCTTAAGCTCAGTGTTTGAGCTTTCCTTTTTGAACTGAAATGCCTTGCAGTCATTCAGATGCATAGAAGGCTTTTTAAAGTCACAGGGGTAATAATTTGTTGAATTTGAAGTGTACTTGCTGGTCAAAGAAATCAATTGAGTTGTACAAGTGACCCCTTAAAAATCTGGATATGGCATGGAAACCATTCCTAAGAACTTTTCTGAAGTAAGAGGCGAAGTACTTAAATTGGAATAAATTATTTGAAGGTGACATCAAAGATGCAGAAGGGTTTTCTTCTCTTTTTGTGAGGCATGTTGAGGCAGGATCTGAAGGGTGAAGAATTCTCTGTGGTAAGGAGCAGAGCTGGGCCTCTGTGTGGGATCAGGCTGTCAGTTGGTGTTCCTAAATTCAGATTTTTGTAGCAGCCTGGATGCTGTTTTTCTTTAAGGTGTGAACATCTGGCCAAAGACATTATAGAACTAATGTGGCTTTGCTGAGTGCAGTAGGAAATGAAAGAGAGAGGCAAAAGCTGGGCACCAGTAAGGGTGAAGAGTTTCCCTGATTAAATTCTTCTCCGTGGAAAAACATCTTGCAGTCAATGAGGAACAGAAACCTTGGAGCAGTTGTTCCAATCCTAAAATGTTCTTGTTTTTAGAGTCTATAAAAGAGAGCATCAGTGTTTCTCATGTCTGTAGTGACACTGAGCAGTTTGCTGAGTGTTGAAAGTAGGAAGTAAAATTGGAATCAATGTGGTAGCCGTGAACCCAATCTAAATATCCTTCCAAGTGCAAGGAGGAGACCACAGCACTGAAAAGGAACAGTGCAGTTGCAGACAATTTGGATGCAAACATGCAAAATTTATGAGACTTCCCTAGAAAAAGTTGGATTTTGGCAGCATAGACAGGGACTGGTGAAATAAATAATCTGTCCTGCATGGCACGTGTGATACTCCAGCGAGTGTGAAACCCATCAAAATTATTGCACAACATTCCAAAGGGAGCAGATGCTTTTTTGCTGGCAGAGCTGGATTGTGGGACTCATCTCAAGGCAAATAACTACCTTGTTAAATCAGAATGTGTGATACAGCTGCTGAAAAATAAACACCAGGAGGAGGGGAGGAAATTTCACGGTGGTTTAATGGACAACATCAGGGTTTATGGGGGGCATAATTACAAGAGAACTCAACCCAAATGGAAACTGGAAGCCCAAAGTAGTGGAAGGTGGAGGTGGCTTTTTCCTGGAGACCCTTTTCACCCCTGGAAATCGAACTCTGCCCACAAAAATGCTGTCTGTGTTTTGGCACTGAAGGGAGGAGCACGGTGAATGGCTTTGTTTTGAGGTGTTCCTTCTTTCTGTGTGCTTAAAACCCAGCCACGAGACACTGACTCTGAAATCACACCTATGTCGTGGAAGACATGCCAGAATGGAGATTTTTGTCCCTCGGTGTGGCCAGTTCCTGGTTCTCTATCCCAGGCAGGATTTGGCACTGCATGGTGCAGCTGCCCTGGGGTTGGCATCCATCTCTCATTTGTGGCAGCGTTCCAGCCCTTCCGCTGAAACTTCCAGCTTAAGGTTTCTCCTGCATCTTTTTAATAAACACTTAGTTTGACTCTTTTAAATCAACAAGACCTCCTGCCCTCGTTCCTCTGGTGGTTTCCTGAGGCAATGAGTGTCTGTACCTTTGTGGTCAGAGGGGATTTGCTTTTTTCCCCCATGTGTACAAACTGGAGGAGGCAGGAAAACAAACTTCCCTGTTTATGCATCAATATTTTAATAGCCCACGTTTTGAAAAAGCAAACTACTTGGATAGCAGATGTAAGTGGCTTTTCTAAAATGCTATTTCACTTGGAAATCTGTTGCTGGGTAATACATGGCTTCCTCTTGAGAGGCTGAGGAAGCCCACATATTGCTTCCAGAAGCCTTCAGAACCCATAGAAATGAAATAGCTTGTAAAAAGCTTGGATCTTAACTCCTGTTTATTCATCAATTTAGGCAGCAGTGGTTTCCTGCCATCTTCAGCTCCTAGTAGCCCTCACTGTGGGGAAAATGTGCTGGTGCAGCTTCCCATGCAGGAAAATACTGATATATCCCCAGCACCAGCTTTATTTTAATTACTTTTTTTTTTTTTTTATTGTAACTTCATTTGTATTTTATTCTTAAGGGAGAACAGCAATTCCTTGCCAGGCAATTGAAAACCTGGTGACATATCAAAACAACACTTCACCCTTTTCTTCTTTTTCTTTCCTGCAAGATTCCCATGCTCCATATTTAGATAAGGAGACTCAGTTTTGCTTTTCTAACTATAGATGAAATACTTTTGGAGGCTTGTAATGCATTCAGCTTGGGTTTTTCGTTTTCTTTGGCACTCTCTCAAGCAGTTTCTAGATTGTAGATGATATTCTACATTTTTATATGCTCATGGCTGGTGTTTTTATTTTACCATAACATATTCTGAAAGGTTGAATAGTTGCATTAGTCAGAACAGAAATGCAATTCCCAGGACAGTTACATGTTTTGCCAGAGTTACACTTACAGCTGAATTAGTGCTCCATAGCAGCTTCTGTGCCTTTCCCACCTAAAAATAAAAAGCATGAAGGAGATCTGTTGCTGGTTAACGCAAATTGAACTCAGAACTTTTGTCTCCTCTTCATCCGTTTATTGAACTGCAAAGTGCTTCCTGCAAATTCCTGACTTTCCATCCACAACTGAAGGGGATTACAGAACAGAGGAGGGATTTACTTGCTCTCTGTGCCAGCATAGAGAGACATTCACTTATTTCATGGATGAAGAGGTTCAAACCAAAACACCTCCTGGTTATGGACGTCTGTCTCTTGGTTTCCATTTCCCTGTGGCCGTGGCTGTGCCCAGTGATGGTTTTGCTTTTCCTCCTCTTTTAGTTTTGGAGCTGTTCTATCCAGATTTCACTTATTTTGCCTGACTCAAGTTATGCTGCTCGTGTACTTCAGGTGAACATCTGTGCTGGCCCTGCTGGGGCTGCACCTTGGATCCTGGGGGCAGTTTTGGGGCCCTCAGTGCAAAAAGGACATGGAGGGGCTGGAGCATGTCCAGGGAAGGGAACGGAGCTGGGGAAGGGTCTGGAGCCCCAGGAGAGGCTGAGGGAGCTGGGAAAGGAGCTCAGCCTGGAGAAAAGGAGGCTCAGGGGGAACCTTGTGGCTCTGCACAAGTCCCTGACAGGAAGGGGCAGCTGGGGTTGTCAGGTTCTGCTCCCAGGGACCAGGGACAGGAGGAGAGGGAACAGCCTCAGGCTGGGCCAGGGGAAGTTTGATTGGATATCAGCACAAATTTCCTCATAGAAAAGCAGTGTAGGAATCCCCATTCCTGAAGGGATTTAAAAGCCACGTGGATGTAGCCCTTGGGGACATGGGTTAGTGGCAGCTTTGTCAGTGCTGGGTTAATGGTTGGAGTGAATAATTTTATTGGTCTTTTCCAACCTAAATGAGTCCATGTTCCTACAAGTCCCTCTGGCTGATGGTGCTGATCTCTACCTGTCCTGCTCTCTGGTGCCACAATAGCTGTGTCCTATTGTTGGATGGAGCCATTTCTTGTGGTGGTGTGCAGCTGTCCCTGTCGTGGGCGTTGTGTTTACCCAGGGCTTGAGACAAACCCATATATAAAAACGTCTGAAGCCCTTTGGGATGCGAAAGGCTTAAAATATTAACCCTAATTAATGGCTCCTTCTCTGGCTGGCTGTAAACAGTGAGTCATGTGCCACTTAGG
Organism: Erpornis zantholeuca; assembly: GCA_013400515.1. Taxonomy (NCBI): domain Eukaryota; kingdom Metazoa; phylum Chordata; class Aves; order Passeriformes; family Timaliidae; genus Erpornis; species Erpornis zantholeuca. The sequence continues at coordinate 38,754 of VZTN01030334.1, read as the reverse complement.
GGTTTGCATGCTTAGTCCTATTTCTGTGTGCTTGCAGAATGCCTGCCTGCAGATTTGCTTTATTGAGTAAACACGGATCCAGCAGAGCCCCAAGGCTTCATCAAAGGAAGAATTAGAAAAGACAAGGGTAGAAAAGACATTATATGTTGCCCAAGGCCGTGCAGTGAGTCACCTGTGTTTGGGTGCTGGGTGTTCCTGGCTCCCTGCTGGTTGTGCTGCAAGGCATGGTCCCCTGCCTGGCTGTTTTACTTAACTGCTGTGCAAATCTGTAGCTAAAACAGGAGAATCACCAACCAGAGGAGTGGTTATGTCACCCTGAGGGCCATCAGACATTATGTAGAAATTGAAGAATGCATATTTATTAAGTATAGTTATTGAGGGCCCCAATCTCACACTCATTTTACAAGGATTCCTCAACTTCCTCGGGATGAGCTTGCCAGTGGAAGGGTGTGAGGGCACAGACAGGGTGTTCTGACACGATCCTGGGTACAACTCTGCCATAAATGCCTCCTCTTGAAGACTGCAGAAGGATGTTCTTCCCACTCCATCATGGGATTTTGATAGGTTTTGTACTGGTTTCATTTCAAAACCAAGTGTACAATGCAAATCAATACTTGAGTTTGTTTGGGGTTTTTTTTATAATGGGAAATTTAACACTGACTGTGACAATGTTTCAAGCTATTTTAGAGAGAACCTCCCCAAATTTAAAGCCACTACAACAAATATATTAATCATAACCAATTCTTCATGGCATTTTTTTGTATGTATATAAATATATTTACATGCAGTGCTGTCAGTGTGCTCTGCCCCCCACCATGAAATCACAAGGAATAGAGGATACGTTTTCCAAAGCTCTGTTTCATAATAGGTGCAGGACAAGGCAGTTTTTGCAATGCATTTATGTTTCTAGCAAGGGAAATGTTAGCCAGATTTTCCAGAAGGCGTGTTGAATCACAGGGGTGACCTGCAGCCAATCCATACAGAAATCAGAGTTTGAACTGAGGCCTGGCTGGTATAGGCACAGGCCTGAAAGCTCAGCACAGTCAGAATTGTATTAGTCAGAGATTGTTCCTGCAATTTCTCTCTGCTGCCAGATGAGATTTTGGCTTTGTGACTGTTGTTACAACTCAGGAACTTTGTATAAATCTTTAACTTTGGACACAACTGGTCTGCTCTTTTTTTTTTTTTTTTCTCTCCTGTTAATAAAAAATAAAAAGCATTCTGTTTTCTTTTGCTTGTCTATGTTTCATTTGCTGATAAATGTCCTCTTTCTCTACAAAGTATCCACATTCAGTGCACCAGGATACGAACAAAAGCCACTTTTTGCCTTGTATTGTGGTTTGGGTTTTTTTGTTTCTTTTTTTTTTTTTTTTAAATAAGGAAAAGCAGTGCCAAAAGAAGATGCTGGTCCTGACCAATGACATCTTGCAAACACGTGCTACGTAAGCTCAATAGCATCTGCAGAGAGGAGGAAGGGCCAGGGTGCTCCCTGTGTCCAAACAATACCCATATGGGGCTGTTTGTGCTGCACATGCTGCGTGCTTCCCAGCACAGCTAATCGTGGCTGCCTGATTCCCTCTGGCCTGGACACATCCCTCGGAGCCAGGGCTGGGATCAGGAGCTGCCCTGGGATGCTGCTGCTCCTCTGCAGTGCTGCAACAGGGAAACAGGGAGGAGCTGCTGGATCCCTCCCAGCACCAAGCCACAGCTGTGGCTGGGTTTATCTGTGGCTGTGGCACTGATAAGAGCACTAATAATAATTATAATTATTATTTAATAGTAGGGCACTGCTGTTCGTGGAAACTTTCCCTTGAAAGGTAACTAGACATGGAAATGTTTTCCTCCATTCTGTGCTGCCTGTTCTGTTGCTCTTTCAGCTCACTCTTGAGGAAGCAGTTGGTTTAATTATTTTCTTGCTGTCTGGAAACTGAAAGATAAGTTTCCATAAAGCATCTTATCCTGTCTGGGAGCTGGCAGTGAATTTTATTGAAACAATCTGCTCATCTGAGTAAAATTTCCCTGGTGGGCTTGTAACAAAGCTGGATAAAGGATACACAAGACCAGTCTTGTTAAGCATTAAAGCCATAACTTCTGTATTTGCAGCAGCATATAGTCATAATTGGTGCCATTATTTTTTGCTTTCTACTTTGCAGTCATTGTCTATCTCTTAGGGCATTTGAAATAAAACTGTAGGTGAAAATACAAAGTGATGGGAATTTGAGTTAGTTTATGTTACTGGATTGTTTTTCCCTAAGGATGACATTAATACAGAATTTCAAACTGCTGGTAACAAAAGACCCCTAAAGATCTAGCAATGGCTTTCCAAATCAAAATGTAACATTTTCCCCTTCTGCCAAAAATTTAGCGTTTTGAAGCGGGTCAGGCTTGGAGGAAAGCTAGGTTCAAGTTAGCTTTGCCAAGCAAAAGATAAATGCCTCCAGACTTCTGTTTTGATTTTTGGGTCCAGTAACCTAATCCTCCAAATCCGTAAGTCAAAACTGTATTTGTACGTGTCCAGGTTCATTGATGCTAATAGGAATAGCCTAGTGACATGATTAAATATGTAGTTAAATTACCTGGGAAGGGTCAGGATCATTTGGACAACAGATAAAAACATTTAAAAATGCGTCACATCGCTCTAAGTGTAGAGACTGACTTTTAAAAGTGTGAAGAAAGGGAGAAATGGAACTCCATGTATATTGTACAGGGTAGTGATAAATCAAAAAGAAAAGTATTTATTTGAAAGTACGATCTGTTTCAGAACATCCTGGATTCACTGGCAAGAGTGTGTGGATCCAACCTTCCCTCCCTTTTCTATTTTTAATTGCTGTACAATGCAGTGTTTGCTGCATTTTAAGAATGTTTTAGTGGGAATGTCTTCAACAATGTGATATTTAATATGTTTAGGGATAGGATCTTGAAAGGGAAGTATAATGGTATCCCCTACTGCCCTAACAGAAAAAAATCACATAAAGTCTTTAAATCCTAACATCTTCAGAGGAAGACATCAGTGCAAGTAGGAGGATTATATATATAATACAATTATTTAGAAGAGATACTTCATGTGAAAAAGTAAGATGAAACATTATCTGGTGTCTTTTGAGAATATGAAATACTTTTAAGTGTGCACATGTATGTTTAAAACTCTTGGGCTGTTGCTTTCATGATTCTTTAGTGTTTACTCTCAAACAATATAGTACTTTTACTTCAGCAGCTGTTGGCTAATTATTTCAAGAAGTGTTGGAAATGGCTCGTTTCTAGTATCATCAGATGTTTGCTTTGTACAGCAGAGCATAAATATTCCTTTGGTCTTTTAATTGTTCTTGATTTAATGGGTACCTGTTGTGGAAAAAGTTCTCCTACACTGTAAAGAGCCCACACTTCACTGCAGATGCCCATTGGGATGTTTCTGTACCAGCCCACACAAAATGCTCAAAGAAAACAGTGCAAGCAAAGTCCCTGAGGGATAAAAGCCTCTCTCTTTTCCTCTACCCTATGAATGTATTCATCCTTCCGTAACATTTGTTCTGCCAGAGCAGCAATGTCTTAACATTTGAATTTTTCTTCTCTTCTTTTTTTTTTTTTTTTATTTTTTTTTGGTTCTATTTTTATTGGCAGGGTAAATTGCCAGTTCTTCTGCTTGGTCAGTCTGCAGACCTGAGGCCAGGGGAGTTTGTGGTGGCCATTGGAAGTCCCTTCTCCCTTCAGAACACGGTGACCACGGGCATTGTCAGCACCACGCAGCGCGGGGGCAAGGAGCTGGGGCTCCGCAACTCCGACATGGACTACATTCAGACAGATGCCATCATCAATGTACGTCCCCTCTGCGCCTGCTGCCTCCAGCCCTTACATCCCTCCAGTAGTTGCTTTGAAAATTCCTCCTGTGATGCTGTTCTCAGGAGCAGGGAATGGCTGGCTTTTCATTTTCTCCCCGTGTTAATTCTGGACATCTGCGCCGCAGCAGCGCTTGGTTGTTGTTCAGAAAGCCCCCAAGGAACCACACCAGGCACAGTATCTGCCTCCACTTCAAACTCCTTGCAGGATCGTAGGGAGGAGGCAATATTCTCTGGCAAATACATATCTTTTCAAAATCTATCTTGTTTTCTGAAAAAGAAGCCAAGCTTAGTTTAAGGATTCAAGTCTGTTTCTGCAGCAAGGCAGAACAATAGTTCTTGTACTCCAAATCTTGGCCTTGTAAGAAATCTTCACTAACAGCTCCCAGAGCTGTCCTAAAATCTTCTCAGTTTCTAGTGTGGCACTAATAAAACCAAAGGGAAACCTTGGCTTTCTTAACTTACTCTGGCAAGAGAAGAAAAACCTAGCATTTGCAAAGCACAGCTCAAGTGGGTGATGTTAAATTGTAGTTTATGGTTTTGGCTGTTTAAGGCTGTTCTATTGCACATATTTAGTAGACAATGGAAACAGTACTACAGAAATATTTCAAAAATTTATGTTTTGCTTGCAACAAATTGAGAGTTAAATATTAAAACATGTTCTTAACTTATGTTTCTTTTCAGTATGGGAACTCTGGAGGACCCCTAGTAAATCTGGTAAGAGTTTCTCTAAGTCTGCTTAGTGTTGAGCTTATTGCTTTTTAATTTCAAAACAAAACAAAATACCCCACCCAAACCAACAAAAAAGCAAAGCCCCCCCACCAGATATGTGACTCAGAGCTTTCAATATCTGGCTGACTACACAAAATTCTCATGGTTCTTACTAATCACTTGCCTGTGTTTATGTTGGCTAAAGGCTACATTTGGATTTCAATATTTAAGATGTTTATGGTTTGCATAGTTTCAAACAAGTGTAATGTTTTTTTTTTCTGTTCAAGCCTTGCAAAAAGCAAAAAGCACATTTTATAGTGAGTTGTTTGTCCTTGCTGTTTACCCTGCAGCTGGCAATTCTTTTCCTTTGCACATTGAAATTCAGCTTAATGTTTCTAAAATATATCTAAATATTCATTTTGAATCACACCAAAATATCCACATATTTTCAGGATATTAGGGTTTATTTGCCAACATTGTAGAATGAACTGAAGCAGGTTACAAAACTGTGTGAGAGCTCTCAGGTCTCCTGGGGGTACGTGGGGTTGAGTCCTCAGGAGGCACAGACTGAAACTCAGAACTACTCAGAGTTTCAGCCTTGGAGGAGATTTGGCAATTTTTTTGCCACCCAATTCACAGCACACACTCAGTCACACTCAACCTTCACTTAAAAAAATTTGTAATTGGATAGTTTTTATCTGGGATGAACCAGGCAAAGAAGCTGCTGAGATTTCAGAAGAGATGATATCAGGGATGTTTTATCCAAAGCTCTTGGAGTTACATTGCCAGGAAAACTTCTGACTTTGGTGAAATGTCATCTTTATTTAATTATCTGATAGTGGCTCAGGAGCAGTTGGTGCCATACTTTGTGTGGTGCTTCCTGAAGTAAACACAGATTGGCTGCAGAATATGTTGCTTATCTGCTGCAAGCATGAGAATTGCCCAGTTTTGATCTCTTCTGCAGCAAGATGAATAATCACATTGATTTTCCAAAATTCCTAAGTAGTGCTTTGTCGGTAGACTCAAAAAGTTAGACTTAAAACATTTAGAAAATTGAAGACCAGCTACAAAGTGTGAATTTGTCTTTGTGACTGCTTGGAAGAAATGATCCATTTCTCTTTGAGGGATTCCGTATTTGCTAATAATGGCTTTTTTTATTTCTCCAGGATGGTGAAGTCATTGGAATTAACACATTAAAAGTTACGGCAGGGATCTCGTTTGCAATCCCATCCGATAAAATAAAGAAGTTCCTAACTGAATCCCATGACAGACAAGCTAAAGGTACTGTACTTCACTGCTTCAGAGGAGGAAAACATGAAAACAACCTGGTCTAGTGGGTGACATCAACCCAGTGGGGGTTGGAACTAGGTGGCCTTTAAGGTCCCTTCCAACCCAAACCATTCTGTGATTCCATGACAGCAGTGCTAAACCAGGAAGCCAACAGCCTGCGAGGCTCTCCTGGTCAGAGCCACTGATGGAGACCTGTTTTCCTTTCCGCAGGAAAAGCCGTGACCAAAAAGAAATACATTGGCATACGAATGATGTCCCTAACTCCCAGGTAAGTAAGCGAGGTGGCTCCTGGCCTTTCCGAAGCATGGGCTCTGCATGCATTTGGATCCAGCTCATGACGTGCAGAAGCTCCCGGGAGGTTTGGGCCAGCACCGTGTGTGTCTCTGTGCGTGCTGGCCACGACTCGCAGCCGGTTCTTGCCACCTTCTCCTCCGCGTCTGCTACATGGTCGAACTCTCCTCTAGGCTCTCGTATGAGCTAGTTCTTAAACAACTCCTGGCTTTTTCTTCTCCTTAATGCTTCAGAAGAGAATAGCTAGTGACTGTGACTTTGTCCTGGGGTTATATCCGTGTTGTTGTATGTTTTAATGGCTTACATCAGCTACGTGCGTATTTCCACTTCTATAAAATTATTTTCATTAAACAATTTACATAATGTCAAATGAAGCTTTTGTGTGGACTTGCTTATTCGTGCTCAAACTGTAAGAGACTCATGAGCAGGTAATGCCATGTCCTGTAATAATAACCAGGGGTTTTCCCTTGTGCAGGATCCACAGGTAGAAGAAAGCATTGAAACACATGGGGTTGGGGTTTTTTTAGGTGTTGAGGGTTGAAGGAGGTGATTCTGTCCCTCTAGTCTGCTCTGGGGAGACCCTACCTGGAGCTCTGCATCCAGATCTGGGGTCCCCAGCAAGGGCACTGTTGGAGTGAGTCCAGAGGAGGCCACAAAGATGATCAGAGGGATGGAGCACATCTCCCATGAGGGAAAGGCTGGGAGAATTGGGATTGTTCAACATGGAAAAGACAAGCTTTGGGGTGACCTAATTGTGGCTTTCCAGTACCTGAAGGGAGCCTGAAAGAAAGATGAAGAGGGACTATTTACAAAAGGCCTGGAGTGACAGGACATGGGGGAATGGCTTCAAACTGACAGAGGGTGGGTTTAGAAAAGATATTAGGAAAAAAATCCTCCCTGTGAGTGTGGGCAGGCCCTGGCACAGAGTGTCCGGAGAAGCTGTGGCGGCCCCTGGATCCCTGGAAGTGTCCAAGGCCAGGCTGGACAGGGCAGGGGGTGGCACTGGATGGGCTTTAATATCCCTTCCAACCCTTCAAACTGCTCTGTCATTCTATGATCTGCTAGTTCTAAAGTTTTGAAATATTTTAACTCTGATTGTCTGTATCTATTGAAATTATTTCCTTTCATATTTGTTTTCAGGAATAGACATTAAAAAGCTGTATGCATGTAAAAAGTGTAATAATTCTTGAAATATACATCTAAGGGTTAAAATGAAAGCTGAAGTCACAATCAGTGTGTGTAAAACACTTCAGCTCGTGGTTCTAAAGTGACTTCAGTAAAAATGCGTGGGGGGGCTTTTTCCTGTCTTGACAAAATATTTTTTTTGCTATTTCTTCATTTTTCAGCAAAGCTAGAGAGCTGAAGGATCGCCATAAAGACTTCCCTGATGTTGTCTCTGGGGCCTATGTTATTGAAGTTATTCCAGAAACGCCAGCTGAAGCGTAGGTTGAAGTGCTTTTCTCTCAAAACCACTGCCACTGACTGAAGGGGGTAACGATGGAGCCTGCTCCCTGCTTAACTGGCTGTCTTCATTATGCTAAATTAACAAAGTTACGACTATCTGATTGCTATTAGGTTGTCTGCTGGAAATGGGTTTGTGGTTTTAGTCTGGTCCCCGATGGGCAATATTGTAACAGTGCTGGGAGATTGCAGGGAAGCCCTGTCAGCCTTCCAGGCCCAAAGGGCAGCGATTCAGGGGGTGTGAAAAACTCCCTTTTCATTTTTCTCAGCAGTTGCTTCCAAGGCATCTGTTGTACCAATGCCAGTGCTGAAGAAAGGCTTTTGCTCCTGTGTGCTCTCCACAGCCCTGCTGGTCACTGCAGGAGAGCCAGTGAGAAGCTTTGCATCCACCTCGGGGACGATGTGTCCACCTCAGTGTTGGCCAAACCCCCCAGCTCCCCTGGCACGCCCTGGGGCTGAAATCCTCCCTTGGCAGCAGACACTCTTCCATGTGAGAGCTTTGTCAGCAGTCACATTGCTGGGAAGAGCTTTTGGGTTTGGACAACTGACTTTTTAAATTCGTATTACTCAGTATTTGCTCAGAAACTGCCCTGCTGGTTGGTACCACGTTTGGCTGAAGGCTGGCAGCTGGGCTGTGGTCACTGGCACTGGTCTGGCTGGCTTCTGCTGGAGACACTTTCCTCTCAGGGTTTGCTTGATAGGAAACCGCTCAGTAATCCAGGGCAGGAAATGGGAAACCTTATTCCTTTTCTGAAACTAGTGATCATTTAAGAGAAAAGTAAGTCTTTGTGGCAAAAAAGAGGCTTATGTGGCACCAAAGGCATGTAGGAAGAAAGCTGCTTGGGGCAGGCATACATTGCCTCTTAGGAAGATTGAAAGGATGCTTGGATGGTGTCTTTTTGGGAGTTTGGATGTAAGATAAACAGTGCTAGCTGCCTAGTGTGCTCTGTGTACTATTGCTGTGTCTGTAGATGATTTTTGTTGGCAGTGCTGGTCAGGCAGGACGCTGGTGAGTGTCTGTAATGTGAAGGAATGTGTAGGAACGATTTGGCTGCTCCAGTGTGGGGCTGGAATCACTGCCTTCGTGTGCAGGTCCAATCTGAAGGTGCAGAAAAGTCATTTTAGCAGGGTGGATAATAGCAAAGAGTGGGAGGAAGACTTCAGAAGGGGAGAAGAAATGTGAGGCAATGTAACCTTCAAGTGTGAAGGCAGACCCAAATGAAGGTGCTCCATCCAAAGGCTGGCCTGGCAGCTAAAATGTAGCCCACATTGGCTCTGTCCACTCCACTCCCAGTCTTCCCTTGCCCAGGGGTTTCCTTCTGCTGACCTCTCCAGCACGTGTTATGTAGATGTGCTGGTGGGGCACTGGAGCAGTGCTGCAGTGACCCATCCTGGCTTGGAGTCCTCTGGAGAAGCTGCATGAAAAACCATGGGTGACTCCCTCCAGGAAGACTTTCTGAGCCATGCCTTCAGCAGGGGATCAGGTTTGTTGCAAACATCAGCCAAGGGCATCCTGCTCGCAGGAGACACTCGTGTCAGGCGCCTCCTGAGGGTGGAAGAGGCTGATGAGTGGTCTGTGGTTTTGTGAAGGATTATGCTTGTGAAGGGTTGAATCATGTCTGATCTGTCTTGGTTAATTTTTCCATAGCTTGGAGCCAGATCGTTGTGCAAGACTGGGCAAGATGTTGTGGTCTGTGGCATCCCTCACCAGCCGTGTCTTGGTGCTGGCAGCAGCTCCAGCCAGCTCGGGGAGAGACATGGCCCCGGTTCTGCCCCGTCTTGCTTTGAGTCAGGAGGGTTCAGTTTTTGAGGGATTTTGAAAAAGGAAGAATTGAAAAGGAAGGAAATCCTTTTGAAAACGGATTTTTTCAGAACAAGGGATTTTTGGAGCTATGGGCAGCGCCCAGAGAGGAAGGGCACGCATGATTTTTGGTGACCAAGCTGGATAGCTACATGTGTTACTCTGCTTGGGTTTAAAACATGAATGGTGAGTGAAGCGGCAGCCAGCAAGCTCTGTATGGAGAACAGGGACTGAAATTCCTCATGTGCTAGCACACAGTGCCACTCAGGTTGCGTCTCTATGTAGTCAGGAGCAAAAGCTTGGGAAATCTCCCCTCTAAAATGAGTGTGCCTTGTTCCAATTATTTTGGAAGACAGATATCAGCACCTAGGATCCTTATTGCAGAATTAACTGCTATTTGCAATAGTGAATTCTTTTGAAGACAGTGAAATATGGGATCCATCAAACTTGTACATCCATCAGAATCTGAGGTTTCTGCACTGTATTGTAATCTCCACTGCTTCATAAATTCTGATTGCTTTTCTCATGCCTGCCATGTCCTCACAGCTGCTGTTGGGAGGGAAATAGAAATAATCAAGCAATCTTTCTTTCTTTCTTTCTTTCTTTCTTTCTTTCTTTCTTTCTTTCTTTCTTTCTTTCTTTCTTTCTCTCTTTCTCTCTTTCTCTCTTTCTCTCTTTCTCTCTTTCTCTCTTTCTCTCTTTCTCTCTTTCTCTCTTTCTTTCTCTCTTTCTTTCTTTCTCTCTTTCTTTCTTTCTCTCTTTCTTTCTTTCTTTCTTTCTTTCTTTCTTTCTTTCTTTCTTGTTTCCTAAACAATGATAATAACACATTGCTGCTTTGTATTTTCAGTGGTGGCCTGAAGGACAACGATGTGATTATAAGCATCAATGGACAGTCGATAAGCTCAGCCAGTGATGTCAGTGACATTATTAAAAAGGACAGTACATTGCACATGGTTGTGCGCAGGGGCAACGAAGATGTGATGCTAACAGTAGTTCCCGAAGAAATCGATCCCTAACCAGAAACATGAGCTGGATTTCATGTTTTCTTTTAACAGCAATGGACTGCTTATATTCTCTCTGTGCTGGTACAGGAAACGTTAGACTTCTGACCAACATTCTGCTTGTTCAGTGGATTAGTATTGGCCAACAGAGTAACTTCTACTAGGTTTAAGGTGCAAAATCAGTGTAATTTCACATACTCCAGATGATAATTTTTTTCCTTCTGTATTATGTATGCAATGTATTCTTTACTGGCTTTTACATCCCCTGCTTAACAAATCGACCTTTGCTTCCCTCTGTTGAGTAGATTTCCCGTTATTTCTGCTAAGACTTAAACAAAACAAAACCCACGCACACAGTGTGTGTTGTGGCATTCAGGTATTTATAGGGTAGCTGTGTTTGAACTGGAAATGCCATTGTAAAGGAGTAGTCGGCTTAAAAGAAAACACAATTGGGAAACAAAGTTTGGTTTATAAACACAGAGGAATCTCAACCCAAATAACCTTCCGAGGATCCCGTGCAGGACTTTAATACTATGATATTTTCCTAGTGTTATTAAAAGAATTCAACAGTACTTCTTGTGAGTGACTCATTTTGCTTGTCCTTCTGGAGTGGTTTTCTTTGAGTGGCACATCTGCCTGGGAGGACGTCCTGGTGGGTTCCTTTTAATCATCATGAATCATTTTTCAGTATGTGCATTTGTGCTTTTGTGCATCTGTTTTCCTCAGCAAGGCTGGGTTGAATTTGTCGTATTGCCTATGTGTTCCAGATGTTAATGCATTTTCCTTGTTGTTTTAATTACAACTTCACCAATGCCTGGAATCTGCCCACTGTAGAAATTGCCACATGGTGGATCACAGATCCCATACCATTCTTGTTCAGATATTAGGATGTCTGTAACCATTTACATCTGGCCTTAAGCTCTTTGAAACGAGCCTGGTTTATTCAAACCTGGAGTGCTGGTGTGTGTATGGACCTGGTTTTGAGTCTGGGATATTGGGCATTCCTCTGACAGGCATTAATCTTTATACATGAGTTTATGGATGCCCTTGAAGCTTGGGGGTGGTTTGTCTTGCTGTGAGGGAGAACAATCAGCTACACTTAATTACAAGTAATTACTCACTGGGTAAACAATGGGCTCAGCAGCCTTTTCTTTCCTATGTTGAAACATGTATCTCAGAGAATAAATCCAGGGGCTGTAGACAAGTTTTGGTGACTGTCATTCCTAAACATGCTTTTCTTTTAGAAGAGGAATGTTTTAGGAAACTTCTCCAGCTGGGTAGCTGGCAATTTATGGTTTTTAAAGAAAGGGCTGTATTCCACCCAATTACAGCAACAAATGCTCTAGAGCTGGATTCCTGACAGTGCTCCTTCCCCTCCCAGCTGTATTTCAGTTCTGTTTCAGCCAGTTTATCCCAATTTGAGGAGCCTCTGTATCCCCAAGTGCCAGTGCCTGCCCTTACTCACCTGGATCACAGTAAATTTACAGAGTGTATGACATTAATTAATTGCAGTGTGCCTTTCAGACAGGATGGAACACCTCATTACCAACTTGTACCATGGCTGTGGTAAATCACACATGTGAAAATCTGCCAAAACACTGCAGTGCCAAACCCTGATAGTCTGCAATCCTTTCTGGCCCCAGAGGTGCAAAGAATGATCTTGCAGAAGTGTTTTGTAGCATCTTTGCACTGCAAGTTCATCTTGCTGATGTTGATTAATGTTCCAGCTTCCTGCTGAAGTGGTGTTATGTTTTGCAGTGCCTTTGTGCCCTGGGTAGCACAGTGGTGACACACAGCTCTCAGCAAAAATGAATTTAAAAATCACCTGCTTTCTCTAGTACTCTGCCTAACCCAAATAGCAAAAATTAAACTAAAGCTCTTAAGCCAGGAAACTGTGTTTAAACCAGAAGTTGTTTTTCATCTGCCTTTTTATTTCAAAACAAGTGCTTGCACAATTTTCAGAGCTGATTGATTCTATCTGTTCCTATTGCTTGTTGTTGTGGTCTCTTAATATGCGAAGTCATTAATTTTCTTTGTGTGGGCATTAGGAAAGAGGCAAATGAAATTCTGTAAATGGTTTTCCTGGGTCACTGGGATTACTGAAATATTTGACCAGAATTCTAGCCCTGAGCTCCATCTAGTGGGATGTGAGATGGTCTCATATTGCAGCCATTCATTCTGAGAGTGGTTTTGTGATTTACCTTTTCTTAATTTATAATTAATTTCTGTGCAGTGGATATCAGTAACCACATGAATATTATGTGCAAAATGTTTAGAATTTCCTTTTCTGGTATCCAACCATGCAGCTACTCCAATGGTTTCTTACCATCCAAGTATTCTCTAAATGATTTTTAAGGTTTTGAAGCAAGATTACTGATAAACAGAGACATGGAGGCAAAGTTTTTCTTTAATACCATTAATTACCATGTATTTTTGATGTATTACTGGGTTATAGATCTGGAATGGTTTTTATTCTTCGTTGCTTCAACACACAGTTCTTTCCAGCGTGCAACTGAAAATACTTTGTACTGAATAGCTTTGGCACAGTTTGTATAAATATCAATTTCCTGGAAATTTTAACAAGTGTTGGATGCAATATCAGGGAAATTGGACATTTTGGCTTGATTTGCAGTATTTTAGAATGTCTGAAATGGAAACTGGAGTTGCTGTGTGTGATGCTGAGTAGATTGCTACGTGTGGCTACTCTCAAAGGTAGTTTTAAAATGCAAGTTCACTTATTCCATCAGGGAAAGGTCTTGAGCTATAAAATAAATAGTCATGACTAACAATTGTCTGGTTTCTGTGGCTTAGATGCCAAGAAGTAAAATCCTGTCATTTCATTGCCAGAGGACTACTTTTTTCTTTTCCCTCTCCTAACCTAGAACTATTTTGTATTCATGTTGAGGAAATTTTTAAAACTACATCTTTTCAAATTATGGTGACAGTGACATTTAGTAAAGCATAATTCGATTATATACAGGTTCTTATTGTATATCAGAAAGGTGCTGCAGAATTAACTGTGCTGATTATATATAATACTGACTAAAACTGCAAACATTCAGGAGAAATAGAGGTATTGAAGGTAGAAGTCACCAATCCAGAGCAGTGAGTGATGAGTGCATTGAGTATTCAGTTGTATGTGATGGCTGATCACTGCATGAGTCCTTTTCAGGACTCCTCAACCCCAAAATCCCATCTCTTGTGCAAGATGCTGGCAGGGAAGTCACAGCTGGACACTCTGGCCCCAGGATCTCAGCCAGTTCAGCCTCTTTGTACCATTCCCTCTGTAAATATGCAATAACTTGATTACTTAAGGATTGTTTATTGCACAAAGTCACTGCTAAAACCATAAAATGCATATGTAAATTGACTAATTGGGCAGAGAAAGTAAAGAAAGATTACCAGAGCAGCTCATCAGTTTAATCCATCTACATCTGCTGGGAAGTTTTCCTCCAATTTCAGGGTTTTGTTTAGTAGTCATGGTACTGCAGCATCTGTCCCCATAAACTTTCTGAGGAAGTGGGCAATAATTAGCAACTGATTAGAAGGAAAATGAGTCAGAGCAAAAGCATATGAGTCAAATTTACTTAATGTGGTAAAGAATTCACTTCAGGAGCTTGGAAATACTGCATAACATGCTGAAGAAGTAAATTAAATATTTTTTCTGTTCATTCCTTTTCTGTTCAGTGTTTATGCAGAGACCACAGTGATTTTCAGAAAGTTTGCCATGTGGATATTTGAGGGAGATGGTCTTTGTTACAGCAGCGCAGTGCGATCCTCCTTTCCCCTCTGAAATGGAGCTCATGGTGCAGATCTCCACCCCACAGGGGAAAATACATTTGTGAGGTGTTGTTGGTTGAGAGGGCTGTGGTTTAGGCTGTGTCCATGCAGTGACTGTGGAACTTGCTGTGTCTGCCTGGACAACCCCATTCCCAAAGTCCCTGAAAGCTGACAGAGAACAGAAGCAGCCCCTGGACCTTACCCTAGAGCTGCAGTCCTCCAGGAAAAATAGGTATTTTTCATAGAATCAGAGAATGACTCAGGTTGGAAAGGACCTTAAAAACCATCTAGTTCCAAGGGCATGGACACCTTCCACTCTCCCAGGCTGGTCCAAGCCCCATCCAACCAGGCCTTGGACACTTGCAGGGATGGAAGAGCCAATACTTCTGTGGACAACCTGTTTATAAAAACCTGTGGACAGGTAAATCCACGAGAGGGCGAATTGAAGCTAAAAGCTCAGCCCCATCCTCTGTGGAAGCTGTGTGTGGATGTGTCACTGTGGTTTGGGGCACGTTCTGCTGGTGTGTGTGGCTGTGCTGAGGGGGTGGGTGACCTCCAGCAGCAGGAGGGGGATGCAGGGGGAAAAGCAGATGTCCATGGAAGGCTGATCTTAGTGTCTGTTCAGAAAGAAGTGCTGAAAGCTGTTCTCGTAAAAGTTGATTCCAATCTTCCAAGAAACTTGGCTGTTCTGGCAAGGAAAAAGTAGATTTTGTCTGCGTCTCATCTCGGGTAAGTTCCTGTGTCTGGCAAGGAAGGAGAGTCGGCTGTGTGATTTGGAAAACTAGAACATTTCAGCATGCCATGACTGTGTTAAAATTCTTTGTGCTTATAAGAAAAAAAAGTCAACCCACCAAATCTGCAAATCAACCAGAAACAGGCAAAAATAACAGAAAAGGAGCTCTAGCTGCCACTCTCTGGTGCAAAACAAAGCTGTAATAAAACCCAGCTGTAATTAACAGAAGAATAAATGTACATTTTCTCACATCTCAATCAGCATTTGACTTGGAGGTGGGGATCCTAGAAGGAAACCTTCCTTTTGCAGAGGAGTTAGCAGAAGGACACTGCATTTCACCAGTGCAGTTAGTGGGAGATTAATATTTTATTGATGTGACAAAGAAGGGTCTACAGCCATGCAAATGTTACATTTACATAAACAGAACTGTGTAAAGGATAATGATGTACTGAAGCTATGACATGCCTCTTGGTTTTGTTTTGCAATCTAATAGTTTTGCTGTTATTTATGCTCAGCTAAAGGGTTTTTATGTTTGTTTGTTTAATAAAAAAGCACTTCTGAAGATAAGGTAGGGCAGTGCAGAAGGAAAAGCTCTGCTGGGATCAGTTCCAGCCCGTGCAGTGAGTTCCTGGAAGCACTGAGGGACACTGCAAACCTTGCCACTCCTGCCAAGGGCTTCATCTGCTCAACTTGCTTTATTGCCTCAAGAGCAGACCAATATTTTTCTTTCTTTTCAAAGTTCTCTGCTCTGCACTGTCCCTGCCCAGGAGAAAAAGAAAGAGCCACAGATGATCATAGCATCATTTGATTTGTTACCCAAACACTGGACACTGCAGCTCCACTCTTGGCACAATGCCTCTGAAGACAGAGGACAATTGTCCTCAGTGATTATTTTATTCTCTTTCTGTCTCAGGTCATATTTTCTATCCTTGTCGTTGTTACTGGACTCTTTTCAGTTGGTCCAGATCCTTTTTGAGGTGCCCAGCCTGGCCACAGGGCATCCCTTGCAGCTGTGTGGAGAGAGTAAAGCTGCACCTTCCAGAGACTCAGAAGAGATAGCAGTTCACTTATCTGCAGCTAGCACAGAGTGATGTTATATAGGATTATATTCATTTTTTAGCTCTGGTTTCAGTCTGGAAGGATTTGACATTGCAGCCTGAAGGTTGAATAAGATATCATGTACTTTCTCATCTCACAGAAGTGCTTCAGGCTTGCTTAAACAGAAGTGGTAGAAGCTTTATTGCTGAAATTGAAAGGATTGTTTGTTTCATCTATTTCAATCCAGATGTCATCATATTCAGGTGTTACCTTTACCTGAATTTAATATAACCTTAATATTACTATAACATGATATTAACCACTTATTTTATGTAATTGTGAGTCCTGCTATTGAGAATCAACCATTAATCATTACATTCAAATATGGTATTTGCCTGGGCAAGCTCCATAAGCCTAAATGACATCCACAAATTATATTACATTAACCTTGCTGTTATTACTAAAACCTAATGAGTGAAAATTGCGCTCATAACAGGAGAAAAATTATAGCAACCTACCAAACGTTTACACTTAACAAAATTATTAATATTTTGAACAAAAATTCAGCCTTTCAGAAGATGCTAGCTTCTGAATTTCAGGAGCCCACATCAAAATCTGACCTATGGCAATTAATTTACTGAAGTCTGTTCTCTTTGCCTGCATTTCTCCTGGGCAACAAGGACTCAGAAGGGTTAATACAGGATTTCTAAGGTGAGCCCGTGTCCAAGACAAGTGTATTTAGGTTCTCCTGTGGAAGTGGGCACTGCTCAGAAAGCCAACAAGATGGACAGGTAGGGCTGAGCTTGCAGGAGTCAGACAGCCTTGTATTTATAAAAACACATCATATTAGGAGTTATTCCCTTTTTCTGTGCTTTGAGCCATTTTATGGGACATCTTGGATAGGAACGTGGAGAAGGTGCCCTGTTGTTTCAGGTGTCATTGAAAGTGAAATAGTTGAGCAGGGTGCTGGAGAGGTGGCTGGTGCACTGAGGAAGGTGGCAGGGCTGGGTGTTGATAAGAAACACAGTTTTCTCAAAGGATTTTGCCTCTAGGTTTTGCCTGACACTTTATTATTGTGATGAGCTGCCTGTATGTATTTCATAAAGTGGGGGTTGCAATTCTCACAGTCTTGAAATCTGTTTGGGGTGTGCTTTTAAGGCATTTTCTGTTTCTGTATCAGATTCTTGCCAAACCTCGGCCACAGCAGGGAAATTGTGCTTCCAGGAGAGTCTGCTTCAGCAAAGAAATAGAATTGTTTTATTTAAAAGAATGGCCACAGAAAATTATATCCAGACACTGGGCAGTGGCTCTGAAGGACAAGGAATTGGAAATGGGACAGAAACCTAAGGCAAAGAACCTTGATCTGATCCCAGACCTCCTGTGGAAGGCCAGTGCAGGAGTGGGGAGCTGGGGCTGTCTCCACTGGGAGCAGCAGGGCCAGGCTGGAGCTGTGGCTCGTGGCTGCTCCCTCAGAGCAGGGACCTGCACTCAGCTGTGGCTGGTCAGTCATGGCTCTGCTGAGCACTTGGGTCTCTCTGAGTGGGAGGTTCCTGAAGTCTAGCCTTGAATGTCTCAATTACTGGCATTTGGTATTGGAAGTCACTTTTGCCTTCAAAAACAACTGCAGAACTCAGTCCTGAGTCTGTGCTGGTCTATTCCCCTCATGAGGGACATTTTTGTTCTTTCCTTTTTGTCTTTTAAATAACCTTATGGATGCTGTCTCTCTCCCTTTTTTTAATACAACTGCCCTTGGCTTTGACATTTTTTAGTGTGGCTATGGTCTTATTTATTTTGTCAGGGTGGCAGAAGTGTTTGATGCAATTACAGGTCCTATTGGGAAAAGGAGGCAGAACTGCAAATTTTATAACTAGCAGTGATCAGCTCAGCTGAATTAATGAAACCATTGTCCTAAATTCAAAACCAGGTGGGATGGATTATTTAGGAAGTTGGCCAAACTGTATAGACAAAAGTATGTGTTAATAATAAATAGCACTGTTTCTTTATGCAGTGAGAGAGAAATTACGTGGGAAGATTGTCAATATTTGTTTGATAGCAGCGTTAAACTTTATTTAATGAAAAAAAAAGTTTTAGCATTTTTGGGGGGTGAAAGAACTCATGACAGGTTGTGAGCATCAACACCAGCTTTGGGTCTGGAGTTCTTAGTTAAAAGAAAATGTAAATTTTCAAGCTGTGACAACTGTCAAGTGGTTCTGGTTATCCTTAAGTTTATGGTTACATTTTTACTTTTCAGTGAAATTTCATGGGATTGTGGTTTAATGGACCATTCCTCTAATTATTTTCTTTTCTGGGTTCAGCAAACAATAAAATCTTTCAGACACACCCTCCTCCTGCAAATCACAGCAGTGCATTTCTCAGCTTCTGCTGTTTGTTGGGTAATAGATCAAATTTGTTCAACAAACATAAGGCAAGATCCAAGGGAGATCTGGGAAGGATGGAAGCTGAACTTCCCTATTTCTTGCTGGCAGCAGTTGCCACAAACCTTGGAGGAACTTAAATTTTGTTATTGGGACTCAGACATTTAGCAACTCCCTAAAAAGTCTGAAATGGTGGGAGATACCAGGTAGTGCCAGGTGAGGGTACTTAAGATAGGAAAGCAGAAGCTCTTTTCTGTCTGAGCACTTGTGGTTCCCATCTTAAAATGGCTTAAGAGTTATTCCATTCAGCTGAGAAATGCCCCAGGTGAAAAGGGGTCAAATCCATTCAATCTCATCCCCAAAAACCAACCTAAACACTTGGATAGCAGCTGGCCAGGGTGGGAGAGGTCTCTGTTTCTACCTCTGTGGCACCAGGCACAGAGAACTGCAGGGTAAGGAGCAGATTTCTGCACCTTTAAAGGTTGTCTGAAAGTGTGGAAACCTCAGTCGTATTCTAGGTCTCACTACTGTCCCTCTTGCAGTAGCTCTTTATGTAACTCTTAGGTATTAAGACATCCTAATGACAAGGATATTCTCAGAATTTATATTTTTCATTTATTTTTCCATTGCCATTGACAATTTATCCTCCCCAACTGCAGGCCTAAGTCTGTTGATTTAAGGAGTGGCTTTATATGTTCCTATAAAGGAATATCTTGTGCTCTGACATGGTGTGTAAAATATTGGGGTATTTGCTACCAGAAAGCAAACAGGGATCAAAGAGTTCCTGTTCTGCATGGTGTCCCCTGGCTGTAAGGTAAAAGATTTCTGCTATCTCATACATACATTTGGTAAACAAATCTTGTTGCACTCAAAGAGGTTGGTGTTCTTTAGTTGGGATGGGTTCAGGTCTGGGAGAGGGAGAAGTGTTGGAAGCAGATGAGGTGCAACCAAACAGGAACACAAAAAGAGACAAGGCACAAGTTCCTTTCATCTGTCTTTTCCCAAATAATCCCAAGTCCCCTCACTCCCTCAACAGTTCAACATCTCCAAGCATGGGACAACAATTCAATAGTAGCAGGGCTGGTTGCTTAATAAATGTTTCACTGCCTCAAAGGAACTATGTCTCAGGCTCTCAGGTTTTTCAAGATTTAAAGAAAAGATTGGGTCAATTTCCAATAACATTATTTGTTATGACATCTTGTTATGACAGGTCCAGAACAGAATTTTTTTTACACTTTAGCATTTTGGTCAAATGAAATTCTTTGATGAAATCAGCCTGAATTTGTGTTGCGCCTTTTTTCTCCCCATTTTTCAACTCTACTCCTGGCTGGAGTATGGAATGTCATAGATCCCAAGTACTGTAAAAACAATAAAATTATTTCCTTATACAGCTCTTGGCTCTCACGGAGACCTGTCCCCACCTGCTTACCTGGATGCTCTCACCCGTAACGCACTAGGCACGAGTTGTTTGTCCAAACACTTTCTGTCCTCCCT
The DNA here is from genome assembly GCA_013400515.1 of Erpornis zantholeuca. NCBI lineage: Eukaryota > Metazoa > Chordata > Aves > Passeriformes > Timaliidae > Erpornis > Erpornis zantholeuca. The sequence continues at coordinate 18,946 of VZTN01030334.1, read as the reverse complement.
GAGCTGCTGGTGTGGATCCGAATGCCATTCCTCTCAGAGATGAGCGAGACAGCAAGGGAGCAGAGAGGAGTGGGCTGGGAAAGCAGCAGCAAGCCAAGAGAGAGGGAGAGGGTACAGGAGGAATGAAGAGAGGAGACCCCCAGGGCCATGCAGAGAGGACTCAGTGCCTGTGTGTTTGTAGCTGTGATTTCTCTGTTGCTACCTTGCAATCAAGATCTTGCATTGGTTCTGTTCCAGCTCTGCAGGGGCTCTCAGACACCCACGGTGAGCACAGCCACAGCTGTGTAAGAAGGAGAACAGCAGGAGAACTGAAGGAAAGCTTGCAGAGGTGCAGAGGGAATCTCTAGAGGATCGGTGGAAGGGTTTTATGGCTGAGCAAAGCAGCCAGAGAGGACAGTGCCTGCAAGCCCTCTACAGGAAAGGTCAATTTGCCCCCGTTTTCTCTCCTTGCCCCATGCACCACTGTACTTAAGGAACACATTTGTAACTTAATGGCCACTGAGAAATGGAACCAAATGCAGCAGAGGGATGACTGGAGGCCTCTATCAGGAGGGAACTGCTGTTCCCATAGCCAGGGAGCAAGGCTGTCTCCAGTGTCAGATTAAGTCATTTAATCTTCCCCATCTCAAGCAAACATATCTTAATCATAAATCTTGATTTCCTCATGCAATCAAACCATTCCTGCATTACAATTTGCTTTGGTATCACTTGTGCAAACAAAACTTTGGACAGAAGTTAACAGATGGAGAGACAGGGAGCAGGGTAGCTGTGTGCCATGGAGGCTCTTTCAGCTTGGGGTGAGTGATTGGTGCCTGCTTTCTGGCCCTTGCCATGCCCTGTCTTAAGGAAGAAGCATCACTGATGCTGGAATAGAACTTATCAATTCAATTTGAAGGAGTTAGTGGGAGCTGACTTACTTAGTGGGAGCTTAGGAGTTAGTGGGAGCTTATAACAATTAATTAAAAAGTGTGAACGACTTACATCCTTTCACCCATCCAAAGGATAAGCATTTCATTGCATAGTTGACTTTTAAAGCAAGCATGGGTCCAAGCTGAAACGAATGTTTCCACACATTCTCATCAAGTTCCAGCTCTGGTGAAATGAGCCAAGAGTCAAGAAAATCCCCCACTCCATCAGCCATCCTACCTGGTAGGAAGAAAGGTATTTTTGTGCAAAAAACCAAGTCAGAACCAGAGCACTATTTTGCTGCTGGCTCTTTGATATTTTTTTCTACAATGTCAGGGTAGTGGCCACTGCAAATGAAGCAAATACAATTAAATGGAGAGGGTGGTTCAAGAGCTGCCAGTTGGTGTCTTGACTACTGACCCAGCAGCTCTGGTGCTTTGGTGTGTTCCAGCCAGCTCTGCAGCAGTCCCAGCTCAGGGCCTGGCTGAGTTGTATTTAATTATTAAACTGTATTTAAAAAAGTACGAGATGCCATGCAGGAAATGAGGATTTGGGGGGAGAAAACGTGAGGAACAACCCTGCAAATACCAAGATTAGAGGAGATGGAGGAGGAAGGCGTGCTCCATGTAGCAGACCTGAGATGTCCCCACAGTCCACAGAAGCCCCTGTGCTGGAGCAAGACCACATTTCCTGAATGAGCTATGCCCACGGAGAACTCACTCTGGATTACCCTGGAGGATATCCCGTTGGTTTATGCCAAAGGACATCAGCCCATGGGAAGGACCCCACAACAGAGTGTGAGAAAAGGGTGACAGAGCAGCAGTGACAAACTGCCATGGACTGGCCACAGTCTCCCTGTGCCACTCAGGAGTGGAATGAAGAAGTGAACTTGAGCCTGGGAAAAGAGGGAGTGGGGAAGGTGTTGTTTAAGTTGTCTGAGTTTCTCGGTATCCAAGTTTATTTTAATTGGCAATCAAGTTATTTTTCTGTGAGACAATAAATGATTTCCCTTCCTTATCTCAACCATGAACTTTTTCACCTTTTTTTTTGTCCTCCTGCCCTGTTGAGGAAGAGGAATGAGAGAGGGTCTGGGTGGGTGTCTTGTAGCCAGCCAAAGACAACCCACCACACTTCCTTTTTAGCTGAGGAGCTGAGATGCTGGATTCTGTGCAGAGAATGCCAGTCCTGGACTGGGATGGCCATGTAGTTGTGATTGCCACTGGGATCTGTGTGGACCAGTCACCCTGAGCTCAGGGTTGTCTCACATGTTCTCTTTTTGTGTTCAAATAGTATCAATTGTCGTTGGGTTTTGAGTGGGTTTTGTCTGGCTTTGCTTTTCTTTCATCTCTCCAGGTATGCATCAGCTGCCCCAATGTGTTTACCAAGCCACATCCCTTACTTCCTCCAGTCCCTCCAAATGACCACTTCCTCCACCTGCCTTGCAAAACCCTGAGAATAAGTCTCTCTGTGTTTACAGAGTCCATGGACTGTTTGCATATCTAACAAACTAATCCTTTCATTTCCCCCCAACATTGTCACAATGGAGTTTGTGTTTCCTTTCTCCTTCTGATCTTCTCCTGGCTCTCCTGTGCTGTGTGAGCTTGAGTTTGGTCATTGTCTGTCCAGGACTATTGCACTGCATGGTTCATGAGGCACAAGAAACCTCCTCCTGAGTTTCTGAGATGTAATATGTTTGCCAATCAGTAATAAATCCAAAACTAATAGCAGGAACAACCAGCACGTCAAATTTTCATCTGCTAGGAGTTTTTGCATGTTCTCTCTAGAAAAGAAAATTCAGAATTCTGAGCTGCACAAATAACTAAGACCCTGAGATGTTTTGAAGATTGATTGAACTTTGAAGATAATCCTGCTTTGAATTGAGGCTTGGAACAGGGGCCCTTCCACACTAAATATTTCTGTGATTCTGAGGTTTTATACACTGTTCAAACATTGCCAAATTTGCTGTGCAAATGTAGGTTCTTTGATGAGAACTCGGATCCACTGAAACTTCATCATGACTTGAGATAGTTTCTCTTTGTAAAAATCCATTGTAAGTTCCACTGGATGCCATTATTTATCTACTACCTGAAATATGTTGTGAATCCTAGGAGGACAACTGTGTCAAGAGATCTGTAAAATTTTTAAAAGCCTCAGAAACAGACAATTTAGGATGAATTTTCCCTCATTTTCTATACTTGCCCCTACCCCCAGACTTAGAGCCCTTGTTCTCTGGGAAGGTTTTGTGCAGTTTAACAATGATCAGTGTACAACCACTGAAATTTGGCTTGGGTTTGTCTCAAAAGCCAAAAGATTGCTTTTGATGAACTTGCAGAGATTAAACATCCTGAGTCTTGCTTCACTGGTGAGGATGGAGGGATGAACAGGGGGAGAACAGAAAAAGATGAATGTACTCACTTTTACTGCATGTTTTTTTGACATCTATTAGGATGTACAAAGGGTTTCCATAAGTCCTTGGATTGTTTCCCACTGTAGTCCTACCCTTCCACATGTTCAGTCACAAAAAGAAAGGCACATTTTGCACCAGCTTTGGCTCAGGTACAGCTCAAACCCAAGAAAGGGACAAGTTATGTAAGTGACAGCAACAGAACTCCACAGCCAAAGAGGGATGGGATGGAAAAGTAGTGGCTACTGCAACCACTTTTCATCTCAGCTTTCCCTGGATCAATACCTGGTATTCTTGTAGAACCAGGAAGCTTTAAAAGTCGGTTAACAAATCAAACATGTGGCCATGGAGATCAGGGAAGTGAGAGCAGTGGGGAATGTGGTATTGAGCTACGGAAATGAGAGACTGGGCTGCTGAGCTGCACCCTTTGGTGTCTCTGCCTATAAATTCTGGTGTCCTCCTGCATCAGGAGCTCCGAGGAGATGGCTGCCACCAGGATCTTGTCTTGGATGGTGATGATAAGTCTTCACATTCAATTGGATGCAGGTAAAGAACCTCACTTCTGATTGTCTTTGTAGCTATATTTCACCTTGGGCTAATGTTGAGATTTCAGGGTAAAAGAGGATTTACCAGCATGGCTCAGCTATTTTGAAACCCATGAGCAGGTCAAACCTATGGGCTGAGTGAATCGATGTTATCAAAACTGCTTAATGAATTTAATTTTTTTTCCCATCATTTTTCATAAAGAGCCTAGTAAAGGAAATTAAAATGAATATACTGCAAAGCCAATTACGACATTTTCCAATCCTTTATATTGGGGCAACAAATTTAAAGACTAATAAGTATTTTCTGGACTAATTACATGTTTTTTTTAAAGAGGGTGAGGGGTACTTGAACTGTGGGGTTTGTATTTGATTAGGTACATTGTTACAGCTAACACTTTGGTGTTTAATAACAGAGTGCCCTAGATAAAACAAGCATGGCACATATCCCTGTTCCTATTATTATTACAATTATTAGACTTAAATAGAAATTGCTCTAATTTTTTATTATTTTAATTTCCCATAGGATAATTGCCTAGTGTAATTTGATTTTGTTGCAGAGTCAATAATCTGTGCTGCCACTTTCATCCCTTTGGGGACCGATACAAATATTGGTGGGCCTGATGGGAGGGGGGATGATTCAAACAGGGTGAAATAGGCTTTTTGTGTTAAAAAAACACCTTCCCCCTTTCCCAGATGAGGCTTCCCTGACTTTGCAGGGTGTCAGCCTGGTTCTGGGAGAGACAAGACCTTTCTTTTTAAGCAGCTGCTGTTGCATCCCCTGTGCAAGGATGGAAAAATATCAAAAGTCTTCCCACTGCTGCTGTCTTTCCACCCCTTCCTATTTCAGGTGTAAAGTTGTGGAGTGGACTTGACTTGAACTAATGAACCAAAAACAAAAATCTGCTTTCCCTTTCCATGCTCCCACACACTCCCTCACACAGTGGAAGGAAATAACAATCAGGGCTGTTTCCAGGCTCAGGTTTTTAATGCCCTCAGCATTTGCTCCCTCCATAAATATTTGAGGTGCAATTAGTGATACTGGAAATGATGCTGGGATGTCAATGCTCAGCTGGAAAATCCTGAGTTACTGTTTAACCCTTTCATTGCCATGCAGCTAATTTAGATTTAGAGCCTTGCGTGCACGAGGAGCACGGTGGGATGCATTGGAAAGTTCCCTAATATCTGAATAAATGCCACACATCCCTGTTAGGATCACTTTAAATACATGGGCTGTGAATTTGAGAGGCAATTTCACAGGTCTTTTCTAACATGTTATTAGTGAGGGTATATTCCCACCTCTCGGGCTGTCTACAGAGCAGGATTTCTAACCCCAACAGAACCTGGAGCTAATCCACCCCCTTGTAAATCAGCTGACATCCCTTTGCCAGTGCCACCAGGTGATCCTGTGCATGCAAACTTCCCATCCCCATTCATTAATTCATGTAATGTTCCTTCAACACTTTTTTTTGTTGTCGTTTTTGTTTCTTGTGTTGACACTAGCAGATTCTGCAACAAAAATGCCTCTAGCAACAGACAACTTTAAGGTTATATAAAAATGTACATTGTTTATAGAGGTGGCCTTGCTCCAGGCTGACGAAAACTCTTCTAGTCCAGTGGTAGCCAACCAGTGTCAATACAGAATCTATACTGCAGCATATATATGCACTTTAAACACAGTATATAACTGAATATTTGTTACTCCTCTCACAGAAAGAACGAGAGTCATCACTGCAATGAAGACCTTGATTAAATCACTGCTTGGGTTAAAACCTTGGGATAATAAAGCCATGTTAGAAGTGGAGGCTGTATAAATGCAGCAGTTTCTGAGTATTTCTGAAATCCCAGCAAAGTTATCCACAGTTTGAAACAGACTAATTTTGGCTGAATACAGGTTTGCAGACTGCTTTTCAGTGACCTACACAGGAACAGAGCAGGACTCACATGAAATGGCATTATTAATCCTGTTTATAGGTTTGGTGCTGTCACCCAATCACGAAAACACCGGGAAACAGATCACCTTTCTCCGCCTGCCAGAGTCCTGTCCTGTGGGACGCCTTTGTTCTCCTAGTGCCACCTGGAGGTTTTCCATCAGCCCTAGCAGGGAAAACCCTTCTTTGACCCATTTATCGACACCAGCTTCGCGGTATTGATAGAATCAGTGAACGACAAGTAGCTTAGATGATGTGGGAATGTGAGCAGAACCTGGGACAAGGAGCTTTTGGAGACCCTTTTTTTTTGCCTGGAGCTGTGCACAATGAAAATAATGAGATGTGCAGCCTCCCTTGTCACTGGCCTTGCTCTGGCCTCCTCCCCAGATAATTTATGCCATCTTCATTTCTTCTGAGGTTTTCCTTGTTCTTGGTTTGGAGAAAGGGAGAAAGAGGCAGTTTTTCACAGCCTATTCTCGTATCAGTAGTAGAGCCATCAAGTCCTGATCAGGTCAGGTGAAACGAACAGATAGAATCAAACAATTGTTCCAGCTGGAAAAGACTTTTAAGATCCTGAGTTCAACCATTAGTCCCACACATTTACATGTCTACATGTGCCAAATTTACATGTCTTTTAAATCCCTTCGGGGATCCTGACTCCACCAGTGCCCTGGGCAGCCTGATCTTTCCAGGAAGGAATTTCCCCTTATCTCCAGTCTGACTTGAGGCTATGTCCTATCACTTGTTACTTGTGAGAAGGGACTAACCCCCACCTGGCTACAACCTCCTTTCAGAGTAGCTGTAGGGAGCAGTAAGTTCCCTCCCCAGCATTTTCTCCAGGCACCACCAGCTCCCTTGAATGGATCCCATCCAGCCTCATAGACTGGTGAATATCTAAGGGGTGTAGGAGGTCACTGACTGTTTCTCCTTGGATTATTGGGGCTTCATTCTGCTCCCCATCCCTGTCTTCTAGCTCAGGGGACTGGGTAACCTGAGAAAGCAGGTCTCACTTCAAGGGCACTTAGCACCCTCTGGGACAGTTAGAGTTTTTGGTGGGTTCACAAAGTGTTTTGCTGGTTAATGGAAGAAAAAACTGCTGACATTTACTAAAATAGACAGAAATCCCCTGGATCTGAAATTCATCAGCTACAAATTGCTAGAGACTAAAATAGGGTTTGGGGAAGATTAATGTTAAATTTGTCTTGTTGACTTTCACATTTGCTATCATATTTTTTTCTTCTCTTGAAGCAACAGGTTTCCCAACAACTGCTGAAACCACAACTAGTAAGTAGAATCTATCAGATTATTACTTTATATAATAGTGATAGCTTTATGTTTTTGTCATAGTATTTATTCTTGGGAAAAACTACTGTGATTAAAAATCTCATGTTTTCTTTAGGAATGTACATGAGAAGTAAATTATAGCCAGGAATTTGGGGATGGCTCTGCCAACCAGCCTCCTTGCTAGAAAGACAAAGATCTTCTGTCACTTGTGCCCTTCACTGGGAGCCTGACTCATTGGGAAGGGTAGAGAGCACTGACAGCTCCCAAAGAATTAATCCTAATTCTCTTGCTCTCTGTGTGTTTTTTTTCCCTGCTTGTTCTCCTCCACAGTTCCAATCATAGCTGATGGTGAGTCTGTCTACCAGGGTTCTTGTCATGGCCTGGGCACGGGGAATAGGATGTGCCTGCCCCTGCTCCCCCAACCTCTCCATCCCACAGTGTGGGAGCCTGAGAAGGGGCTGCCAGCCCTGGGCTATGCTGCAGGTGGATGCAGCCATGCCCAGAGAGGATGTGAGATGTCATTGCCTGGACCCAGAGCACCACTGGCCTGACCAAGGGGTTTGTGTCTCTCAAAGAGGTGCAGGTGAGGCTGAGGGATGGGCCCAACAGATGTGCAGGCAGTGTGGAGCTCTACTACTTCGGAGCCTGGGAGAAGGTGTGTGGGTACCTGTGGGACATGCAGGACGCCGAGGTGGTGTGCAGGCAGCTGGGCTGTGGCTTCCCACTCGCAGCCACAAACTCCTTCTCCTCGAGCAATGTGTACCCGTACCCGTACCCATATGGCATGACTGAGGTGAACTGTGAGGGCAACGAGGACTACTTGTGGCAGTGCCCCTACAACTACCAGTACCATGTCTGTCACCATGGCGATGCTTCTGTCATATGCTCAGGTGGGTGTCTGTGTTTTGGTGGCGTTTTCCTGAAGGAAAGCCATCTGGGGTTGGTGTGAGGAGGGATGAAGGCTGTCCAGCCCTTGCTCCGTGCTCAGCAGGGCAGCAGCAGGGCGTGGGTCCATGTCCCTGACGTAGGGGGTGGTGTTTCAGAGGGAGCATCAATCTTGTGCTTGCAGGCTGTGCCTGGGAAATCTGGGGTTTGGGCAATACTCCTGCACAGAGCAAGGTGTGAGGAGAGGGAGGGTTTTTAGTCAGGCCATCCTCCCCATGGGTCCCTCCATTACTTTCCATGAAATTGAAGTACGTGCTCCAAGGGGAGCCAAGCAGTCTGAGTGCCTCACACCTTCTGGTTTTCTCTTTCCAGACTCGGGAATAACAGTGCCTCCAACAGCAGGTAATCAGAGATTTCTGTTTATATATGGCTTTTCCATGGGGTTTTCTGCCTCTGGCATGCTCTATGTAGGCTGCACTTACAGGCCCTGGGTAATGTCCCTAACATTCAGGGAGGCGTGGGATTGCTTGGGATCCTTTGGGACTGAGCAGCCACTTCTTCTGTGGGAAAGCTTTGGCACTGGTCTTCATGGTGCTGCAAGTGGGGATGCCCTTGAGCAAGTGCTGGGGCAATTGGCACTGCAGTCACCTCAGTCCTGCCACACTACAGTGCTGACTGTGGGCTTTGGGGTTCATTGGAATTCAGTGGGGTTCCCATTGGAGAGGGGAGACTCCCAGCAGGATGATCCTCTTAGGCAAAACACCGCTTGCTTACCTGCTGCTCTCTCCCTGCAGCACCATCTGCCTTCTCCAGAGCGGTGTTCCCCACATCATGGCTTACAGGTATGTCCAGAGAGGCTATGGGGTTGGACTAGCTTCTGCCCTCAGTTATGCATCACAGAATTACAGGATGATGAGGTTGGAAGGGATCTCTGGAGTCCATCTGGTCCTACCCCTGGCTAAAAGCAAGATCAGTTAGGGCTGACTTTCCAAGACGATATCCAGAGGGTTCTTGGCTATTTCTGACCTTTGTGGGCAACCTGTGTCTGTGCTCAGTCACCCTCACAGTGAAAAAGTGTCTCCTGATGTTCAGAGGGAACCTCCTCCATTTCAGTTTGTGCCCACGGTCTCTTGTCCCCTCACTGGGCACCACTAGAAAAAGCCTGGCTTTTGGAGAGGGTTGACCCCCAGCAGGTTGTACCTCTTAGGAAAAATGCTGGGAGTCAACCCTGCTGATTTCTCCCTGCGGCACCAGGTACCTCCAGCTCACCTTCCCCTCTGTCACTGACAACATTTAGGTCCAGAAGAGTTAAGGGGTTTGATTATCTCCTTCCCCAGGTGTCCCACTGGACAGCCAACCCCACAGATTTGGGTTACTGTACGAGCTGAGCACAACCCATGCCCTGGGCTGGGGGGATGCAGGGGTGATGTTTTGGGGTGCCTGGGAGGGAGGGTCTCTGTGGGGCTGTGGCAGAGCCTCCTTGGTGGGGCCATGTCCTTCTCTGACAGATTTTGGCAACTGAATAAGAACTCTCTGCCTGTGCCTGGGCTCTGCTCTTTTCCTCAGAGACCCCCTCGTGTGGTGGCTTTCTTCAGGGATCGTCTGGCACCATCCAAAGCCCGGGATACCCCAACTCCTACCCCAACAATGCCTACTGCGTGTGGCACATCCAGCTGTGGGACCCGGACCACAGAATCCAGCTCCGGTTTACGGATGTGGAGTGAGTCTGGCCGGGTGCTGGCTGTGGGCTTGGGGTGGCTTCGTCCCCACTGTGGGGCCTTGGCAGCCTCTGCCCAAGCACTGGGGTGAGGTGGGAATGGGGCTGGGGCGCTGGGCCCTGCAGCTCATGCAGCCTGTGGTGCAGACAGATCCTCCTCTCCCTCCAAGGCTGGAAGGCAGCAGCTGTCCCTACGATGCCATCGAGGTGTACGACGGAGGGTCCCCCCAGAGCTGGCGCCTCGGCCTTGTTTGCAGGAACGACCATCGTGTCTTCAAATCATCCAGGCCGCAGCTCACTGTCCTGTTCCGCAGTGATGGCAGCGTCTCCAAGAGAGGCTTCCGGGCCTACTACTCCTCATTCCACGCCTTCGATAGCACCGTGGGTAAGACCAGAGCTGTCCTTTACTCTTTGCCAGGGCAGAAGCTCAAACTCAATCACAAAGAGCTTCTGACAGCTCCCAACACCCTATGGGCATCCAGACCCTATGGGCCTCTCTGGCCCCACTGAGAGGCATCCTGGCTCAAAGGCATTTTTCAGGGCAGGATGGCCATGAAGCTGCTGCCAGATACTGTTTCTTTGCCTGGTGGGATGGAATTTGATTCTCTCCACCTACCCAAATGCTGCCACTGAGCTATCATCAGTTTTCCTGGCATGTGCTGAAGGCAGAGGAGTTGCTCAGCCCTGGGACACTGATTGCTGCAGAGGCCAAAGGCTACTTATTGTTTTCCTGAGATAAAAAGAGCTGATGTGCTCAGCCACAGTGCAATGAAGTCCTTTTGGCAGCTGAGGAACGGTGGAGGAGCAGGGCTGGCTGCTGCTCTCTGTCTGCAGTGCCAGGATCTATCTGGATGGCAGCAGGACCATCTGCTTGGCCATCCCCTCCTCCATTTGGTGTCACCAGCAAAGATGCTGAGGATCCACTCTGTCCCAGCCTGCTGACAATTAACAAAGATGATCAAGGCCCTGCTGATGGGAGCTGTTACACATGCAGAACACAAGCTGCACCCTGGGCTGGTTGTGGAGGGGGAAAGCTTGGAGGTGCGGCCACACAAGGACCTGCTGTGTGTCCAGGCAGTGATTGTGGGTCTTGTGTTCCAGAGCCCTTCTGGGGTGGGGTAACTCCCAAGACAGTTTCTTTTAGGCAAAATGCTGAGTGTTCACCTCCTGCTCTCTCCCTACAGCTCCCAGTGTTCCCAGTTGGATGACCACCTCATCATCAGCCTCAGGTAGGTTTGGAGGACTTGGATAAGTTCTTCATGTTTATGAATTGGATATTTATCAGCACACTTATTTTGAAACAAAACTATTTGATTTTTTTTCTCTTTCCTTTGGTCATTAGCAATTGTAATAGGGAGTTCCTCTTTCAAGGAACAGCTGACCTCCAGAATTCTAGCCTCAAAAACTGTGCAGTTCTGTGGCAAATATCTGTGTCCTGCTAGTGCAGGCCCTGCAGATCAGCATTATAAAATCTACTCAGTGTGGTTAGCATCTTCTAATCTGCATTCAGATGTATATGAACCTAATGGAGAGACCTCTGAAGCTGATAGAAGTCACTACCTCTACATTTACACATAAACTTCACACAGACATACCCCAAAAGCAACCCTAAAGGTGCATACATATTTTTTTCTTCTCATATTTTTCTCTGCAGAAAATTATACTTGTGGTGGCTTGCTTTCCTCTTCATTTGGTACCTTACAGAGTCCATTTTACTCCAGAAATTATCCAAACAATGCCAACTGTGTGTGGGAAATACAAGTAAAGAGCAACTTCCGTGTCACACTTGTATTTACAGATATTCAGTAAGTAAGAATGTATTACTTGGGAAGATGAATGTATGGGACTGACAACTTGGACTTACTAAGCAAAAGTCTGCTTTGACTCAAGGATCTTTTTCAAAGCTTTTAGTAAATCTTGAGATGAAAAATGTGTTCATTTTTGCTTATTTAGTCAAAAATTTGGCTGGCATCTACTGAGACAGAAATTGGAGGTTGTAGTTTCTGCTCCAAAGATTTGACAGTGATATCAATCAAATGTATTCTTCTGCTATTAAGAGTTAACCTGAGTGACAAACCAAACCAAACCAATGAGAAAACGAGGAAACAAAGAACATAAAAATGAAGCATTTAACTAAATAGTTGTGTTTTCTTCCCAGGATGGAAGGTGGCAGATGCCTCTCTGACTATGTGGAAATCTATGACGGGCCCCTCCACACCTCTCCCCTCCTTGGGAAGATTTGCTCGGGTTATTACCGCATGTACACATCGTCCTCAAACCTGCTGACCGTCCGCTTCTACAGCAACTCTCGGCACACATACAGAGGGTTTCAGGCCAACTATCATTCCACTCCTGCAGATGACAACACCAGTAAGTCCCTCTTTAAAGCAGAAACATGCTTTTCAATTATTTTCTAATTCACTGATTGCTAATCTTGTTAATGTTGTTTTAAATTCTATCTGTAGCATTTTCATGGAGATTCAAGTCTGTGGTTTGGGTTCTGAACTCCTTCTGCCATATCAGCTGCTTCCTCAAAAGAGATTGTTTATTTAATCCACTACTTACTACTTTTTTTGTTCACTTCACTGAGCTTGTAACGTATTTTTTTTTGCCACCCACTAGCACTGCAGTGCTTGCCAGACTACATGCATGTAGTTGTGAGCAGATCCTTCCTTCAGTCCCACGGCTACTCTGCTTGGAATCTCACCCTGAACAGCCCCTTTTGCACACCCAACATTACATCAGAGTATGTGACATTCGACATTCCATACTCTGGCTGTGGCACTGTCAGAGAGGTAGGACTGAATGTTTCAACAAAATGGGCAAATAATGGGAGGGAGGATATAAAAATTCAAACAGATGAAGTTGCTTTGAAAACCAGCACAAATTGAAACCTACCTGGGATCTTCAGGGACTGGAAGTGTCCTGGTGGTTATGGGTTGTCTCCTTCTCTCCTGAAGGATAAGGTTTATTAGCACTTGCATTTCCTGCCTCTGCTGCCAGAGCATTCTCTTATAGCCTGTTTTCCATCTCCAAAGGAATAAGCTCTGGAAGGATACAAATACATTTTCATGGTCCAAGGCTGATTGTGATGGTTAAAAAGGTCTCAAAGCTTTCACTAAATATGACTAATAATGTTGTAGCAAGATTTCAGCTTAAATACTGTGCTGGATCTGAACCTTTATATACTTAATGCTTTACAGGTTGTATTTAATTCAGTTATGTCTGCATTTATTGTGAGTACTTTTCTAGGCCAAAATTGTAGGCACTGAATATTACATGAAGATTACAGATTCTTATCTTGAGAATAGAAATTACTAGAATCAGACTGTTTCACATCAGATTTTCTGGTTTTTTGTAAAAACACAGTGCACATTGCTGTAAGGATACAGCAAAGTTTAGAACATATATATAGGGTACCTGACTATATGAATTAATTTTGCATTTTATTGTATGTGCCGAACAGGGAAACGGTGACACAATCAGCTATTCCAACGTTATTAGAGGGTCCCCTTCTAGTACATCAATCAGCAGAAATGGAAATCTTCACTTGCGTGTCAACTGCAAGATGCTCCAGAACACATGGGCACAAGCCATGTATGTTGTGGGCAACAATTTTGAAGTCAATGAAACTCAATATGGCAGATACGATGCAAGCCTCACATTTTATGACTCTTCAAACTTCTCATGGCCAGTGTATGACTCACCCTACTATGTCAGCATCAACCAGGATTTGTTCCTGGAAGCTTCCCTGCACAGCTCTGATCCATTGCTGAAGTTATTTCTGCACACTTGTGTGGCATCTCCCACTGGCCACAATTCTACGACAGGAGTCCACACTATAGTCAAGGATGGGTGAGTTCTTATGCATGACAATTACAGATACAACTGCCTTTGAACTCCTGTATCTCTTATTACATTTTTTTTTTAAATTTAATGGAATAGTGTGAATATAGCACACATTAATGACAGCTTCTAACTGATTATTGGACAAGGGCATTCAGGGTTTACTGGCAAAAGGGGATGGATTGACCCAAAATATAACACACACACACCACATCTTAAAATAATAAGTAGAGTAAATGGCTATGGCCAGTTCACCATGGACTACTATTATTATTATTATTATTATTATTATTATTATTATTATTATTATTATTATAACAGGTAACAGTGACATGCCTCAGGTAAAGTTAACTTACCTTCAGAAAATCATACAATCACCAGGTATCAGCCACACAACAGGCTGAGTAAAGTGGTTCAATTCTGCCAAAAAAGGCATTTTGGTTTTCCCACTTGCAGCTTTCCGAACCATTTTCACTATGTTTAAAAATCTCTTCTCTTGCCGTGTGTCTTATTGCGTGTAAATGACTGACAGCAGTGTGTATTCACGAGAGGGGGTTTTTTGTTTCTTTTTAGGTGTGTCAAAGATCCTACCTACGCTGAGTTTTACTCACCCCACAGACACACCCTCCGGTTCAAATTCAATGCCTTCCAGTCCATTCAGAGCAGTCCAGCAGTTTTCCTGCAGTGTGAGCTGGTGGTATGCAGGGCCTTTGACTACTCCTCCAGATGCTACCAAGGCTGTGTTAACAGGTCTAAGAGAGAGGCAAACTCTGAACTAGAAAGTGTGATTGTTGTTGCTGGCCCCATACAGCTTTGGGAACCTGAGATTAAGAATGAACATGAATCTGGATAAAACTGTCTCCTTTGACAGATGGCATCTTTAAATGCCAGTGGAATTCTGGAAGAAATTATGCTGCTAGATTGCCAGAAGTTCTAGAATAAATTTTAGGAAGGTTCTTACTGACTTAAGCCTGTTAATCCCACTTCACATCAGATGTCCCCATATAACAAAAATGCTTCTTCAGCAGTTCTATGGGGAGTCAAATTTGTGATCTTTAAGCTTTTTGTTCATTGTTTGCTTTCTTAATACTAAAATTGAAATGCTTAAATTGCAGTTTAAGTTCTACAAACAAGTTCTATTAATATACACCTGAGTCTGGATGTTATCATAGAGCAATAATTTGGTTAATCTTTAAATCTGGTTGTGTTTTGGACATAACACAATGAGGATAAAGCATGACCAGGTCTTTTCATCTTTCCCAGAGCTGAATTCTTTTGTCATCCAAGAAAACATGAATTCAGCTGCTGTTCCATCTGATGTTTCTCATGCATTATTTAATTTTTGCTGTCAGCCGCTGGCAGTTCATAGAATCATAGAATATTCTTAGTTGGAAGTGACCCACAGGGATTCTCCAGTCCAGCTCCTGTCCCTGCGCAGACAACCCAACAATCCCACCTTGTGCATCCCTGGGAGTGCTGTCCAAACACTCCTGGAGCTTGGTGCCATGCCCATTCCCTGGGCATGCCTTACCTGTTCAATGCATTACCACCCTCTGGGGAAGAGTCTTTTCCTGATATCCAACCTAAACCTTCCCTGACACAACTTGAAACCATGCCCTCACGTCCTGTCACTGATCACCAGAGAGAAGAGGTTGGTGCTGAGGAAGCTGCAGACTACAATGAGGTCTCTCCTCAGTCACTGTTTTCACTCTGGTTGGGTTTCTCTTGAAGCATAAAATGAAGAAAGTAATTGCATGCCAGATTATGTAAACCTTGGTAAACACCTGGCCACATCAGCTGAGTAATTTGCTGGATTGAGCAATTTCCTTGCATTGGGTAATTTCACTGATGATTCAAGATTAAAATCCAAGCCTGAATGACTTTCTGTGGTGGAGGCTCATTTCATGGAAAGAGGTGGGCTTGATACAGCAACTCAACATTGAAGGAACTCAAAAGCCCAGGGAAATTTTAGTAGCCCTCAAATTGGTTGCCACCCTGCAATATTAGGCTCTCTTATCATAGTACATGAACCACAAAGTGCCTCTTCTCAAGATGGATATCTTGACTCTGCCAGTGAAAAATACAACCAGATCTGCTGTGAGATCAGCACAGCCTAGCACCTTATGTCTGTAACTCCTTATGTCTCTCATCCTGAGTGCCATCATGTGGCATCTACAGGACAACCAGGAGATCAGCACTGCTGAGGCACCTCAAATCCTGGGTTCAGTTTTGGAGCCCTCCCTGCAAAATGTCATTGAGATGCTGTAGCATGTCCAGAGAAGGACAAAGGAGCTGGGGAAGGTTCTGGACCACATGTTTCATGAGGAGTGGGAGCTGGAAATCTGTTCAAAACTTCCCAAGGGAAAAAACCTTGGATCAGACCTCAATGCCTTTCACTTATCATGTGCCACTGTGATAAAGTAATCGCACACAGCCAGAGGAAATTTTTCAGTGAAAGGCTCCTGAAGGGGAAGAGGACTGGGAGATAACATGGACTGAGGACAGAACTGGATGAAAGTTTAATGATTCACAAGTGTTTAATATTTGTGACTAAAGTCTATGGAGTAGCTAATGGTTTCTGATTAATTTCTGTTATTGTGCAACTATAACCTACATAATTTCAGCAACACCCCATGTGTCTCTATAATTTCCCCCTCTAATAAATACTTGTGAATGAATACAGAACATATCCATGTCCCCAAAGAGGTGTTTGCACTCTCATATTTGCATTAAGGTCTGAAGTTTTCCTCACCATTCCTTGGCTATACATATTGAGTCTTCTCCAGCTCTATATCAAATCTCAAGTTTAGGGCAAATGATGGAGTCATTATAGTGCTCTTAGTAAATGCAAATGATCATTATTAATAATTGACATCTACTCTCACATTTTCTTTTTTAACACCACTTCCTTTAAGTACTCCATCAAATCTTATTTGAAAAGGTTTTTGCTACCATTTATTTCTCTTTCAAGGTTGCTGATCACTTCAGTAAAAGCCCATGTTATTATTACTCTTAGCTCAAGTTCTTGGTTCAGAATTACACCAATCTTTCTACACTGTGAGGTGGCAGCTACAAAGAGAACAATGGAATAAGTCAATGGCTATTGTCTTTTTCTTTTAGAAGGGATGACTCACCCATCCTTATGACAAGAGAGAGTAGATTCATTGTGTTGTTGTATTCACATGGACCAGGGAACACCAAACCCAGAGCTGCAGCACAGTGAAATCCTCAAGGAAACATATAGGTCAGGGATGAGGATAGGATATAGCAGGGGATGAGATGTGTGAGATTCTTACAACAGATAACTTGCAAACACAATGCAGAATCTTTTGAGAGTACCTTGAATATATTTGCTGAGCTTGAAGTCAATCTAATAAATCTGAACATCAATGAAAGCCAAAATAATATATTTTATATCCCCTCATTTTAAGATGTCTTCACCACCTTTTTCCTTTTTATTCTTTCTGTTTTATTTAGATAAACAGACCAATACAAAATTCATCTTCTCTAACAAAGAGGTGTTTGCTGAAGTGCCTGGGTGAGTCAGGCAAGCCTTGTCAACCCTCTCCTGCAGACTGGGAGCACTTGGGCAGACAGTTAATGCAGCCTGTGCCTGCCCATGAATTATGGTACAGCCAACATCTAGGCTCTGTTCTTTACACGAATTCTTGGTTATTTATGTAACAGCAAGCACAGCGTGGAGCCCACTGGGCAGACCTCATCACAGTATGGCTGTCTTTGAATTCTAAAGAACAAAACCTGCAGCTTGGCATGGCGTGGCTGTGCCCCAGTTGTGCCAGGCTCTGCAGGAGGGTGTGGCACAGCCTGGCTTGGCCTTTGGGAGTTTTCCAGAGCGGAGGCTGAGGTGTGTTTGCCCTCAGTATGCACCTCAGTATGTCATAGAGAAATTGATAAACTGAGAGCTTCATTTGAGCAGTGAGTATTTCAGCAAATACCTTCAGGATGGATTTGGAGAAGTGTGTTGGAGGCCTGATCATGCAGAGGTTAAGGCAAACACTTAATTGCCCCAGTCATTTACAAAGAATCTGGGACACTCGTAGTAGAAAAGTCATGCACATAACTTATTTAAACATTTGCTAAATCAAATATTTAATTTTAATGGCTGCTCTTGGCTCACAGTTAAATGTCAATACATAGTTGCCATCATGCAATATTTAATACAGCAATAGAGGTGTAAAGCTGGTTTCATTCACTGTGGCAAAATTAACTAACTTCTCTTCCCTGTCCACGAATTGTTATAGAATGCCTAGCCATGTGGGGGGTAAGGTGAGGTGTATTTATAGTTGTCATTGCCCACTCAGTCAGTAAATACTGCTGCCACAGATTTAGAGCACCCCTTACACCATAAAAAGCACACTGGCAGAAATATCTGACCAGTTAGGTAGGGAAAAAAGTAAAATGTGAAAGGAAACAGCACATACTACACTCTGTATTCTATCTTGCTACATGTGTGGTTCAGAGAAAATAAAACATGCAACTCAGAAAACTAGATTATGTTGCACTGAGTGAAGGACTGCAGATAGAAAGAAATTTCTTTTGTTCATTGGTAATTTTTTCTTTGGTGCAGATTTTAATTATTAAAACTGCACATTCCTAAGATAAACTGCTTGATGCTTTTAGATCTTTGATTAGTGCAAGGAAGAATGAAATAAGTATTAAGAAGTTCAAAGATTTATGATAGATGTAAACAAAAATCTAGTTCTACTTTGAATGACAAATCAAGGCACACATTTTTTATACAAAAGGTATAAATTATTGAGGCCTTGGTCAGAGAAAATATAAAACTAGTAATCCTGACTTTTTCATTATGGCTCTTTGGGTTTTTTCCTGGTTTTTAAGTTTTGAAAGAAAAAATTCCTAAAAGAGACAAAACATGGAGGAGCAGCACAATGTAGACATCTGCTGTCCAGGGAATTTCTGGGAAGACTTTGCACAAGCTAGGCTGAGTGGGGGAAATGATTCAAACCACTCTTGGCTAGAAATGTAGACTTATATGTTTGGGAATCAAAACATTTAGTGCAGTTGGCTTCTTTAGGATGAAAAGCATTACGTAAATTAAATGTGGTTTTTTTAGCCTTTAGAACCACAGGTGTTTCTCTGCACATAAATAGACTTGGAATGCAAGTACTGTGAGACATGACCACAGTCATATCACAAAAAGGAATTCTTACTGTATTAGCTTTTGAATGTCCTTGAACACCATACATACAGAAATTTAGCAACAATTTTTTTAATCCACTAACATTCCAAATAAATATACTTTATTATATTTAAAGTAGCTTAATTCAGCTTTTTCTTCACATTTCTATGTTTAACCAAAAGGAAAAATGCTTTAAGATAATTTTTTTTTAAATGTTGATAATTTCTGGGAGGTATATAGGATGAATAAAAATCCTTGATAAAGATGTAA